>NW_006494943.1:429421-443986 GCF_000471905.2 Amborella trichopoda
ATATATATATATTCATATCACTATTTTAATTTTAATATATTTTCTATAAATCATATTAAGATGAAATTTTAGGTGTATATACCTAACACTATTGCGCACCATATAAAAATATAAAACAATTACTTACAAGAATTTAAAATGACCAAATTACGCCCATCATTTTTTAGGGGTATTTCGATCATTTCATATTTTAAAAAAAAATTCTTTATATTTTTTTATTGTGCACCCTATCTTTTAGTATACACATCCAAAATTTTATTACGATCTGATTTCTATAAAAAGATTAAAATTCAAATAATAATATAAATTTTGAACCACCCAATAAAGATACTAAGAGCTAATAGCATATACTATTCAGTATAGCTAGTACGTTAGGAAATCATATATATATATATATGAAATGTTTTTTACTTTTCATTATTTCAGGTGATATATTTTTTAATTTGACTCAAGACAAGTGCTTGTCTCGGTGCATAGGCGCGACAGCCAAGCAAGTTCACCAATAGAATTTTGGGCCTATTGTTCAAGACATGCACTTCTTATTAATAAGGAGAACATTGGATGAAATTCTGAGAAAAAGTTTTGAATATTGCCAAAAAAAAAAACACATTGAATAAAATTTAGATGGGAACTCAAACGAGTTGCTTAAAATTGTCATCTAACTACATCTCCATACTTATGTAGATAACTCTTGACTTCTGTAGATAAAGTTTAAATGAATGAATTGCTTAAAGAAAAGGAAAAAGTTTATATAGAGCCGAGACTCTAAACAATCAAATTAGAACCTACCTCAAAAATTTCACTAAAAGAGGTTGTTTTGATGCCCAAATATCCTCAAATTGATCATCTCAACATCATGATTCATGGACATGAAAAAAAAATGATTTCAAGTTTTGAAAATAGTGTATTTTGAAACGCATTTTTGTACCGTCAATTTTCAAGTTTTCATAGATGTTACACTATTTTTGAAGTTTTAAATTTTATACATAAAGATGAAAATATATTTTAAAGCTATCACAAATATTTCCAATATTGAAACCACATTTCTCGACACTATTTGAAGGTAAGCTCTAATTTGATTGTTTAGAGCCTAAAAACCATACCCTAAACTCGCTGCTCGCATTTGCACCATTTAATTACATTCAAGTTGCCACCTTCAATCACACAGTAAAAGCCCGAATTTTTAGCCACAAAAAGCTAAAGACCTAACTCCCAAAGTGTCTTCAGCGCTAAAGTCCCAAGGTGTCTTCTGTTCGCATCTGCACCATTTAATTACAACCATTTAATTACATTTATGGAGCCACCTTCAATCACATAGTAAGAGCCCAAAAAGGTCTTCTGCTTGCATTAGCACCATTTAATTACATTCAAGGAGCTACCTTCAATCACACAGTAAGAGCCCAAATATTTAGCCACAAAATGCTTTAAACCATGAATAAAATCACACAGTAAGAGCCCAAATATTTAGCCACAAAATGCTTTAAACCATGAAGAAGAGCCAGAAATTCTGCTTAGTTGTTTCCTCGACCAGCATGTTTCTTTCTGTATATATAAACACTATATTTCCTTTCCAATTCCTCACTACTCCTCTGTAACCAAGTAACCCCAAACACTATACTTCTTTCTCGATTCCTCACTACTTCTCTATACCAGGTAACCACAAACACTGTACTTCTTTCCCAATTCCTCAATACTCCCCGAATTCCCCAAAAAACTACCGTCAAAGTTGAGTTTGAAAACTCCCACCAATGGTGGAGCCTTTGTTTGTTTTTAATCTTGATATGAAAGTAAAATGCTCTGGTAATCAACACAAGAGTGCGGGTTCGAGTCCTAAGTCATAAGCGAAAAGTTAATACCATTTCCAGCCCACCCCTAAGAGGGACCAGCACCGGGTTACGGTCCTGTTAGATTGAAAAGGAACACCTTCAGTAGGCAACATTGGAGACCAAAAAAACAGAAAAAGGTTCTTCAAGTGTTTAAGGTAAGGCTAATCTAAACAACCCCACAGGTTTCCGCGATCCTGCCAGAACTGCTGCAAATTGAGTTTGACAATTCGATTGTACATGAACAAGCCGACACAATGTCCAAGGAGAGAAATAAGGAGAATTTATGAAAAAAGTTTCTTGGAATTCGTTGTTTGATATTTTACGTTAAAGTCCTACTTTTGATGGAACATATTATATTTCACTTTTCTTATATACAAATTAAACTCGAAATTTAGGTGTCCATGTTTCTCAAGTTTCATGCACCATCAGAAAAAAAAAAAAAAAACATAAATAACCAAAATAATCTTATAAATACCATGGGGGTTTTAATTAATTTTTATTCCTTTCATATGATTGTTGTTTTTGTAATTTTTACAAATACATGATAGTGAGAAGTCTAAATGTCTCAAATATGACCTAAATCTGAGTAAGAGAAAATGTCCCAAATTTGACCTAAATCTGATTCATATACAAAAATAAAACTAAACACAATATCCGCTCTTAAAAAAAAAGACTCAATCATTAAGTATAAAATATGAGAGATTGTTTTTTAGATTCAAATAACAAAATCTCTATACATTTCCCAAACAGAGGTAAATAATAAAATGAAATGGCATTATGTTTATTCATGCACTTTTTCCTCATGCAGCAGCAATGTTATTGCTGGGTAACTACGACACATCATGCTTTGGACCCGGTTTCTATGCGACCAAGCCCGCATATGTCGAAATGCAGGCTTCTTAATAAATCTATTTTTGAGATAGATTTTAAGACTTAACTTTTAAAGACATGTAATCAGATCATGAATATGAAAAAATTAATAAATTTTAAAAACTAGAAATAATAATTCGAGTGAAAAAACATCTAAACAGTTAGTTTCTATTGCTTTTAGATGGAACACGTACTTGCATCTACCTTTAAGATCAATGCTTTGCACTTTCTGGACCACATATGTAGAAATGCGGTCCAGCCCGCATGAAACAATTTTCCTTATGCTTTATATTGTAGCAGCTACTAATTAAATTTTTGATTTCCAACCCTGAAAAACTCACTAAATCAGCTTTCGAGCTTGTCTCGTTTTATAATTAAAAAATTGGATTAACCTTTTTTTTACTATACAGAATTTTTGTGTTACTATATTAATGTTATCACAAATTGACATTCCCTGGAGTGTAAAAAATATTCGGAAGAGCGGGGTAGGAGCTCTGTTTTGCTTCAGTTCAAATCCCTGCAAGACAATGCCGGTCCCATTTTCCAGCTTCTTTCAAATTTAAAAACTTCCACTGGTTTTTTTTTGAGTTTATTGTTCAATTCACAACGTGGCAAGTTGGTCATGCAGTTCGAGTTCGTAAACACTGCAGGTATGTAGACCCTGCTTGGAACCATATAGATGTGATGTGGTTATTCTGGTGGAGATACAAATTGCCAATACGCTCCATGAAAGAAAATCCCCGCTCAAAAAAAAATATATAACAAACTTCAGTAAACGAGCAAAAATATATCAATTGATATTCACACCAATCCTTTTCGGATAAGCGGGCACAGAAAGTGTACCAGGAACTAGGGTTTACTAATGTAGCTTGATTCCTGCAAAATAGGATGGAAGAAATCAATTTTGGATTAAGCACTTCACCAGAACCATAGAAACATCCTTCTCGGTCCATACCTGTGACACGAAAACCAGACCATTATATATCCATTACACCAACATAAGCATAAGAATAGAACCAAAGGGAGAAGAAGCTTCCAGTAAAGATAAAGGCAGGGCAGAACGAAGAACTTCAAAGGGTATATATATATATTTTTAATTTGGGAATGGATGTTTATCTGAAGTCAACCTAAACCCAAGAACAATTTTTTCCAAATTCAATCTGAACCTTCGATAAGAGCATATGCTATTTGCAGTCTGGAGTACACCAAAAGAAACCATCATTTATGAAATGTGGTCTGTGAATGTGGAATGCCATAACAGCATTTTTTTATGGAAAGTATCATATCCATAGGAGTAGCATTGGTTCCAGACATTGAGAGAGAGAGAGAGAGAGAGAGAGAGAGAGAGAGAGAGAGAGAGGAGGTATTGTGCATGTTTGTGTGTGTATAAACAGTCTTAGCACTCAAAAACATTTGCACTCCATGTCTCAGATCACATGTAAATAAGTCAAGACTAGCCATTTGTGGAGCTTCATCTCAGAACACATGCCAGACCTCCATGCCACCTATGCCTAATGCTAAATGTCACCATCAAGCAAACTGAAAAGAAACTAGGCCTCCAGATTCTAACAGCCTGAGCAATATCACAAGCCCCACAATTAACATTCAAAAAGTGATCAGAACAACAAATTCTTTCATGTGATAGTGAACAAAAGGAGATCAAAGTTCATCCAAGGAATCACGATCTCAGGTGAACTCCTTCAATGGTTCCCATGAGAATGTCAATGCTATAGTGAGAACTTCCAAATTCCTTCAAGGTGGAGATTAGGCCCCTAATTTTGATTGCTGAAATTCCCTTATACTTGCTAGGACAGTACTGCATTACTGGAAAGGCCATTTCTAAAGAAGAAAACAAGAGCACAGTTTTCACCATGAGGAAAGATGTAGTGCCAGGTCCTCATGGCATCCTTATAGCTTTCTTTCAAGACTTCTGGGGAAGAAAACATTTATGTATGGTGTCAACCTTATCCAGTAGAAGTAAGGTGCACCTCAAAATCAAACTGCAGAGGTTGTTCTGACAATGAAAAATCCTAGGATTGATCATCCGGATCTCAAGATGTATAAAATAAAAAAAGATTCAAGTCCTAAAAAAAGGGCATCTTTTAACACATTATTTGGACCATCCATTTTCAGATTTTTTAAGCGTTTATAGATCTGGCTTGATCTAAGCTTTAAATTACATAATTAGGGGTGAAAAATAAATTTTTAGGCCATTGTAACGGTTTTTGGCACCAGAATTGCATCTTTTAGCAAGATTTAGAGGTGCGCGTTACTTTGATTCTTTAAGTTCAATACCTTATACAAACTGCATCCTTTGGGAAATGCGCTAGAGCAAATTTCATAACATCTTCAATGAGTTCCATGAAAGAGGAAGGAAAAGAATGCTACAAATTCCACCTTCATCTAATTGGTCAGACGAGGTGGAAGACATTAAAAACCTTCACAGTTCAGGGTCGGGCCTTAGTGGGTCATGAATGCATTCACTCAAAGTCACCAAGAAAGGAAGTGGGGTGATTTGGAAACTGGACCTTGAGAAGGCAACACGCCTACACTTTGCACATTAATGGTGCGCATAGATTGATTGTGTTGTGAACATAGCACAATACACAAGACTTAGTACTAAGTGCACGTGCACAACACAAACCACCGAATGTGCACTATTCATGTGCAAAGTGTAGCAATGTTGCCTGCACTTATGACGAGCGTTGTGCACCCACATGGTCAATGCAGCAGATCGTCTTCTGTTCTCCTTGGTTTGAGTGTTTTATGCATGATGCTTCCGAGAGGAAGAGAATGAGGGCAGAGTTGGCCCAGGTGGAGGAGACTTGTCATGATTTGCGGGAGTCCCATGATGGCTTGCAGTTGAGGCTGGATCCAAGCTACACCCTTCTTGACTTCCAAGGGGATCTATTGCTACACAGTGATGCCATTTGGGCTCAAAAATTCAGGAGCCACCTACCAGCGAGAGCTCCGAGTTTTCTATTTACCCACAGAAGCTAAACAGGTGGTTCCTCGAGCGGCGCTTCTGCGGGCAACTTATGGCTTCTAGACCACGGGGAGGCAGGGAGCTCTCTTCTTTTTCTTTTTTTTTTGGGTAAGTAAGTGGGGGAGAAGGCCCCCTACCCGTTTTATATTAATAAAAACTGAGAAAAACAATTAAGATACAACCCTATGGTAGGGCAATTGCGCCAGATTATTAATAAAAACAGGGAGCTCTCTTCTTGCACGATGCGCAGAACACAAGACTAAGTACTAAGTGCACTTATGTAGTACTTCGTGCACATGTGTTTTGGGCCTATGACAGGATTTACTGGGATTACCTTGAGGAGACGATGTAGCTTTGGGATTTGAGGATAGATGGAAGAATAAGATGGCAAGGTGCTTGTCTACTTCACCCTTTTCAGTACTAATTAATGGATCCCCTATAGACTACTCCAGTTCTAGAGAGTGAGGTAAGGGGCACTGCTATCCACATTCTTGTTTGCTATTAGTTGCTGAGACATTTAGTGGAGTATTGGATAGGGTAAACGCATCTGGTAGATTGTGGAATTTAAGGTCGTCCCCAAATGGACTGCTGGTCACATTTGCAATATGCAGATGCCACTCGCCATTTTGTGATGGGAAGAATTTATGGCTCTTCTCACGATGTTTTGAAGTTGCATCAAGGATATGAGTGAACATGACAAAAGCAAAGCTTCTGGGAGTAGCTTTACAAGGAGACCAACTAATAGATTTAGCCAGGTCTGTCTTGCGTGGGACCGATGTATTAGAGAACAAATACTTAGGCCTTCTACATGCCATGGGAAGCCTATCAAAGGGATGTGCAGTGTTGTACAGAGTCTCAAAAAGAAATTAGCAATTTGGAAGATAAAGTTAATCCCCATAGGAGGGAGATTAGTTCTCACTAAATCTACAGCAGTCAACTCTCCCATTTATTGCACATCCAATGTCGCTGGTGAATAGGATTGGAAAGTTGATGTGAGACTTCCTTTGGGTGGATCACCAAGACAAAGCAATGTTTATCTAGTGAAATGGAACAAAGTACATTTACCAAGAATAAAGGGAGATTTGGGGGTTTATAAGGATCAAGGAAATAAATCTGGCTTTGCTATCTAAGTGGTGGTGGAGGCTAGAAACACAAGGAGATCATTTGTAGAACCAAGAAGTGGAACACAAATATGGAATGGATGAAACAGGGAGGAGGTTAGTTAAGGCTGCAATAAAGAGGAACAAAACTTGGGCCTGAAGTGGAATTGACAGATGCCCAGAAAGCTTCATTGAGAACATACAGATAGATGGAAGAAGAAAATTTTGGCTAGTCCATGTATAGGGTAGGAAAAGATTGCGAATCACTTTTCCAGTCCATTTGCAATTGTGATGGACCCTGACCCCAAAGTCCTAGATGTGATGCAACCATGCCAGACATTCAATCACTGACCATAGGGACTCCCTGTCTTGGTGCACTCTGAAAGAAGAGGAAGTGGAAATGTCAACAAGGTTGTTACGACTGTTGCAAACACACTTTTACACACCAGGGAAGGAGAACAAACTAATCTGAATTATCTGATGCCAAAGGAGATTTCTGAGTAAAGTCCATGTACCAGGTCCTAACAAGATGTCCAATTCTCCAAAGCAAGACAGTTACCAGAAACCACAGTTGAGGACTAACAGTTTATGAATACCATGATGCCCATAAAATTATAGAATATGGCTTCAATTTATGAATATATTAATTCCCATAATTTTCTAGACCAGACCAAAAGTTATGCAAATCAATGTTATCAAGACTGGACCGGTGACCAAGTAAGTGAAGGAATCCGGTCAGATTGGTTGGTCCATACTGCTTCACTAGCCAGCGTGATCACATAATTAACCAAAAAAAAAAAAAAAAAGAAATAAAAAAAATGAAAACATTGAAGAAAATATGAAAAATAGAAAAAATAGGAAACAAAGAAAAACAGACAATATCCATTAAAATAAAGAAACTGAAATATATTTAAACACCAAATTTTTGTCTTTAGTTATTCACACTAGTTCGGTAGTTCCATAGATGTCAATTTTTGACAATACCTATAGCTTAGTTCCATTTGTGTCTTACATAATATATAACAAATAAAATACAAAAAACAATGAAAGGCCTAAATCACAAGAAACCTAATTTCACGCACAAAATCATGCATAGCAGACAACTAAGCCAAACTTAACAAGAAGACACTCAATAAAATCAATAAAAAACAACCATTAACATGAATGGAAGATACAACCTGAATTATTTTAGGAAAACAGGGATTAAACGATCATTTCTTGCATAAATCTTGAAAACCATAATATTTTTATTTCCAAATATAAAACAAACAATAATAGAAAGGGGATAAAAGACTTATTCAGGATGTAATTTAGTACAGATCAATGGCAGGAATGACGCCAGAAAATGGCCAGTAGGGATTTTGGGGAGAGAGAGAGAGAGAGAGAGCAAAAAACACCAAGATTGCTCGCTCTGTCTTATGATTATTATTATTATTTTAACCCTCAAAGTCCAAATCCCCCAAACTTTTTAATGACCACAGCAGCCACATACTTATTTAGAAGGAACAAAAAAAACGAAAACAAAGTCGCAGAAGTCCGTGTTTTTTTCTTAAAAAAACAATGTATTTTTGGGAATTTCGCTCCTCATCAAGAGCAGCCGGTTCAGCAGTGCTGGTTTGCTGGACGGGCCAGTCCAGAGGCTCAAACGGACCTGTTCAGGCACAGGTTCTCCAGTCCACCAGTCAAACCAGCCGGTCTAGTCTGGTTCTAATAACCATGATGCAAATTACATAAGTGAAGTGACCATTCAGTGGAGAACAACACTGTTCAAGTGGCATGATCACTGGACCATCATCTTCAATCTTATGCATGTCAAATTACCCACGGGTACTACCATCATGTAAGTTTTTTAAAATAATTGAACATCATCAAGGATGTCGCTATAATATGTCACAAAAAAGGAGTGCAATTATCAATGACCAAAATGATCCTCCAGCTTAGAATAGTGCAAACAGAATGGTCAAAATGATCTTAGAAAACCGATTCAGAGGTTTAAAAACACTTAGCAACCCCACCAAAAACATACATATGAGAGTGCGAAGTGGCACCTTAAAGCAAAATTCTGAACTTTCAATGGCCTATTCCATTCCTGCTAGTTTGCACCTGAACTTCATATTTCGGTTTTCCTATAAAAATCCAAAAAACAGAATCAAATAAGTCCAAAAAAGCTTGTATAATATAATCTGATTGCATCATGTTGAAAAACAAATGAGTTTTACTTGAGCCTCCAAGTTATCTTAAACTGGATCCACACATCTATCTACGAGTTTGCATATGTGCGAGTGGGTAGATGACCTACACACAAGTATGTATGTCTGAATGTGGAAAGGGTACAAACTGAACTAAACTAAAAACTAAAGAACAAAAAAACTTGAAGTACAAGTTTTCCACATCAAAAGACCCATTGGCAAATAATTTATAAAGCATAAATTACACAGCCCTTTCAAAAGCTACACACATGCACACAAAAAACCTTTTGCAGATAGCTAGATGTATTGCCTTCAAATAATGTGGTTGATGTACTGCATTTCCCAAGAGATGAACACTCTATTGTGGTAATACAGATACATGTGGGTACATGTGGGGGGTTAGCTTTGAGAGATTAAATGCAGCCATTAATATTTCTCCCCAACAAGTTGCATTTGTTTTAAACATTACAATGAAATTATGTGTATAAAACAAATATTTTCCAAAAATCGATGCAGTTCTTTGCCTGTTGATTGTTATTTATCTCAAAAAAGAGTGGGAGTAAGATGATTACACCTAATTTACATGTCATATTGGATTCGCTAACAATAAAGAATTAACTCTAATTTTAGTATGTTTTATTGAAGGTTGACCGTATTTCATTGAAATGTATAAACTTTACAAAAATGTGACAATGTGGCTCAAATACAAGAACCTTTCTGGTCTCATCAAGAGATGGTGGATCTCTATCCAAGTCCAAGGATGGCACCATTATAGACTGTAAAAAAAAACTCCAGGTTCTAAAGGAGAACTTAAAACCTGGAATGGGACCAGATTGGATGCCTGCGAACTAAGATTTCCAAAATCTCTAAAGACCTGCAGCAGGCCAGCAGCTAGACGCAAAAGCAGAGGTTGGGCACATTCTCTTGGGGCAGAAGGGAAGAATTGAAAATATCTCTAAATGACTTACGTAAAAATTGAGAAAATTTTCTAGTGCAAAAGATCAAGAAGTGGCTAATTCCTCATTACAAAGTTTTTCTAAGACGCAAACCCAATATACAGGGTTTGAAGGTCCCAGGTAGTCAGCTGCATGATATGACAACCACAGAGCAGGTGGTTGTCCAGTACTTCCATGATATGATAACCACAGAGCAGGTGGTTGTCCAGTACTTTCAGGAGGCTTTCAAGGTGAAAGGGAGAATGGTGACATCGATAGATGCAGTTCCTTGTAACAAGCTATTAGGGGAACACACCGATTGGTTTGAACATAGGCCTTCTTTCAGAATTTGGGAGGTGGTAATTTGAAATTTAATGATGATGCTCCAAGACTTTTACCTATGGCGAAAAGTGAACATAGCAACAATGGGTGCAACTTTCATCGCCCAGATGCCAAGAAAGGAAAGCCTGGAATCGATTCATGACATTAGGCCCATAAGCCTCCTAGAAAGTACATACAAAATAGTTCTCTTATATTTTAAGTTAACAGGACCTATGTCCTATTTCATGTTGTATGGGCAGTTTCGCCCTTTTCACTAATTTTTATTAATATAAAATTGATGTGAGAGGCCCGTGAGACCCTATTGCCACTATCACATTTCTCTCCCTTCCTCTCCCTCTTTTCTTTCATCACTCTCTCCCTTCTCTGACATGATATCAAGGCAATGATCCTTCTTTTTTTTGAAAAGAGCAATGATCTTTTTATTTTTTGAGAAGAGGATTGATCCTTTTTTCCCATCTTGTATTTCCTTTTTATCCTAAATATTGGCTCCCCTTTTGATTTTCTTACTTTTTGATTTTTTTTCTCTCCTAACCCAAAAAAAAAAACACTCTTCCCCAGCCAAGGGTTGCCTCAAGGCAAGCGCCTAGGCGGCGCCTTGGAGCAACTTGGTCGACGGCAGAAAAATGCAAACAGCCAGGGGCGGAATTTTTTAAAAAATTTTCCCCTAATAAGGGGGAAAAGGATTTTGGAGACATTTTAGTCCCCCAAAACCCCTCTTGCATCCTAGAGAGAGAATGAGGGTGATGCCCCACTATGTGTGTGTTTGAGAGAGAGAGGACGATGCCCCACTATGATTGATTGTGTTTTTGAGAGAGAGAGAGGACGATGCCCCCACTGTGTTTGTGAGAGATATAGAGATGCACAACTACATATGTGTGTTTTAGAGTGAGAGAAAGATGAGGCTCTATTTACTTGCAATGAATATGTACAAAGAAAGAATCCATTTTTTTCTTTTTCCTTTAAAATTAAAGAACCTATTTATCTGCCTCACCTCAATCCCTTAAAAAAACACTCACAAACACACAAGACACAGAGAGAGAGAGAGAGGACGCTTTGTGCCAATCCTACACAGTCCATATGAGAGAGAGAGAGAGAGAGGTGGGAGGGGGGGGGGGGTCCTCCTTTGTTGAACTTTTATGAAAATTTTGGCCCAGTGTAATTTTGCATTGTCGTGGGCATCTTTGAATGTGAATTAGCTCAAAAGCCTTTTTCGTTTAGCTTTTGAGAGAGAGAGAGAGAAGGAGCAGGGCAGAGCGTCCACGTTCCTGAGCCCTTGCCTAGGCGGCTGCCTGGCCAGCGCCACTGCTTTCTTGAACATTAGCAGGGGTCATGGAACTCAAAGGTGTACGCATTGTGGGCAATACAAATCATATAGCTGATAAGTGTTAGGATAAGATTGGTCAGCCTACTTGGGCAAATCAAGTTCCTTACACATTTGAGGGCAATGATGTTTATTTGAATGGGCCTAGCTATCATTACCTACAGTCAAATTCTGATGGTTAGTCTATTTTTCTCACAGGAAAACGAAATATACTAAACTTATTAAACAAGTACGACAGCCTAGTGTCCATCCTCCTACTTCCACTTCCTCCTTGCTAGCTCAAGTACGTTTGTGCTTCTTGCATCTCAGAAACCTACTCCTTGGGCAATGGACTTAGGAGCTTCTGAACACATCACTGGTGAGTCATCTATTTTGGTATCTGTAGATAAGCATCTTTGTAATTCCTCTATTACATTGGCCAATAGATCAATGTCTTGTGTGTTTGGACAGGGCACAGTTATGCCTACTTCTACCCTTTTTCTATCATTTGTGCTATATGTTCCAAGTTTCCTTTCAATTGTGCTATATCTCTTCACTACTCCGTAAATATTTACTCCTCGTTTAAGTCAGGTAGCCCCCACTATTTGGATGATAATCAGATTGATCATGCTCTTCACTCTGCTACTTCTCCCTTTCTATGGCATTGTCTACTGGGCCATTCTTCTCTCAAGAACTTTAAGTTGCTAGTCCCTTCTTTAGCATCTGTCTCTACTTGAGGCTTGCCAGTTAGGAAAGCATCATACGATGTCATTCGTCCTAGATCTGATAAACAGAGACTTGTTCCATTTACAGTTGTTTATTTTGATATCTTGAGTCTTGTTAGAGTACAAAGTTTATCTGGCCATAAATATTTTATAACTTTTGTGAATGATTATTCATGAATGATGGTCATATTTAATAAAAGAAAGATCCGATATTTTCTACATTTTAAATTGTTCCACAAGGAGATACAAATTTCATTCAATAAGAATGTGTGTTTTTACATTTTGATAATGCTAAAGAGTATCTTTTCAAAGAATTTCAAAATTATTTTGCTCAAAATAGAATTTGGCATCAAACAACTTGTGGGCATACTCCTCAACATAATGGTGTTGCTGAAAGAAAAAATCAACATTTACTTGAAGGAACCTGCGCTTTGTTGACTAATATGCATGATCCAAAAGTTTATTGGCGAGATGCCTTGTTGACCTCATGCTATTTAATTTATCGTATGCCCTCTTCAGTTTTGAATGGAAAAACACCACACTATGTTCTCTTCTCTCATACTCCATTGTTCGTTGTTCCTCCATGAGTGGTTAGGTGTGTTTGCTTTGTTCATATGTTAGGTGCTGCTAATGACAAGGTAGATCCTCGAGAAGTCAAGTATTTGTTTCTAGGGTATTTACACTTTCAGAAAGGTTATTGATGCTATTATCTTGGTTCACAAAAAAATATTTATTTGTGTTGTGTTACCTGTTTTGAAGGTACTCCTTATTTTTATAGGAGGGTAGCATACTTGATACAAAATTCTTTTATCCTGCTCCAAAAGAAGTCTCACAATCTTCATCTTCTATAGTTCCTCTTCCTATTCTTGTTGATGCTTCTTCTTCACCTCAGATGCCTGGACCAGCTAAACCTATTGTTTCTACACATCATAATGTCCCTTAATAGCAGCCCATAAAGGTTTTACATAATAAGGAAAGTGCAGGATGGACACCCTCCACCGACGGAGCCAACCACTCAATCATCATCTTCGCCTACTTCCTGCTTCTAACTCACATTCTGGGCATGTTTGATAACAGGAAGTGTCTTCCTGAAAGTTTAGAACTTCTTAATACTGTTCAAGTTTCGTGTTTGATAAAAGAATTGAACTTCAAACAAAACTTCAAGGAAGCTTTAAAAAAAAAGTTCCAACCCAAGGGTTGGAACTTAAACTTGGAACTTTTTTTTATGAACCCCATCCCCCCCCCCCCCCCCCTTATATTGTATAATATACAATATAATATATTGTATAATATACAATATAATATATTGTATAATATACAATATAATTTATTGTATAATATACAATATAATTTATTGCATAATAAAATATATTTTATTGGGCAATGATTTCATGCAACCGTTGTATAGTAATAAGATGCAACAACCTTAAAAAACCATCTTATAGCCATTTGTTTGATCCAAATCTTGAAATATACACTCTTTTCATTCTAATGAACAATCACAAAAAAACAAAGAGTTGAAAACACAACCTAGAAAGTATTTTTTTAGCCCAATCAATATAGGCCATTCATTTTGGTGAGATCCTTAAATCTAAGCCTTAGAAGGATTTTTTCATTTCCAATTTTTTTGGATGGCTGTATTATCATTAGATGAACAATGTTAAAAAAGAAAAAAATGATTTTTGAGTTTATAAAGGCTAAGATCTTGAAATTCACAAAATGAATGGTCTAGATTCGTTTTTGGAGGGGACTTATTTTGACCATATCTAGGGTTCAAATTGAACTTTTTTTTTAGGTGGAATTGATTATTGAGATGAAGAGAGTGCGTGAGCAACATTTGGGGTCATATAAATACCACAAACATAGTTTTCTAAAAGTGTCGTTGCATTATACTATGACAGAACCGTTGCATTGGATCATTGCTCTATTTTATTACATTTTATATTTTATTTATATAATAGATATTTATAATATTATATAATAAAATATATACAATGTATAATATATTATTTTACATAAATAAATAAATAAATATATATATTATATAATAAAATAAATAAAAAGTACAATATTATGTTATATATATATATATATATAATAAAAATAAAGATTAATAAAATAACTCACTATATAATATATCTTATATAATAAAAAATATCTATCAATAAAATAAATATAAAATAAACTATATTATATTTTACATTACGTTATATATGATATATGTATATATTTTATTGTATAATATATAATATATTTTAGTATAGATCATATTTTATTTATATAATAGATATT
>NW_006494943.1:444154-464037 GCF_000471905.2 Amborella trichopoda
TAAAAATATATATTTATATATCATATATTTATGTAATATAAGATATTTTCATATATATATATATATTAAAATAAATATAAAATATAGTATATCATATATTATAGTATGTTATTAATATTATATATTTATATTTAAATTATTATCAATGTAAATATAAATATAAGATATTTACCATATATCCCAGGAGTTATCAAACACAGAAACCATGAACTTCTTAACTTCCCAAGGAGGTTATCAAACACAGAAACCATGAACTTCTTAAGTAACTTCTAATTTATAATTCTTCAGGAACTTCCAACTTACAGTTCATGAACTTGGTTCCAGTTATCAAACAGGCCCTCTGTGTCTGGTGATGATAATGCGCCTATTGCCATCCATAAAGGTATAAGGTCCTGTACTCAACACCTCATTACTCATTTTGCTACCTTTATAAACTTGCCCCCCTCCTATCAGAGTTTTGCTTTAGCTCCTTGATCTATTTCTATCCCTAGGTCTTATCAGGAAGCACTTTCTCATACTAGGAGGAAGAAAGCAATGGAAGAGTAAATGAATGCACACTCAAATTGAATGATATGTGGGAGCTCACAGAGTTACCAGCTGGAAAAAGAACTGTTTTATGCAGTAAAATATCAGCCTGATGGTACCATCAAGCGATTAAAAGCCAAGTTGGTCGCCAAAAGATACATTCAAACCTTTGGCATTGATTACTCTGAAAATTTTGCACCTGTTGCTAAACTTAATTCAGTTCGAATAGTTATATCCGTATTTCCATCTATTGAAATATGACAATTTAGGCAGAGAGAACATGAGCTAGAGGCCTTCATTCAGTTGCACAAGGAACTCTTCAAGTTCCATTATTGTCTAGCTGATGGAGACCCTCTTGCTAAGGAGCTGGATAACAATGCAAGTTCTTCGTGAAGTCTTGTTATACTTTGCTTGCATGGATTATTAAAAACATTTGAGTGTTCAGTGTGGTCCATTCCAAGACCACACAGGATTCAAAGTTTTTCATGTCTAGCGGGCATGGAGAAGGTGCTCACCACCAACCACCTCAAGCACAGCCACATAAAGGACTTTGATACCCAATATATGCCTCTTATGCAAACAAGATGAGTCAGTAAGTCATTTCTTTAGAACCTTATGCTACAGATTGGTCGAGCTGTACCCATGGTATGTTTGAATTATAGTGGGTGATTCCTGCAACTATCAACTCCCTATTCAATCTATAAGGCCCAAGCCCCACTCCTAAAAGGGGCTTCTGCTCTGGACAATTACGATTGTAGTCACCATATGGAATATTTGGTTAGGGTCTCTCCCAAAAATCCAGAGTCTCCAAATGGTACGATTAGAGCAATACTCTTATCATGGGCTAAAATCTAGGGAGGAGTTTGGTGGGTGTCTTGCGCAAGTTTCGAAGTCCATTTTATAGAAATTTGCCCACAACCGCCTACAAAAGAAGGGAGGATGAAAAAATGAGTCCTGCTCTGGAAGGTGCTATTAAGCTTAAATTCATTGACAGCTTTAGAGGTGGTGGTTGGAGGGGGGCATTGGAGATTGCACGGAGGGGGAAGAGGTGGTGGAGGTGGTGGTGGTTGGGGGGGGCATTGGAGATTGCATGGAGCTCGTAGCTAGAAGGGACCTGTCCGCGTGCTATTAGAGAAGGAGATTCTTGGAACAGCTCCTAAAGTGTTGCTGGTCAAGGGACTTGCCCCCCTAAACCTCTAGATGGTATTGGACGAGATATGGGATACAAGTTCCCAAATCAAATAAATGTTCTTTTTGTGCTTTCTTTCAAGGAGAACAATATAGATACAAATGCGCTAACCAAAGGAGGGGTTACGAAATCTTCACTATGTTACAATTTTTAATGTGTTATGGGCTTTAATGTAAATAGATTCAATTTTGTAAATGATTGAAATAAACAGTTGTACATAACTTTGACAAAAATGAAAGCAATGTTGAAGACTAGAGAAAAAATTAGAACATTTGAATAAACAATTGATGCAGGAAAAGAGTGATAATAATAATAATAAAACAAAACATAAAGAAATATGAAAAGATATACCCTCACTCAAAGGTCTGAAAGAGAGTCCACCTCTAGAGATCTTTTATAAGACCTATAAACTCAACTTCTCAAAGGATTTACCAAGCACAATACATATATTTATATGAAAATCCCATAAGATCCAAATGCCACCTGATGCCCCCTCAGCCGGGAGGGAAACCCATTGAGATCAAATGTGATTAAGGTCAGGGGAAGGCAGTTTGGTCTCTGAAAGCGCTAACATAGATGAGCGTAGATGCTTGCAGAAATCACAAACGGCGTCCTTCTTAGTCTGGTGGCCTAGACCCCATATGTTCCAAGCTAGAATTAACATGTTTGCGATCTGCCTTCGCCCTCTTCCCGAGACCTTTGAGCCAGACCGAGAATCTTGTTTCAAAAAGTCATGAAAGCATTTCTGCAAGCCTTTGTAACGGACCCAAACGTTGAGAACCTGAGTTACATTACCTTGTGCTAAGTCAAGATCTTCCACCCACTGGGAGTCTACTGAAAGAGGGGAAGAGAGAAGGGGATCCTGCGTGAAGCTTGAGAAGTCGCTGAGGCTAGAAAGGGGACAAGGGTTAGAGGGGTGAGGAAGAGGAGGGGGGTGGTTGAGAACGGGGATGAGTTGACTCCAGGATGAAAGGCAAAGGGAGGGAGGAAGAGAGTGAATAGTTGAGGATAGAAGCAAGAGGTTGGAAAGAAGGAGGAGAGATGGTGAAGGTTGGAGAAAAGGAGGGGGGTTAGGGGGGAAGGGAGAAGAGAGGGAGAGGGGAGGAGGGGAAAGGGAAGATAACCCCACTGTAAGGTAGGGGTCGAGAGAAGAGGGAAGGGGTGTAGAAAGGGAGAAGGGAAGGAACAACCAGGGAGTGAAGGGTTGGTTGAGGTTGGCACGAGAGATGGGGGTGGAGATAGTAACACTGGAAGAGCAGGCAGTGAGTGCTAGATGTGACTAGGAAGGTCAGAGGCTTTCCTTCAGGGAATAAAGAGTTGGGATGAGGGAGCTAGCAAGGGATTGGGGAACAATTTGGGGACCCGCGAAGGGGTTTGAGAACATCAGGGACGGAGTGAGACTGCAGTGATCCAATTAGGAGAGCATCGATGGTGGGGAACCGCCAGATTGCGAGGCTCGAGCTATGACTGGGGGAGGGGCCACAAGGGCGAGATTGGTGTCTTCTGGGGTAAGCTTTGAAGAGGGGGTGGTGCCAAAGAGAGAGGCTTGAGCGACGTTCTGGAGGGGGGCCATATTTGCAGGGATAGAGGCCTCAGCAGAGGTCAAGAAGACAAGAACTCTATATAGACCAGGGGAGAAGAGTGAGGGGCCGAAGGCGAGGTCTGGGAGGGAGGAGGGGAAAGAAAGAGGATCACAGAGAGGTCTAGGGGGAAGGGAGGAGGCGAGGCAGAGGAGAGAGGAGCCGTACAAGGGCAGGAGGAGGGTTTGCAGGGGACAGAATAATCGGGCGAGCAATGGGCGAGGAGGAAGGAGGCAAGGGTGACTTGCCGAGACGGTATAGGGGTAATGATGAAGGCTGAAAAGGGGGGGAAAGGATTAAGGGCTGGGAGGGTACATGGCCTGAGAGCAGAGAGTCGGTCACGTGAACAAGTGGTAAAAGGGGGGGGGGGGACAACGTGGGGAGGATAAGGTGGCTGCATGTCAAGGCTCAAGGGACACACGTCGCGAGAGAGGGAAAAAATAGGGGTTTGAGAGCGACGTGGCATGCCCAGGGATGAGAGGAGAGGGAGACTTGATAGCTGGAGGGAAGGAGACAAGGGCAGGAATTGGATGGGCTGAGGCTAGGTGAGAGGCCTGTGGGAAGTTCCCCGCCTTGCAATGAGAGGATGACGGTTCCGGGGTAAAACTCTGTGTATCCCACTTATGGTGATCCACTCGCCTTGAACCTAAGCACAATTGATTTCATGGTCCAGGGTCTGGACATGGGGGAGGAGGGAGGGGAAGCAGGGAGCGAAGCAAGGAGGATTCGGTAGAACAAGCCATCGATCTGTAACTAGAGAGAAGGGAGAATGGAGTTCGGGTCTAGGGTTTCAACCAAAAGTTGAATGGAACAGATGCGAAGTTCAATCTATTCAACCAAAAGTTCAATAGATTTTTAGTGGATGGAGACAAGAGAGCCACAGGCATTTGCAATGCTTCTGAAAGTTTTCGGCATCCAAGCATGGAGAGGGATTTTGAAAGCCCTTAACCATGTCCTGCGACCAGTGTGAGAGCTCGAGAGAGGCTCCATTAAAACTCTCAGTCTTGGATTGTAAAGTCATTGCAGCAATCTAAGAAGAAGAGAATATGAAAAGGAAACGACCGATAAGAAAAAGAAAAAACGTGAACAGCGATTGGATGATGGGAAAATAGAATCCTGGGTCGCGAACAGTCATTTGATCGATGATGAAGAAAGAGAATTCTTGGTTCAATTCTCCGCCTTAACGACAGAAAGAAGGATTGATCAAATTCTATTTGAGAGTTTTCTACAGCATAAATCGAGGCACCCCTAGAATTTTTGAGCTCACTTCTCTATTCAATGGAACTCGTCACGTCGTGGCTTGAAAGAACCGATAAAGGCGGAGGAGAGCTTAAGTTTCAGGGCAGGATCCTGGAAACCATGGAGAAGGTGAGAGGAGGTTGGACCAGGCAGGAGGGTGGAGGAATGGGGAGGGGAGCTGATGTGGCTCACGAGGAAAGAGCCTCCAACCTCAAGACTCCAAAGGGGGCGGGCAAGCAGAAGAGGGCTTGAGGAGGTAGACTTATTTGGAGCAGAGCTTAAGACAGGAGGGAGATGGGGAGGCTCCACTGGAAGGAGCCATTCATTGCGCATACATTAGGGTAGGGTTATGATTTGAGCAGAGTGTCGAAATCCCTAATTCCGAATTTCAAGAAACCTAAAACAAAATCTAACTGCATCATTCATCCAATGTTTTGAAAAGCTCAACCTTCGTTGCATCCACCAGCAGCCTCTAAAGCGTTTCATGATCAATACCCATCGTTTGTGTAGGCATTTTGTTCAACTCAAATCAAACAACTAGTAAAACAATTAAATAACGAATTTGCATTGGAATACCATAATATCGAGCATAACATTGATTTCTCTTTCTTCTCAAAGGGTTGCAATTCACATGATGTAGCCAACATGTCTTCTTCTTCATAATTGATGTATTGAATTTGCGGTGGTTTGGGTTCTCGTTGCAACCAAAATTTTATGCTAAATCCAATGGATCGCCACTGACATCTTTCCAACAAAGTGTATTCTTTGATCTTCACAAAGTTCACTAATATATCTTCAGAAGTCTTCCCTCAAACTCTCCCTAGCTTGATCAGATTTTGTACTAGATTCTTTATGAATCATTGCTTCATATCCTTGATTGTGTGAGTGATCTTTGGTGGCATCATGAAGTGAGGGTCTTCTAAAGCTCTAATGCCAAATAAGGCAGGCAAAAAAAGAGAGAAAATAAAATAGAAAATAAAGAAAGGTGAAAGAATATACCCTTCTCTCAAAAGTCTACAAAGTAGTCCACCCCAATAAATCTTTTCACAAGATCTAAACTCAATTTAACTACTATATGTAAATACAAACACAATACATATATTTATCACAAAAAACCCTAATAGTTGACTCTAAAAAACCTAATCACGATTAATTCCTAATCCCTCATTTGCCTAGCATAAGCTATAAAAAAATACCTTGGAAAATCTACAACAACATAAGACACAAATACCCCTAGAATATCTACAAACAAATAGACCAAATTCACCCGAATTTCAAATTTATACAAACCCAAAAGTAAACCCTAAAAAGGATAGCAATCATAGAACACATTTAATAGTAATCTTATAGCTTGCTAGTCTCATCAATTCAAAGAGAAACAAATCATCATCATCATCAGAGCTTTTTCCCAACTAAAGTTTATACCCATTTATTTATTTAGCTTCCTCCTCTTTCCATTTAATTTCATGTAAACAAGTTATGTTTACTCTCCTTTGTCTCATTGTATCCACTAACTCCATACTCTTACCTATAAGTGTTCCTACATTTCATGTGGTTATACAAATCCTATTATCTTGGACTAACTTCTTTATCAGTGCTCACCAATGTCACGGGAATCTTTGCCTATTTTTTGGCGCAATTGGGCAGTGGTGCAACACATCGCTTTTAAGGAACAACCTAGCTAACCCTTGCTTAGTTCTCATTGTACCCGGGTTCTGGTACAACGCGTCGCTTCCAGAGAAGGCCCTAGCATAAGCAAATAACGTAGATTGAAAATTTTGACAAAGTTTTATGTTGGCTGCCTACCTAACACAACCCATCTCCTTTACCCCGGCAGGCATAGGACGGGTTAAAGGAAATTCAAGGTCCTCACCCTTCTGAGACCTAATTCAAATAGAAACAAATATAGAACCCAAATTGCATCAAATTTGCAGAATTCTCATCAACAAAGATTGAAAGAAATCACCCAAAAGAAAAAACCAATGAACAACCCAAATTGCCGGAATCTCATGGCCTTCCTAGTAATTTCATCTAATTCACAGAAAATAAATAAATGAATCAAAAGCGTGGTACCTGCTCAAGAAGCTTAGCAGAGCTCTCCACCACCTGTTGAGCCAAGCTCTCAAGCCTCTTTAACATCTTTCCATAGAGCTCCTCAAGCTCAGCTGTGTAACGGGCAGGCTCTGAACCCATAAGCCTTCCCAATCTAGTGATTGAGAACCCCTCCGCACAAGCATCCATTGCCTTCTGCTCAATTGCCCCTTTCTCTCCCTTCATCTCACTCAAGCTCTTTGGCCTCTTATCCTCTTCGCATTCATTCAAAGCAAGAGAGGGAATGGGAGAGATAGGAGAAAAAACATTGTAATGGGGTCGAAAATCAGGCCCAATATTCACAATTTGCAACGGCTTTGGCTCGAAAGTACCATCACTCTTAAATTGAAAGGCACGATATTCGTGGGTGTGAATGGGTTGGTGAGAGAAAGAACCAGAGAGGATGAGAAAGATGCATGGAGAGGGGGCATTTGGGGTTTGGGTAAAAAGTGTTTTAGAGATAGAAAATTCCCTCATTGAAGGCCGAAGAGGGGTCTGACGACGAGCAGAGAACCAACCAAGAAGTGGGGCAGTCGAAGATGCGAGAGGAGAGAGAAAGTTGGGGTTATTGGGGGAAGAGAAGAGAGAGGTTATGGTTGCAAAGAGAGGAGGAGAAGAAGGGGGAAATGGAGGTGGGTCCGAATCGTCATGAAGAGGAGGAGAGGGAGAAAGAGGGAGTAAATGGCCAAAGATGTAGCCGGAGGTGTCCGCTGGTGAGGAGGCGAAGAGTTGAAGAAGGGAGGAGAGAAGGGGACCAGGGATGGAGATCTTCTCAATGGGTGGGTCATCCATCTCTCTCTCTAGGATGGGACAAGTAGGGAAGAAGAGCCGCCCTCTCTCTCTCTACCAGATTACAGAAAATAGGTCCCTTTCGATATCAATTGCTGTTCAATTGGGGATTGAGGCAGCTTCTATCTTGAGTGCATGGTAATACGAATCCTCACAAAGAGGCACGTTAATGGAGGCCTCTCCCGTCTGTTCGTTTTTTTTTTTTTTTTAAGTATTTTTAAAAGAAAATATTATTTTAGATTTTTAAAAAATTCTGCATTTGTTGCACACTTTTCAAAAAAAAAAAAAGTCACAAACTAATTCTTCAACAAAAATTTCAATATTAAATTTGAAGGGGTCGGGAACTTAATCTTTCGTAACTTTTTTTTATTGATAATCATTCAATAATATAAATACATAATATTAGTATTATTAATATGATATAATATAATATTATAATTTATAATATTGTATTATATTATATATTTATTTTATTAATATATATTATAATATTATAACATTATATATTATATATTATATATAAATATAATTAAATGAGTGCAATCGGTCTATTGTTGACCCAACGAGTGACGTAAGGCTTGCCTCCGTGCTTATATACTCTACTCGATGCCTACGGAACGAGTCTAGAACGAGTTTAGTCGTGTTGCGTAACGAGACCACTAAGTGTTCAGTCAGTCTAATGTTGACCTTTCATAACGAGACTACTAAGAGTTCAGTCGTCTAACGCAACGAGTCTAGAACTTGTTCAATCATTAAGCTAGACGAGGCCTTCTTAAATTCAAGCCTCCTAAGAGGTCAGTCATCTAGCGCAACAAGACTTAGAACTCGTTCAGTCTATGGAACGAGTCCTATGAGACCACTTAGAGTTCAGTCATGTTGTGTAACGAACGAGTTCAGTCCTTAAGCTAGACATGGCCTTCCTAAAGCCTCGTTCAGCCGTTAAGCTTTAGAGTCAATCTATAGGCTAAAGAGTTCAGTAGTTAAGCTAGACGAGGCCTTCTTAAAATAAATATTATATATTATATAATATTTATATTATAATATTATATATAAATATAATATATATTATACTAAATATTATATTATAGACGCCCCATTCTCGAAATTCCTGGAAGCTAAGACCTCGAAAAACTTGGAGTATACGCCTAAACCATTCCTAGACCAACCCCTAACCAAAACCCTGAAATTCGCCCCATCAAAAATCCATCTTTTGGCCTAAAACTAGATTAGGGACCATACTATTGCCATACACCCTAGGACCACCATTCTCCATACACCATAGCCCATCCCAAGCACCATAGAAGTTAATGAACATTTAGAACCTAATTAAATTCATTCAACCATCTTAATCCACTAAACCTCCTTAAACCTTCCCAAATAAGCACTTAACCACCATTGAATGTTCCAATTTAGACCTAAGCTCCATTAAAACCTTCTAAAACAAGCTTAAACCTACTCAAATGGCCTTAACCAACCTAAAACTTGCCTAAACTTGGGCCACACCTTTAATCCTAAGTCAAACCCAATTAAAACCTTGACCCCCACTAAACCTTAGTTTGACCCACCACCTGTGAAACTCCTAATTTAAATCCATTACCACCACCCAAACGTACCTAAAACGACTCATTTACAAATTGAGAACGTCTCAACAAACATAACAAGGCAGATGGCATGAAACTGCCAAAATTGTGGGGTCCACCATGCCTGCGTAACACCTATTTACGCATGAGTAATAATGTGTTTCGTAAGAGATCTATGGCCCAGATTTAACCGCCACTTGACTTGAAAGAGCTGTTATCTAGGTCCTAGCCTATAAATATAGACCCTCACCTACAATATACGGACCCTGGATTTTAGAGAGATAGGCAAAGCCTTGCTCACTCTATACACTGAACCCCAGATCCTTAGAAACCCTAAGGCCAAGAATCCTAATTTCCCCTCTCACAGACCCCTGCGCCTACTTTGAACCTCGGAAACCATATCCTAAGCCAAGAATACCCCCAAGCCGATCAAATCAAAGACTCTCGGTTACCATCCATGGACCCTAGGCTTAGTATTCCATTTAAACCTAGGTTAACACCGATTCTATCTTAACATTGTTCAATTCCAATTGGCAAACTCTAAGAGGCGAAAGAGGTCGGCGCACAATCTTAGATCTGAGTCAGACCACCAACTCCGGGTGCCTGGCATGTGAGCACGGTTTCAAGAAGTTCATCAATTTTTCTTTTATTTAAATTTGCATTTGCATATTTAGTATAGTTTAGCCCTAGTTCCCTAGTTCAAAACCATTTTCTAAATCTCACCCTTTTTTTGCTTTAGAATTTCCGAAACTTCTTTTTGTTTGCGAATTTTCGGCCTCATTGTCCCATAAAGTCGATAACTATTGGTGGTTCGTGAGAGAGAGCGGTCCTTACGATTATCTCCCTCTCGGACCATAATTTAGCGGAGCTCCAATCTCTACCTCTTATCTACTCTATTCTCGTTCGAAGGTGCTTGGCATCACGACCGAAGAGTCGTGCCATGTGTCGCTGCTCTCAGGTATTGTTGTGAACAGTCTGGCGCCCACCGTGGGGCCCGTCAAGCTTGTGGGGCACTGAAGCTATTGAAAATACCCTCTGGATTCCAATCCAAGGGGTGCTTTTAGGTGGAAATTCGTTGTTTTTATTCTAGGGAATTTTTATAGCAAAAAGAAGTTAGGGAGAAAATTGTGTAACTATCAATAACGTCAACGTAACACATATTTACGCAGCTCTATGAAATTTGGTAGACTGGGCACAACAAGCATAAAGGCCTTTAGGTCATCATGGTTGTTTTAATACACACCAATACCGCCAAATCGTAGGATCTGGTCTGCGGTTTAGGTCTTCCTTTGGTGTTTCTTGACAATTCTCCTTTTGTTAGTGGGTCACAAAGCTTTTTGGAGATTGTGTTAGAAGGACTCATTATTGCGTAAGAGTCATTTACGCATACCTATTGAGCCCTCAATTTTGGGCATTTCTGATTATTACGCTTGTGACAATAGGAACTCCACTGAGTCATAAGTCCCTGGAGTTTTCCAGTAAGCTATTGACAGGCGCAACACCCTATTACACTTGCGTTATAACTAGTTTCGCTTTTAGCTTGCTGCTCAAAAAAATTCCCAAATTTTGGTGGTAGTTGTCTTTGTGCTCTTTGATCTACTGCACTATGATTTTTGAGTTTTTCTTTTTCTTAAAAAAATAAATAAATAAAAAGGTTTTTTTTTCTTTCTTTCTTTGCTTGAAGTAGGACTTTCACCCTACCATTTTTGTTTAAAAAAGAAGAAAAAGTGAGTTTATGTTTGTTGCATTCTATTTTATTTTCTTGTTGCATATTTTCTTTGCTCTTACTCTTTTGGGCCACCCGGCCCTTCCCCTGAATTGTGCCTTGCTAGAGCCCACATCGGCCTAGGCGCACCACACTTGCACGGATCGTGCTTGTGCTTCACATTTACTTTCTTTGCGCTTATTCTTTGTGCACTTGTTTGTTTGATACATATTGTCATGAGCACAGATTTGTATTACACACAAATCACACACTAGAGGGCACGAAAGAAAATCCCAAATAGTTTTCGAAAACCCCGGATCCAGCCTTAATTTTTCAGGAATGGGCACCTAGTTCCTAGAGGGCAACTGGGAGACCGAGCCCCCAACGGGAGCTCACCCTCTGTATAAACCCGGCCTTTAAGAGCACCCCACAAGACTTTGGTCCCATAGCTACATGCACGGGGACTCAGACCAAAGGTGGGTGTACCCATACCTTACCCTCTTTTGAAATTTACCCTTAGTCAGGACACCCCAAACCTTGGCCTTATCCCATAAAGACATAGAATTACCCCGCAATTTCGATTGTTCTACTTATTGAATAGTCTAAAAAGATGTATTTCGACCAAGACGGGGTGGTGTGGGACTCGGACACCGAGTTTACCGCTTCATCCCGGCCCTCAGATGGATGCATCACCTTGCTGCCTAGGGGAGCAGTACTCTGCAGTCCACAAGAACTATGAACCTTAGGTTAGTCCAATAGGCTTGGGCCAACCTGATATCATAGTTAAGCTTCCTGATATTCGAGTACATGACCAACTAGGTCATCAACAAGGTGCCGAGGGTCATCAAATTTGCACTGCTAGGAGCACCCTTAATAGCCAAGACATCAGGCCGAGAGTTATACTCTAGGAGTTGGGGTTATTACAATCATCCAGACACTGAGGCCAGGTTAGGCCTGAAGTTCAGGCTCTTAATAGGGAGCAACTTGGTGATCGTAGTGGGGGCAACCCTGAAAACTCGGCGACTATTGATCGAGATAATAGGGAGTTGCCCACTAGGAGTACTGCATTTAGAACATCCACTTGAGGGAGCAGTCGTAGAACTAACCAACTGGCCTTTAGGACCAACCCACTTATGATGGACAACCCACTCGACCCTACGTTAGTCCAAGATGTGCTCCAAGCCATAAACAACTAGGGAAACTTAGAGCTAGGGGCAAACCTAGCAACCCAGGGCTCCCTCATGTTAGTCAGGCTAGTCCCCAACCTCAAGTAGGACCTAGCCAACCCATCTATAATGCTCCCTACCCGAACCATCCCTACCATCCAACACAACCACTTATCTACCCAACACAACCTGTAGGAGCGCCACCCATCAAACAACCTCATGTAGAACCTATCTATCTACCACCACATCAATCTATACCCATCTATCAAGCTGCTCATCCACCTACCTTGGGGAGCAATCCACCACTTCAACCCACACAAGCGGATTCCAAATATGTGACCTTAGAAAGGACAATCAATGCCCTACAAGACTCACTTAGATGGCTTCGATGACTTACCACCAGGCTATGCCATCCCAGATTTTCGCAATCACTTTAATGGGAAGGGTGACCCACAACTGCTTCACCTACTTGCAGTCTCAATGCTTCGTGATAGGCCGCACCCACTTAAGGCCTTATTTGCACATAGCCTCATAGGAGATGCCCTCACCTGGTACAACAATTTTGTGAGAGACTACCCCGATGCATCATGTCGTGAGATGTTCCAAGAGTTCATATCACACTATCGTGGAAATAAGTCGTGTTCAATCTCACTCGACGAACTTACAGGTGTCAAACAAGGAATTGATGAGCCCTTCATCGAATTCGCAGAGAGGTTCAAGAGTATGACTTCGAGAGTTACCGAATGCCCTCTCTCTGACCATTCAAATATTGGGATGATAATGGAAAATGAGAATTTGGAGTACATGACATTCTTTAGCCATGGCGGCATCCCTCTAACTTTCAAAATGATGTCTGAAAGGGTTGAGCTATATGAGAGGACTAAGAGCCTTATGGCTGGTACCATACTGAGCGAAAACAAGAAGTTTGCTAAGCAATCAAGCAGACATAATAACCATAGGAGCAAACCACAAAAAAATGGGGAGGTAAATCAGATTATCATCAATCAACTGAACCGTCAAAATCAAAACCGAAACTAATGGAAATCAGCCTAGGGGTACAAATGGAAATCAGCCTAGGGGTACAAATGAAAACATGTCGTTTAATCGGTGAGAGACACTAAAGAATTTCACTCCACTCAAACAACCCATGACGGAAATCCTTCAACTTCTTTTGCATGAGAAGTTATTGATACTCCCTTCACCAAAAGAACTCCCATATAAAGTCAAGGACAAATCCAAATGGTGTGATTGGCACCAAAATCATAGCCATAGACACAATACTAAAGAATGTGTTTCATTACGACACCAAGTCCAAAATCTGATTGATAGAGGTGCAATTGATATATTGAAACAAGAAAATGAGGAGCTCGTTAATGAGGTTAACCAAAAGATCGGGATTTATGCCAATCCACTACTACACAATGACCCGCAACCTAGCAGCAAGCCTACCATGGCAACCCCTACAGCAATTGGTGACAGCATGGGGAAAGCCATTGTCATGACGGTCTATAGAGGACCAGGGGCAGGGGATCCGAGTCCGTTCATCTTCCCAAGTGAAACATTAGTCGAGCCAACTTTTGAGGCACCACCAAAAGAAACACATTACGAACCAATTCCCCAAGAAGAAATAATTAATATTCCCTCTAATAGGGACGTTGGTGAAGAAAAAATCGAATGGGAGGCCATTGAAGTGGATATGATCTACATAAAATGCGATAGGCCTGCCCGACCAACCATTTAACTAGAAGAAGCTCCCAAAAAGGTAGTCATTTTGACCAAAGTCACTCCCTCTTTGATCCTGACCGATGGAACCATAAGTTGTTTGACTAGAAAGAGACATCATTTCAAGCATGTTAGGCTTCGAGCCGACACCTTAGAAGAGAGACTAGGAAACCCAGTTCACGCACCCAATCCTACCATAGATATTCCTTGCCCTCTGACCCAAACAACCTCAAAGGTAGAGACTATTCATAGGATTCCACCATGTAACATGACTGGGTATGATCTCTCGACACACTTAGATAAGATACTAGCATCCAAATCCATCTCAGATCTTTTTTGGAACTCTCCAACCAACTGGCGGAAAATTGAAATTGTGCTCAGAAAAACATATGTTTCTCCCGACACAAGATCGGAAGAGCTCAGCGAGATGATCGGTCAATTAATGGCTCCAACACCGATCATCTTTGGGGATGATGATATCTTGTAAGGTTAACCGATTCCATACCTAGCCCCTTTATATTACTATTTACATAACGGGCTTCGGGATTACCCATGTGCTTGTCGACAATGGGGCTGCCCTCAATATTTGTGCATTAACGACGAGCAAGAAATTGAATATAAGCCCAACTTTGTTTGAGACCTCTCAACTTACCATAACTGCCTATAATGGGACTAAGAGGCAAGCTGAGGGGATGATGTCACTCACCATAAAAATAGGGCCAGTAGTTCAAGTTGTTAGTTTCTTTGTCTTAGACATAAGCGCATCCTTCAAACTTTTTTTAGGCTGGCCATGGCTTCACGAGAACCTGGCCATATCGTCAACGCTTCACCAATGTCTTAACTTTCCAACAGCCCAAGGGGTAGTTAAAATAACCTCAGATAATCCATCAATGGTGAACATTATAGAAGTAAGATGTCATCAGGCAATCGGTGAGAACGAGACCCATGAGGTACCCCTCGTCTCATTGAGGCCCAATGAGCCATATTACACTCAGAAGCTAATGACCCAATACTAAAAGTTTCAAAATTCTATATTGCTCAGTGATTGGACCTGGATCTCAGGGGTTGGGAGGCGAACTGTCTCTCGATCAACTGCTGGGTCGCTCGCGCGAGAACGTGGGGGAGTGCAGACTCCTGGCATGCAAATAAGTACCAACAATGAGGGAGATTTTTTACAGTGGGAGCGTTTTGGGATGCTAGTCTCACCGCTTGGGGTTCGGGGGATACGTCCGGCGGTCAGCCCTCTTAGAACAGTCACGAAGCCTTCCGGCTGTGTGCCAGTGCGGTTTGGACAAAGACTCTCTTTAGGCTCGCAACCTCTCTACTCTCTCTCTGTCACTTAGGACTGGTATGGGATCCAGCTGTCCCTCCTTATGGCTATTGCCTCGAGGGGTGGGCTGGCCGATGGAGGGGTGCGAGAGAACCCGAGGGTTGGGGCCCTTGGGTTCACTCGGGTTTGCGCATCTGTTGGTGACGCGGATTGCTACGTGAGGTAGGTGACGTGTTGCATAGGGTAGGAGAGAGAGAAGGGTTGGGGCGTGACCCGGTTTAGGAGCGAGGAAGGAGAAGTCCGTGCACTCAAAGGCATTATGGACCAGCGCGCTCAGGGGTATCTTCTCTCTCTCAAATGTTTCTCTCTCCTCTTGGTGGAACTAGGGACTTAGAAGCAAACGACAAGAGGAACAAACATAATGTCTATGTTTTATAATAGGTAAATACCCTGCCTAATGGTTTTTTCTAGCCTCCGTTTACAAGTGACTTAAGCTTGCTTATATAGAGGATTCACCAAACAGGGGTGAACTCTTGAAAACAAAACTTAATTACAATTTAAGAAATTAGGAATAAATCCCAAAATTAAGCGCAATAACCAAAATGTCTCTGAGATATTTTCCGCTAATGATGAAGCCATCCCTGCATGTAGGTTGTTCTGCCAAGGCCTAATCTTGGAAGCTTTTTCTGTAACTTGCGACGATGGTTCAGATGATCTGTCAACATATCTTCAATGTCCTTGCGATTTTGAGCATTTTGATGCCCTTTAATCGTGCTGGGGTGACATTTTTTCCACAGGGTGGAAGTCTGGTCAGATTTGTGAACTTTGCTCACCAATGCAGTTCGACTCGCGATGTTCTGGCTCCTGGCTTTGCTTACAAACGAGAGAGGAGACAGTCGCAGTTATTTTGCACCAAGTTTGGGCTGATTTGGTTCTGGTTTACCTTTTTGCCTAATTTGGGAGGTCACAAGAAAGAGGGGTTCCGGCAACCGGGCGGATTTACTTCTTCTGTGACATGGGGACTTGCATCCATCGGACCTTGGATTAAATGCAAGAGTTATACCAGTTTGCAGCTCTTCGCGAAGTGGTTGCATTGAACTCATCCCCGCGGTGATCCGACGCTTGGATGTCGAGCTATGCTTTACTGGATTCGAGGCTTCTTCTTCTTAAACCCTTTTTTTTTTTCTGGTTTTGCATGCACCTTCTTTCCAAGATAAGTTTGACTCTAGATTGTGCCACAGTGCTTGCCTTAGGTCAAAATGACGAGGCTGGCGTGATCTAGAACATATCTGGATCTGGGTTTTTTTTGGTTTTAGTGGAAGGTGCCATGGGTCTTTCAAGCTGCTCTCGAAACACAATGTTGCAGTCTCCATGTTTGGGGACTGGTTCGGTGAAGCCGCACCACGCTAGTGTGAAACCCGCTTACTGCAAGGCCGCATGGGAATAGACCCCTTTCGGGTGGTCCAATTGAACCCAAATTCTGTCCTTGGGGGTTTTTCAACATTGTGAATGCAATGGCAGTGGTTTGGTATAGTTTTAAAGCCGTTAGCATAGGAATACAGTTGTAAGGTCCGTCCTTCGTGCGATGGCATCGTACCCAGGTCATATGGCTCGAGGCTTTATTTTACGACACAACTTTGGCCTGCTGGTATCTTGTGTACCCGTAGGGCCAAGCTATTGCTGGCTCTCTCATTGTTTTCTTGGGAGATGTAAGTACATCAAAAATGACGTACAACACTTAGCCATGTACGTTTCTATTGCCAACAATATGGTTATAGGTCACTCGAAGCTTGACACATGCTCCTTGTCCAGGGGTTCCACTTAGGTCATGGCTTGGGAATCATGGAGCAGGGTGTAACAGCTGCCATTTTTAATCTCTGAATGCCAAATTAGATTAGAGTAGCCGAAGGGGGCTAGGGTGTTCATACGCCCGCTTAGAAGGTGATCTTGGGCCTTCACGCCCACCAAAGTTCGTCTCAGGAGGAATTCAATGCATCGGCCCTCTTGGCCTCTCGTTTCTATCAACACAGACAAAGATCACCATTTTTTAGCCCTGTGACACTCTTCTGCTCTCGTGTCAGTACGTATCAACTGCCACACTTATGCCAAAATTTCAGGACTCCACACTATTTCTAGAAATCACATATTCAAATGATCATACACACTATCACAGCCAAATTGGGTCAATGGCGATCTTGCTCGCCTAGATCTAAGCGTGATTGTGGCCGACACTAACCCAGTTGGCCGTGACCAATCCTCGATGGCCATCCAAAGGTGTAAAGGGAAAAATTGGTCTCTTACCCGCCTAAGTATCAAATCGTTGGAAGCTTTCCAATGGCACTAATTGACCCTGGTGTCAAAAAACGGATAGGTGTAGGGTGTCCTCAAAGGCACCCTATGCTTCTGCATTCTGTCACTCCTCTAAGTAACCTCGTATGAGGCACCTTAACTAAAATGGATAAAAATATCAACGAATCTCATAAAAGTATAGTTTTTGCTAAGATCAAGATAAATAAAGATTTAAAAGACTCAATCGACCAGGAAAATCTATTGAGGGAAATCATAATTAATAACAATGAGTCAAGCCATACCGACCGAGATCAACAAGAAAGGGAAATCGAGAGTGATTATGAGTCGAATGAGTTCAAATCCCAAATCGAGCTTTTCGAGCAGAAATTCGAAGAGAATTCAGTGGCCACAATCGAAGAAATGCTGGATATGAACCTAGGCATGGAAGAAGACCCGAAGATAACCAAAATTGGGACAACTATCACCGAAAGAATAAGAAGATGTGGTCACTTTCCTCAAAGAATACCGAGATGTCTTTGCATGGTCATACAATGACATGCCTGGGCTAAACCCCAATCTAGTGGAACACCATTTAAACCTTCAGGAAGTGGCAATACCAATCAAGCAAAAGGCAAGACAACTAAAGACACATTTGCTACTCAAAACCAAGGAGGACATCGACAAACTGCTCAAAGTGAACTTCATTGTACCTGTCGATTATTTCGACTGGTTGGCAAATATAGTGGTGGTGCTCAAGAAAGACGAACACATAAAGATGTGTGTTGACTATAGCAATCTTAATAAGGCATGCCCTAAAGACGATTTTCTGCTGCCTAATATAGATACCCTTGTCGACAAAACGGCCGGACATGAAATGTTGTCATTCATGGATGGCTTCTCATGATACAATTTGAGCTGTATGGCTAAAGAAGATCAAGTCAAAACCTCATTCATTATGCCATAGGGAATATATTGTTATCGGGTCATGCCTTTCGGCCTAAAAAATGCCAAAGTAACATACCAAGGAGCAATGACATCTATTTTTCATGACATGATGCATACCATCATGGAAGATTATGTGGACGACATCCTAGTCAAATCTAAAACTAGGGACGACCAACTTACCAACCTAAAGTTGGTGTTCGATCAGCTCCAAAGATATCAATTCAAGCTTAACCCACAAAAATGTACTTTCAGAGTCGCTTCGAAAAAATTGTTAGGCTTCATCATCGGTCAAAGGGACCAAAGATAGACCCTTCAAAAATCAGGGCAATCACCGAGATGCCGCTGCCGCGGAACATAAGCGTAATACAGGGGCCTACAAGGAAGGATCCAAGCCATAAGACTCTTCATTTCCCAAATGGATGATAGATGTGAACCCTTCAACTAGCTATTGAATAAAGATACGCCATTTGTATGGGATGAAAAGTGCCAAGAGGCATTCGACCATATCAAACAATACTTGTTGAATCCTCCTCTACTAAATCCACATGTTCCTAACAAATCCCTATTTTTATACCTCTCAGACAAAGGCAGGACCATGGGGGCCATGCTAGGGTGGTATGATGACCAAGGAGAGAAGGAACCATATATTATATAATCAAAACCATGATCGACTATGAAACACGCTACACAGATGTTGAAAAACATTGCCTCGCGCTTGTATGGGCCACTCAAAAGTTGAGGCATTATGTTTTATCACATTCCATCAATGTGATCTCTAAGATGGATCCACTAAAGTATATCATTGAAAAACCAGTCCTCAATGGACGACTAGCCAAATGGAGAATGCTTCTAAGTGAGTTTGAAATCCAATATGTCACTCAAAAGTCAATCAAAGGGCAAGTGATTGCGAACCCTTAGCAGAGCAGACGATATCCCACGACATACTGGTGAACACCGATTTACCCGACGAAGGCCTCTTTTCAATTGAGGATCCAACTTGGGAACTTTATTTTGACGGTGTGAAAAATGAATACGGTGCCGGTATAGGTGTCATCACCAGAGAGGGTCATGATGCCCACAGCCATAAGGCTCAATTTTTATTGCACTAATAACATTGCTGAATATGAGACCCTCATAATTGGGCTCGAGAATGCTATTGAACTACGAATTGAAAAACTACGAGTCATTGATGATTTTCTTCAAGTGATAAGCCAAGTTCAAGGGATATGGAAAGTGAAAGATGAAAAATTAATATCGTACCAAGGAAAGGTGGAGAAATTTAGTAAGTACTTCAAAGAAATCACTTTCCAACGTGTGGCTAGGTCAAAGAATATATTCATTGGCACCCAAGCCACCTTGGCTTCGATGGTTAGCATCCTATCAGGAGTAAATATAAAACCATTTTTCATCAGGCATAAATAGGAGAAGCTTTTACGTTAAATAGGAGAAGCTTTTGCATAGGAGAAGAAGAAATAGGAGAAGAAACTCGACGAACAAAAAAAAGAAGAAGAAATAGGAGAAGCTTTTGCATTAAATACCGAAAGCCTAATGGAAACTAGACCGTAGTACCACGATGTATTCGTTCTAGCGTTTTAAAAAACGCCGAGTCGAACCGGACTCGCCCGATTCGACTCGGAAATCGTGAAAAGGGGACCGGATCGCCCAAAAAATCGGAAATCGTCCGGTTCTAGAGAGAACCGGACGATTCTGTACAGTGAATCGCCGATTCACTGTACGGAATCGGCGAGTCCGAACAGTGAATCGGCGATTCCGTACGGAATTTTTTTTTTTTT
>NW_006494943.1:475733-497219 GCF_000471905.2 Amborella trichopoda
TTTTCTCTTTTTTTTCTCTCTTCTTTTTTTTTTTTTTTTTTTTTGAAATTTTAGGATTGTTACACATTTGCACAAGTTGGTGTTTACCCTCAATGGTAACTTCGGTTATTCATGTTCCGAAGTAGTCCCTAGTACCAAAGTAGTCTCTAGTGTTTAACTTCGGTAAAAAGTTCCGAAATAGGTTCTGATATGTGCTTGACAACTTCAACACCCCTCATACCGAAGTGAGTTCTCGTTTGTCAACTTCGGCATCTCTCTTAGCGAAGTTGTTTATGAAATGTTAGTTTTAACTTCAACACTAATTCAACCGAAGTAAGTCTTGGTTTGTTACTTAAACTTCGAAAATTGTGATAACGAAGTACTCCTTGTTATCTCTGAAAACCTGTGATACCGAATTACTCCTTGTTATCTCTGAAAACCTGTGATACCGAATTACTCCCTGTTATCTCTCAAAACCTCAAGTCAAGTTACCTTTCCTTCATTTCTTTTATGGCCTCGCTGAATTTCCCTTCTTTTATCTCTATTAAACTTGGTAGAGACAACTACTTCAAATAGAAGGTCAAAGTTTTAAACTGTATCGCATGTTTGAATTTTGAAAGTCACCTTGATTGGTAAAGTCACCCATCAAATGAATTTATCTCTGAAAAACCACAAGAAAGTCAAGGCACTAATCCAGAAGTATCAAAAGATCCCCTTAAGAAAGAGTTTGGCACTAAATTTCTAAAATGGCGACCGAAGGATAAAACATGATTGAGCTAGTTGCTCTCTACTCTCTCTAATGACTTGCTTACTGAAGTACTGCACCTAAAGACAGTTCAAGAAGTGTGGAAGACACTTTATAATACATATCAAAGGGAAACATTTGCTAACATTCTCCGACTTAAAATTGAATATCTGAACAAGTTCAAAACTATATGTGACCACCTTGCAACAATTAGTAGTCCAATAACTGATCAAGATATGGTTCTCTATACTCTCAAAGGCCTTGGTCCAGAGTTTAAGTCCTTTGAGAATTCTTTTGACCAAACCTCCACTTTCGTCCTTCTCAGAGCTTGGATTCTCCCTTCTGACATATGAAGCTCGATTTGTATCTTCATCAACCATCAAGAGTAACCCTCAAGCTTTGATGAGCACTTTATCAGGGCACATAGGTGGATATGGCCGAGGACATAACTGTTATGGAGGTAGAGGAAGTAGACGTCACAAACAAAATCAACATGGTGTCTTGGGAATCAACCCATCCTACCATCAACCTCCTCAACCAAGAATGAGTATGCCACCTCTTGTCAGTATTGTGGACGACATTGACATATTGTTAAAAACTGATGGGATATCAAAAATGCTTCATCATCCCAAAATGCGTAAGTGCATTATTTCAGCAAGCTATCGGTCACTAACCCAATTGATCAATCCTTGATTATGGACTCTGGTGCAACTGCTCATATGACAGATGACAACTCTCAACTTCGAGGTATGATTCCTTACCACGATCCTTGTATGATTTTCACTAGAGATAGTATTGCCTTACCTATAACTCACATTGGATCTGTGACTGTTTCCACTACCCTTGGTTGTTTAAATATCCCCAATGTTTTACTTGTTCCCAAACTAAAGAAAGAACTTACAGTTGTGTTTCAATTTGCTAAATATTTTAAGTGTTGTTTTGAGTTTAACCCTCGTGGTTGTTTTGTGAAGGATCTACAAAGTGGGAATGTGATTGCTGAGGGAGTGCTGATTGAAGGCTTATATGTGCTTCAAAATGATCAAGTCCATGGTCTCGCTACAATCATCTCCAAAGTCAGAGGAGGTGCTTCTATTTTGTGTCATAAGCGCCCAGGTCATCATAGTTTCACTATTGTCATGCATCTTGGAAGACAGTTAGTTCTTCCTAATTTTGTTGATGACCTACCTTTGGGTTCATTTTGTTCGTATTGTTAGTTAGGAAAACACTTAGAGTCTACACTTGACTCGACTAATAGAAAGTCTAATGGACCTCTTGATTTAATTCACAATGATGTTTGGGGTCCAGCCCCAGTTACTTCCTTATCTGGTTCTAGATTTTATGTTATTTTTGTGGATGATTATACTCAATATACTTGGATATATTTCGCGAAGAAAAAATCTGATGTGTTTAATTGTTTTGTTAAATTTCACTCTTATGTTGAGCACCAATTTGCTTCCGAACTCAAGGCCTTTAGGTCTGATGGTGGAGGTGAATTCACTTATAATGTTTCTAAAGAATATTTGAGTTAGCATGGCATTCATCATCAATACTTATGTCCCTACCTCCAACACAAAAAGGTGTTGTTGAGCGTAAGCATCGACATATTGTTGAGAGTAATATTTTCATATTGTTGAGAGTAATATTTTCATGATGTACTTAAGCGGCCCCAGAAGCCTTTTCCACTATTGTGTTTCTCATTAACAGATTGCCAAGCTCTATGTTATCTTTAATGTCTCCCTTCCAAAGGCTTTTTGTAGCAAAGCAAATTACTCTTTTTTCCATGTTTTTGGTTGTGTATGTTTCCCACATAGTCATTCTTCTCAAATAAATAAATTTTCTCCTAAGACCCTTGAGTGTGGGTTTGTTGCGTACAGTTTAGAACATAAAGGTTATTGATTTTATGACAAAGCTTCAAGTCGCTTCTTTATTACAAGGCATGTAACATTTGATGAAACTAGTTTCTACTTTAAGAATCATTGTTCCCCAACTTACACCAGTAATATGTCCCTACTTCAATGCTTTTCATTTGTAGGAAAAAGTACACTCACAAGTATCGATCTCTCTTGAGGCTACCAATGAACCATCTCAGCAGCACCACCCTCATCAGTCATCTCCTCACTATGATAGGTCCGACCTCCAACCTATTTCCTTGACAAGCAATTCATCACCTCCATCCCTCTCTCTGAATTCAAACTTAGATACATCTCTCACAGTACAACATGATTTATCCGAAAGACCCTTAGAAGTTTCACCTATACCCCCACGTCGCTTTTCTCGTGGAACACAACGTCCTAAACATCCATCAAACTACCAAGTTTACTCTGCAACCATTTCCTCTCCTACCACCACCTCTAAGCCCTTAACAACAAAATTCCCTATTGAAATTTTTACCTCACAGAGACTCTCTTCCAATCATCAAGCATCTACAACGTAAATTTCTCAAATTCAAGAACCCAACACCTATGAAGAAGTTGCTTCTGACACTGGGTGGCTAGCCTCAATGCAAGAAGAGATCAATGCTCTTAAAAGAAATTATACCTGAGAACTAGTGCCATTACCTCCAGGCAAAAATGTTGTGGGCTCAAAATAGGTATACAAAGTTAAGGTCAGATTAGATGGCTCAGTTGAACAGTTGAAGTCTAGACTAGTGGCCATAGGGTTTATTCAAGAATACGGAATTGATTATGATGAAACCTTCAGTTCAATTGTGATGACAACCACTATTCGATGCGTCCTGGCTCTGTCATCTATGTTTAATTGGAAATTCCATCAACTTCATGTGAAAAATATTTTTCTTCATGGTGATTTGAAAGAAGAAGTGTACATGCAATAACCTAAAGGATTTGAAGATTCCTCGAGACGACATCATGTCTACAAAAAAAAGGCGATTTATGGACTCAACCAAGCTCCATGGGCATGATTTGATAAATTCAGTTGTCAACTTCATAGTATTGGCTTTCAAAGAAGTAAGGTTGACTACTACTTATTTTTTAAAAAGATCATCCTCAAGTGTTATCCTTCTTCTAATTTATGCGGATGACATCATTGTTGCTGGAAGTGATCTTCAAGGCATTAAACATCTTAAGACCAAATTGAAATTAAACTTTGAGATGAAGGATCTTGGAGAATTGAAAATATTTATTGGGTATTGAAATTCATTGAACAGAAAAATGCATTGTTCTCACCCAACATAGGTATATTCTTGATTTACTCTTTAAAACAAGGATGTTGGGATGCACGCCTATTTCCACTCCAGCTGAAGTAAATAAGAAGTTAAGGACTGAAGAAGGGGTATTGTTATCTAATCCCTCCTTGTATATAAGTGTCGTTGGTAGTCTTCAATATCTCACATTCACTCGTCCTGATATTGCTTATGCAGTGAATACAGTATGTCAGTTCATGCAGGCACCCCAACAACCTCATTGGGAAGTCACACAAAGGATTTTGAGGTATTTAAAAGGTTTTATACATGATGACTTATTCTATACTTCCTCTAGTTTGCTTGATCGTAGAGCAAACTCTAATGTTGATTGGGCAGGGTGCCCTAATGATTGTAGGTTCATTACAAGATTTTGTATCTTGTTGCAATAGAAATCAGTTGGCTACGAATGCTTCTTAAGGAAATTAGTGTTTCCACAATAAAGCCCACCATTCTAGAATGTAATAATCAAAGTGTTATGCGGCTAGCCACAAATCCTATCTTTCATGCTCGCACAAAACACATAGAAGTTGATTATCACTTCATTCGAGAAAAGGTGTATGTGGTGCTATTTTCATGCCCTTTGTTCATTTGTCCAACCAGCTAGTAGATATGTTTACTAAAGCTTTGTCAAGACCAAGACACCGTGAGCCCACAGACAAGCTCTCAATGCACAAGGTGCTTGCTTGGCTTGTTGGGGGGTGTTAAGAGAGAGACTCTCTTTAGTTATATTGTATAGGATATTCTTTTGTTCTTTATTCTCAAGGGTAATTATGTCAATTATATATATATATATATATATATGTGTGTGTGTGTGTGTGTGTGTGTGTGTGTGTATGTGTGTGTGGAAAACTCTTTCCAACGCCTAAAGGTAAAAATGAACAATGATTGCACCTACCCTCTTCACCATCCAAACTTCATCGCACGGTCATAGTTGTCTGGTAGTGTTTCATTTTTTTCATTTTTTTTCTACAAATCCCTTTTACTTTAAATTTGGAGCATGTGTACATCTTAGTGAAGCACACCTAATAAAAATATAAAAAAAAGAATTCGTAAAATATAAATTGACTAAAATACCCCCAAAAATTTACAGGGGTATTTTGCTCAATTTATATTTTACGAATTATTTTTTTCATATTTTATTAGGTGCGCCTCAATAAGATGTACACGTTCCAAATTTCAGATCATTCCAATTAGTAAACAAAAAATGAAAATTGAAACACTATCGGACAACTGTGATGGTACGATGAAGTTTGGATGGTGATGAGGGTAGGCGAAATCATTGTTAATTTTCGTCTATAGACGTTTTGTAATATATATATGGAAGATGCTAATGTGTAAACCGTGATTTTGTATTGAAGGAAATACACATAGGTGTTATCCCCATTTTCTCTCTCTAGGGTCTCATAAGTTTAACAGTCTCTATCTCACTTATCTTAGCACTCTTCCTAACGATCTTTCCTTCTACCTCTCTCTCTTGTACCTAGTTTTATTACTCTCGTTGCATGTTATCTATTAGTATTAATTTTCTTACCTTTCTCTCATTTTGGTTCTCTTTCTTGTTGTACTATTATCTTTGTTCGCATCTTATACTTATATCTCTTTATCTCGTTGATGAGGACCTCATCTATTTCCTTATTTTTAATGATGCTCATATCTCTACCATCTTCTCTCTCGCTTTCATCTTATGCGATGCATGCTTAGTGTAGACGGTAATTTAGATTAAGTAATCTCCATGTGTTTTACTTTCTTGTTCTTCTTGCATTTTATAGTTAGATTATTTATTCCTTTTTTTTTTTTTTCTCTAGCATAGTTGTTTATTTGTAGTTCTGCTCCTTTGTTCTCTTTCTATTTTCCTAAAATCTTATTTTTTATCTCAAACCCATTTTGAAAGTTTTCTTTGTTGAGTTCTAATGTTAAGATAGTAGGGAAGCTGGCTTTGTGGGTGATCAGAGAGGGATAAGGTCATAGGACCCGATTCTCCCTCGGAATGTAATTTGACAGGACTCATACTTTATTAACTCATCAATTTGTTTGCACCTGAAACCAATGCGGGAACGAAATACTTTGCCCACAATTCCAAGTATAAACAAGAGGGGAAAACACTATTGAATGAGAGTTAGTGAGATTTTTTTATTTAGAGGAGAAAGCATTTTTGGGATGAGAGTCGGTGGGATTTGTTGACTCAGAGTGAAAATCACTCTTGGGATGGGAGTTAATGAGATTTGTTGACTTAAGGGATTTGTATGACTTATGGGTTTATAGAACACGAGAATTAAAAATAAATAGACTGTTTATGGGGCATATATTGAAGAGATAGACTTATATTAATAGAACTTGGTAAGTTTTTTGTAGAGAGAGTTTATTTTTATAAAAGAAGAAAAAAGTTAATCTCATCCTTGACTCGATTCACAACCTTATTTTCTCCATTATTGCTGAGTTTTTGTTTGTTTAAGATAAAAAAAAGACTGGATTTAATTTTCCAAGCTCATTTTCCATCAATCTTACTATAATTATCATGTAAAAAGAGCTCACTATCTAGCCACTCACTCTCATTTTATTGCCTCACTCACACACTCTATTTCACCACATGACCACTATAGAACCAATCCACCATTGAATCATATCTCTCTCTCTCTCTCTCATATTTCTCTCTCCCTCTCAAAATTTCTTAAACATAAACTTCGACCATATTTAGCAGCCCGGCCCTAAAAAGCCTAGGGCCTAGACCAAAAAATGTAGCTTGCGGCCTAGGATGGGACCAGGGCCATGAGAGGGCCAGTCCAGCCTTGCACTTTTTTTTGTTATTATTCTCTGTCGTTTTCTTCTTTAATTGATGTTGGTCCAATTGAGGCTAAGTTTGGGTTAGGATATCTTTTGCCCCACCCAGGTTGGCCCTATAGGGTCTAGGATCAGCCAATTGCCAGCCCTAAACTCTCCCAAGCATCTCTCTTCTTTTCTCTCTTACACTCAAACATACGAAATTGATTACATGTGTTTTGTAAACTTGTTCACCTAAAAAGAAAAAAAAACACATGTTTGAGAAACTCATTCCAGTAAAGATTTAACAAAGCTTTTGAGGAGCTACCTAAATGAAATATTTTTCTAAAAGACACAACTTTATTGATAAAAATGTTGATCTTCCGCATCATTCATTTGTTGAGGTGGTTTAACCATTTTAATGATATTTTCTAAAAAGCAAAACAAACAAACAAAGAGAATAAAAACCCATGATGATTATTTCTGCAATGAAAAAGAGTAATTTTTCCACTGACACAAGTATCAGATCCCTTCCCCCCTAGTATCATGCATGTGGGCTACCTGGGCCATCTAAAAACCTTAGAGATTAAGCATTTTGCAAAGGACCTCTAAGTACTAAATGGACTTGAGATAGGCCAGTTCTTTAGATTGACACACCGATAAGTGAGTCTTTAACTTCAGCCTTGACCAACCATGGGCAGGAGGAAAGACTAATGCAGTGTGGTAAGTGGGCTATTGGCAAAGACCGTTGGAGCTAGACGATGAGCATGAAGGTGTGACCATGTTGTGTCTGTGGGACGAGGTGGACCACCATGATTAGCATGCTAAGATTTGGTTGGCCGGGCCATGGGCAGTCTAACTTTATGAGACTTAGGTTTGGACCATGTGTAAGGGACGGTTGACTAAACACCTAGCTGGGCAAGTGTATTGACGTCAACCTAATGGTCAAGTGGAAGAAGTCAAAGTTTGAAATATGTAACTGCCCCATCCTTAGGCATTATCTCATGCATGGGCTTGTGTAAACGCTACCTACCATATTAAAGAGGTTAAATTTATATGTAGTGAGCTGAATAGGCATAAAAAAACGTTGTAATCATGAATATATAAATTAGTGTGCATACTCAATAATGACGGGCGGCAGATTGGGTTGACCAGTATTTAGTACTTTCCTCCCCTTAAAGAGCCATTTGGTAGTTATTAACTGTGGGGGTTGGGCTGGTATAACCACTCCCACCAGGTGGTGAGTAGTAATGAGGTGCATGCTTTAATAGCAAATATGGTTAAGGGTGACTGTGTAGGTGTAAAGTCGGGTATATATGAACCCCTTGCCCTGACCCTTGAAGGGCATATGTGGCTGAATACAAGTACATTGAGCCAAAAGAGTGGGCTATGGCTTTTGTGCAAAACTTGTTCAAGGGCATATGTGGCTGAATACAAGTATATTGAGCCAAAAGAGTGGGCTATGGCTCTCTGTGCAGAACTTGTTCACGTCTTGTGTGCTTGTTTGCTCACTTCCTACTCTATAGGTTTGTAGAAGACTAGTTTTACCTTAGTCTGAGTTTAACTTCGGCTGAGTGTTGAAAAGATCAATCACGATGACAAAAAATATGAGAATATAATGGCCTGGGGGCATTCATGTACACATACATGGAAAGATTTGGCATTTCTTCTAGTAATTGGGTTTTTTTTGGTAAAAGATACTAATGGACTTTGACATTTTAAACCAGTATTTTAAAATCGCAGAGCTGGCTCTGAACCACCCTAGCCAGCTCCGAAGCCACTGGTTTTGCCAAGTTCCCCTATATTCTCATTTTTTATAATTTGAAAAAACAAAAACGAAAAAACTGAAAACTAATGAGGTGACTTGGGAGTTTTTAGCTGACTTGAAACCGTTGAGTGAACAATTAAACCCGCCGACCCCATTTCTCAAACATAATTAAACTGTTGGATCGAAACCAATCAAATCTGTGCTATCGAAAATGAAACCAATCAAGGTGAAGCACAACGATAACTCAAATTTTGAAGCCATTCATTGAGAATGTGGTATGCAATTGTAATACAATAATGGACCAGCAATGCTTAAGAGAATTCTAATCAAAATTCATCTGATACTGAAAACCAAATGCACCTCAAGTAACAAAAATGAAAGGATCAGAAGAAAGTCTCTTGCCTAATGCTTCCATTTAAACTAGAGAGAGAGAGAGAGAGAGAGAGAGAGAGAGATGGTGAAATGAGTATGTGATGTGCTTAGCATGGGGGCAGGTCAATTGGTGGAGGCTCCAAACTCTCCAATTCAGATATTCCATTCTCGACCAGGAAGACCATGGCCAAGCCCCAGTTGATATGCACATCGAAATGGCAGTGCATCAGCCATACTCCTGAAAAGTACAAATTTATAAATCCATATTAATAACTCATTACAAAGCAAAAATTTAAGCAAAGAAAGAAGATTCTTTTAGAACTTTGTATGACATGTGAATGCCACCCAGTGTTTCCTATTCCACCGGATTTTCCATTGTAGTGTACGTGTGAGGGAGGTCTTGCCTAAAATTACTTTTAGTATTATGAGGACTGGATCCAATTAGCTTGTCTGGATAATTCTATTATAGATCGGTGCTTTGATCAGTCTGGTCCAGAAATACAACTTGAATTTGATAAAAAACTAGTCAAAACTAATAATTGACCTGTGTTGGCAAAAGAGCTCTTGTAGATCTTGACTTGTTGGACAAGCAAATCAACGTTAAGTAACTTGTTTCTAATATATTTCATATTTTAAATATATTATTTTTACTTTTTCTTTTTTTGTTAATTAAAACTAACCCAACTATTTATCCACCAGGAGGACCAATCTTTTGTGGACCAAACCGCTTATCGATTTTTGCATTTTGCAAGACAGACCTCTTCATCCCTTAACTCAAAATGACCTTCAATACTTCCATTCCCTTTAAAGGAAATGCTAATACCCCTTCCACCTACGCCATTACACACACTCCTAGAAAATGTTATATTCCCAGGTAAGAGAACATCTATAGGATTGGGTTTCTATGTGTCAGTCAACTCATATATGCACATGTGTCTCGCCTTTAAAAATTCATCTTAAAGATGGATCTTTGATTCAAAATTTTAGGGATTCAAGATCTAAGCCAAGGTGAAAACAAATATGAGAGAAAAAAAATAAAAGTTATATTTTTTTTTGGGATGTTTTTGCACCGTCGACATGTTATTTATGTCCAATGCACTTTACACAACATCCATCTTTAAGATGGACCTTTGTGGGTCAGCGGGCTCGTGCACCCGCTGATTCACATAAAACTTTTCTAAATTTTGATAAGTTAGAATTATTAATGTCTTCCTTTCCCATCCTCCTTTAATCTCTATTAAAAGGTCAATCAGACCCCTTATTTTCATTAACTACGACCATCCATGTACCAGTAGCTACATGATGCTAGACTATAAAGCCACATGGATTACCACCAACCGAAAAGAGGAAAAAAAAAGAAAAATTACCTGGATTATCTGCTACAAATCGGATAACTGCCCATCCATTAATAGGAACACCCATAGTGTTCCTCAATGGTGGATCCACTAAGTTGAAGTTGCTAGTGTCCCTTGAAGGATTGAAGTTCCCGAATCCTTCAGCGAGAACATAGAAATCGTGGCCATGGAGATGCATGGGGTGGTTCTCACCATTAACTATATTGGTCCCTTGCAGCACCACTTGCACTACTGACCCAAACTTCATTTGCTTCACCCTGGTGCCCCGCACCGGTTGCCAGAGTGCGCGGCTCACGTTCTGCGCTGTGTAGTCGAACTGCACTGGTGGCACTCGTGGGAAATCACGCGTAAAGACCCCGTTTACCCCGTATGTGTGTGCCTGTCACATAGAGTTCCATGTTATTGCTACTACTGGTCGTATTTGCTGTGATGCTAATATTCATAATACTACTGAAATGCTGTCAAAAATGAAACTACTCAGACAATAACACAACTTCTTGCAGCATTGCTGTTACATGATCAGACCAAGATGCGACTGGTTGAGTCCAGGGGATCCCGAAAAGATCAGGGCAAATGGAATTTGTGTCCCTCAATTCCGACCTCATTTATAGTTTTAGAAAAAATAGCCATTTTATCACCTAAATTTTGTAAACTTTTCATTTTTTATTCTACTTGTTTCTTAATCCCCATCTTTTAAATTCTTCTCAATTTATTTTATTTTATTTATTAGTGACAAAACAAAGAAAAACAGGGGAGATTTCAAGATTCATCTTGAAGATCATGGGGACAGCACCAAACCTGCAAAATGGACAAGCTTTGTGGAAGAGCGAATGAGATGTTGTTCACGCTGGCAGCAAATCGTGTGTTGTTTGGCCCTCCACACATTTGCCCCGTACGGCAGTTAAACAATCCCAACCCCACAGTGAAGAACAAATTCTCGTCCACACTTTGCGGCACACGAGCTGGGAACTCCCTGGAGTTCAAGCTCCGGAGGCTTGTTGTGAACCTAGTCGCAGTATTTGTATCATTATAGAAAGGCAAGGATGGCATTATAGGCTGCGGGGCCGAAGTGCCGGGTGCAGGGCAAGGTAAGCCCTGATACTGGAGGATTGCTGTTGTGGTGGTGTTATCAAAGGCAACATTTATGTTACTAGCATAGGCCCGGGCCGCGATGTAGTATCGGCCGGGGGCTTGGTCAGCTGTCACGAGAAGGTCTGTGGTTTGGCCAGGGGCGATCATCAAGACATCGGTGGTGTAGGGCTTCGTGTATGAGGCATCGACAGCGACCACTGTAAACTTGTGATTGGCTATTTTGAAGAAGAGCTCGGCATTGAGTGCAGCGTTGATGATCCTGAAGAGGTTGGTCTCGCCAGAGGCCACTGGAATGACCACAGTGTCTGCGAGGACAACAAGCACATGTGATTTCACAGAATTAGGCTTAATCGTGTCATTTGCCCATGCTTAGAGGAGTTGAGGTTAATTTTTATCACTTGGTTCAAGACAATTACTGAGTACCTTTGCTAGAGCAGTTGTACAAGTCTCCGGGCTGGCCGTTGATGGTGTAAGCATCCGAGATATTAGGCGCCGCTCCGGTCCGAGTTGCTTGGTTCACAACATCTATTGGGTTCCTATTCCACCACTCCCCTGACAAATAAACACAAATCAAATGCTTAATTAACAGAGAAAAAGATCAATGAATCAAAGATTTAGGGAAAAAAAGTTCATAAGAGGCACAGAAGAGAGAGATTTTACCTAAAATGATGGGGGCTTCTCTTTTGGGCTTAGTAAATGGGTAAGAAGCACCAGGTTTAGGGTGAATAATGAGGGCTCCATACACAGTGGCCCGTAGCCATGAGCTGTGTGCGTGCCACCATAATGTGCCTTCTTGATTCTCAATGGTGAACCTGTAAGTGTAGCTCCCACCAGGTCGAATTGGACATTGCGTGACAAACTCAGGTCCATCTGCCCACCCTGTTCGAATTTGTCTGATCCCATGCCTAAGACATACCAAAAGAATGAGAAAAATAAAACCACATTCATATGCTATCACCCTCAAACTGTCTTGCATGAGATTCTCTCAAAAAATTTTAAATTTCATAAGAATCCCATGGAATTAAGGTTTCAATAGTTATGATCAGTGTAAAAGCAAAGACTCGGGGACGGGACTCAGCCCCTGCCTGAGCCAAGTACCTCGGGCTGAGTCTGAGTCACTCGGCCCTAGTCAGGCCAGGTCCTGGCCAAGCCAAAAAGTGTGATAAAAAACAATTCCAAAAAATTTGAAAAATATGTTTAAAGTGAGATTAAACAGAACACATAGTTAAAACAGTAGCAAAAAAATGGTTTTTGAAAAAGTCAATTTCTGATGTGTGTATTTTAGAAATAATCCAAAAAAATATTAAATAAGTATTCTGGGGTGTGTCCGATTTGGCTTGCCCGAGTAATTATACTCTGGTTATTATGATATCTCTCTCTATCTCTTGCTTACCAATGGAGGGTGACATTGTATCTTGCCCTGTTGACAGCATTAATAATGAGGGTGTCACCGTTATTGACTTCAAGGGTTGGGCCTGGTAATTGACCGTTCACCGTTATTACATTGATGGTTTTGCATAATCTAGTCACCCTTGTGGACTGTATCTGCTCATATCATTGCTCGAGTGGTTAGAAGTTTCCCTTTTCCTTTCTTTCTTGCATTAGTGGTTGAGCAAATAATAATTAGCAGTCAGTAGAGAGCACGAACTACATGTAGTGGGCTAGCAATGATTCTTCTTTAATAATTACATAGAAAAGAGGTCTTGGAGTTATCAGGGTATTTTGGTTTTCTTTGAGGGGCTGGGACCTTTATTCTTTGATGGAGGAACTTTCAAGTAATGGTTCCTTTGACTATGATGTGGCACATGTGGTTTGCCAATAAAAAAGAGGCGCCATGAGGCACATGAAACCTAATGCAATAAAGCAAAAACAAAAACTTGTATCCTTGTGTGTGAATGAGAGAGAGAGTGAGAGTGAGAGAGGGTACTAGGTATGATTCTTGTCCCAAAGAGAGAGAGACAGAGAGAGTACTAACAAAAAATAAGTAGAATATTTCATGTATAGATGTCACAAGAAAGAAGGAAATAAAGCAATAAAATCAAATTATACCTGTTTTATATTAGAGAGAGATGGGTAGGAAGAGAATCTTATACCTATGTCTGTGGGAAAGAATGGAAATAAAGCGAATAAGCAAATTATTTTGTGATTTTATGTCAATTACAGAGGAGATAGAGTTGTTTGTGTTTGTGTGTGTTGTGTGTGTGTGTGAGAGAGAGAGAGAGGGTGAGTGATGGAGTAAGGAATGGCTTCTAGGCCAGGGTGCCGTATTGTGACATATAGAGATCCATTCGTACCAAAATCACAAGTTAAAAATTCATAGAAAAAAAAGCAGAAAATGTGAGAGTATTGTGCACTAAGAGTGGCTGAACTAATGAGCTTGCTTTGAGCTTTAGAACATCCTAGTAGGCTTGTGATGTGCAACTGTTATAGGTCACTATTTACTTGTTTGAGCTGCTACTTACAATGAAGTTGTGGGTCTGAACCTCTCCAACTGAATAGACAGTCATGCAACAAAGCAACACAATGGTCACCAGCTCCACTACCAACAGTAAACTTTGATGTCCCCATGAAGAGAAACCACGGTTGCTAGTACCTCTAAACCAGGCCATCACCTTTGGTTGTTCTCTTGGATTAATACACTAAGAGTTCAAAAACTCTTTGTGATGCAACCAAGTGAGAGGACTCCTCATTATATAGAAATCTTGGGCAATGGGTTGTTTGAAAGTTAGGAGGATTAGGTTTTGATTTATGTTATTTACTTGAAACTTGGGTTTCACCATGAATGGTTCAACCCCTTCATTGCCCAGTATAGGTAGTTGTATCAACTAGGCCTATCAATTCCTCATGGTTTGTTCCCTAAGTCTTTTACTTGTGGTGGCCCACTTTTGGTTTGGCGCTTCTTTCTTTTTTTCTTTTTCCAAGTGCCAATTTTCTATTTCATATGGTGCTTTTTTTTTTTCTTTTTTTATTTATTCAAGTGCCAACTTTCTATTTCATATGAATCCTATAATTAAGGTTTCATTTCATTCCCAACATTCAATTTTCAATTGGAATTCCCAATATCATGTTTTATTTTTAATCCTCATGTTTCAATCTTTTAATTAATTGGGAATTCCTATGCTCATTGTTCTTGTTTGTGACCTAGCTTTCATTTGCATTGAGATTTATAGGTTTCTTTGTGCCAACCTTAGGAATTTTTTTGGACGTCCTAATAAGTTAAGCAAAGACCCTCTGTATATTTTAATGTTCATCCTCCTTGTGTATTTCTTGTTGCCCAAAAGAAAATTTGTTACTTTGACCACTTCTCTTTACATTTTCTTTTTTTTTTTGAACTTTAACCACTTCTCTTTGCTTGGTCAGTTTTACTATGTCAGTTTAAAATATTTTTCATTTACATTTAACCCCAATTAAAATATTCAGACAAGGGTAAATATGATATTCAATGAACAATAATTTTCTCTTATTTTTATTAAATATCATTATAAGTTAGATGGTGTGTCGATTACTGGGCCATCGATTGAGAATAAAAGTACGAAAACTACATGCCATAACAAACTGCTAGCGACCATATATTTCACATCATGCAGATATTTAGTTTTATTTGGTTTTAGTCTAAGTTGTCAGTATGTGAAGAATAGGTTGATTAGTACTGGTTGCTGATAATTAATCCCTAATTAGAACCAGACCCTTTTCTTTCTTTTTTTACTTATTTTTTTTCTATGCTGACCCCACCAATTTCAGTATGATGGATTTCTCCCAATAAGATTATAAACCATTAAAAGAAGGAAATGGAAATTTCTTAATTCACAGGGCATCAATTAAAAGTATGTTTGGTATTCCTGATTAGGTTAACTGCTTTCTTTGTTAGCAAAATCAAAACAAGGAGCCCATTAGTCACACGCAACCATTTGTATTCATAAAAATAATTCAACCAGGCATGAGGTGGTATTCATAAAACATGTATCACTAATGGGTTAAGTTGATATATGATAATATATTTAGCTGTAATTTCCTTGGCTTTGGTGAATTGAATTCTTTTAAGAATAGAAGTAATATTTTACAAAGATACATTTACCGAAAAACTTCAATTTTTTTTTTTTGGGGGGAATTAAAAGTAGTTTTTTGTGTTTCATATTTACACACAAGTCCCATTTTTAGAGGATATAGTATATTTTAATTTTATATTTATACATTGCCTTAAGTTCAAATTTTGGGTGTCATATTTGTCACCATCACGTACTTGTAAAATAAAAATATAAATTTTAATAATATAAATTATTAACAATTTTATTTTCTTCAAATGGCTTTTTTGTACTTTTACAAGTGCGCGATGGTGAGAAAAATAAAATAAAAATACATTATGTACTCTAAAAAATGGGACTTGGGTGTAAAATATGAAATATATAGAATTATTTTTAGATGTCATGAATAAAATGAGTTTTTTTCTATAAACACTCCATTATAAATAGGGATTGTATACCGTAAAATAATTTATTTTTGGTGTAAAGAGGTCACAATCACTTTTAGCTATTGGATGTAAAATCTAATAGATAAAAGTGTGGAACAACATTCAAAAGATTTTATTTTAGACTTTGTGCCCAAACAATGACACATTCTCAACCACCTGATTACAAATGGTCAATGATGATTATGACCATTCTCATTGTATACATTTTCTTATAAATATTATTTGTTTGCACCTCTTACAAAATTTTCTAACCATGAAATGTCATGCATGATGTTTTGGTTGGAAATACTGAATTATTAGGGCAGGATTCTTTCTAATCATGAAATGTCATGCATGATGTTTTGGTTGGAAATACTGAATTATTAGGGCAGGATTCTTAAAATTTTGTTATAACTTCAGTGTCAAGGAAGGTGGGACCTCCTTCAATTTAATATCTCAAAGAAACTATCACTATACCAATAGTAATATTTAAGGCAAAGGTCAAACTATAGATGCTTACTCAAAGTGAGAAATTTAAGTCAAGCGAGGGACAAAAATTAATCATTTTAGTGATGAAAACTTTCTCAGTGCTGATGGGCAAGGATTGGATTTTTTATTAGGGTTGTTAAGAAGTCATGTACTCCATATTGCCTCGTCCATATAAGAATGTGTTAATCACTATTAAAATATAAATCACCATTTAATTTATATATAATACTTTGTCAATTACTAGATCAATTTTCTGTTTTTTTTTTGAGGTAAAACAATGAAGAGATCATTGAATAGCCAATTTTACTTATATTTTGATTGTCAACTTTTACTTTTCAATGAGTATTTAGGAGTGAATCAGCAACTTATTGTAAGGTAACTTAAGTAATGATCTATGGAGATTACACATACTTTGGGTCATATAATCTGTCATTTTTAGGTTTAAAGTACTAAACTTTTGACTTCTCGAACGTTTCTTGTTGTTATCTTCTACATTATTCTGTGTGTTTTAGGTTAGTGGCAGTTGGTTAAAGGAGTTGAGGTGTCTTCAACTTATTGCTTCTTGTAGGGAGGAACAAGTATGGGATTTTCAACTATTGATACCTGAATTCCATAGGATTGGATTGGAACAAGATTAGTTGGTACTTGCTGCAACGTGCAATACCCGCTCTCTCTCTTTCAACTTGTTGGTAGCAAAAAGTCATCCATTTCTCTCTCAAGATTTGTTACTATTCTTTAGGTATTGTTCGTAGTAGAAATCAGTGTTGTCAAGATTGGACCGGACATTGGTGGTCACTAACAAACATCGAATTTAGTTGTGAATGGGCAAAAACTGATTTTTAACCAGTGTAGGAAAAATCGAATTGACAGTCAATTGGACATGGGCCCATATGCGGTTTAACTGGCCTAATTGGTAAATTGGCCGGTTCAATTGTTCTAACCAACAAGTCTCGCGGTCAAAAAAATATTAAAAAATATAAAATATAAAAAAAATCTAATAAAATATATTTAAAGAATGATTAAAAAAGTAAATCCAAATGAAGTTAAAAATTAATGAAAAAAATGGATTTTAAAGAATCAATTTGTATCTAAGAGTATTTTTGAAATTTTTCAAAAGTAGAAAAATGCCCAAAAACAATTTCCAATTTTTGCCTTAATAATGAAAAACATAAAAAAAATACATTGCAAGCAAAATCCCTTATTCTTTGAGATTTTATATAATTGTTTTTAAAAAATACCCAACTTTGGTCACCAAAACCAGGCTGTTACCGATTCGAACGCCCGATTTATTCTTCAAATTTTTATAACATATTAAAATTTGGTATTTGCCCTTCAACTAAATCAGTAGACTGAATTTTTATCAGTTGGGAGAGCAATATAAAGTCGAACAATGTTTTCAAGGATGCAGTTCTATAACGCCCAGGCCATATGAAAAAGAGTAGAGCCTCAATTCGGAACCTCATCCAAAAAGCACTTCGGGCTTGAGAAATCTCCTTAATGGCTTTAAAATCAATTTTTATTATCAATTATAAAAAAATTTAGCTAAAGAAACATTAAAGATATATAAAATGGATGGTCTAGATAATGTGTTACAATCTATAAAACTAGAAATCCTATTTAATTTTTTCAAAAAATAATGGCCAATGACGAGATGATCGATTCAAAGGTTTTCGAACGTGAAAATTGCTATTTTTTTGTGAGTTTTACAGTGAACCTTTAATTTTTCCCATAAAGCAACTTTTTCCTTTTTTAAATATATGTTATATTTTTAAATTATTTTTTATTTTTAAATCCAGCCCTACCATTTCAACTAGAGTCAAACCAATTTTAACCGGATCTCATCTCATTAGCCATTCTTACAACTGGGAGAGACGTCCCCCATTTGGAGCTTGCCGAAAGTAATTTGGACACATGTACGACTGCTTATTTAGCGCATCATGCGGGTCTTGATTGAACAGTAAATTGACCGAAATGAAGACAATTAAAGTTGCATGGCCTCAGTAAATTTGGGGCTTTAAGTCTCTCTTAAATAAGGACAAACGCCACTTGTTTCTCCATATTTGCTTTCTATTACCACACTTTTTTCTTTATCAAGAAAAAAAGGGCCATTTGAAGTACAATGAAGTCAACTAATTGCATAATTTTGTTTCACATCATATTGATGAAGGTTGAAATTCATTTATCTACACCAAACATTAGTGACAAGAAGTTGCGTTCCTAAGTAGTTTTTTTATTTTATTGTTTGAAACTTGACATTTTTGGTAGAAGATATGGGACATGGTGATACGGATAGGCATCTCTATCTTTGTCTCTCGCTCTCTCAAATGGCCCTTTTTCCATTTTAACAAGTGACAAGTCTCGTTAAATTAAGTAAAATATTTTTGGAAATTGTTTGGACTTTTGAGCAACTAATAAGAGTTATTATATTTAGGAAATTTTTTCAAATTACCCATGAGAGATTTGTAATTGAATACTTTGCCCATATCTTTTTGGTTTAATTTTCAAATACCCCATAAAATAAAATAATACATGGCCGTGAGTAGAAATAGTCTCAAAAGACAAATTTTTAAATAGCTTATCTCTTTGAATATTTTGATAAATTTTCCTTATATTTATGCTAAGAGTAATGATCCTATGAGACCCTCTCAGATCCATATGTGTAGGACCCCAAATGATCACCATTAAAGAAATAATAATAATTTTGATTTTTGTATTCTCTCCCCACCTCAAAAAAAAAAAAGAAAAAAAAAAAAAAAAGGGGAAATTTTTTATTTTATGCTCATATTCCAAAAATTTTATTTTAAAGTTTGATATTATTTTGCTATAAACTTAGTTTGGACCTCGAAGGCCTAAAATTGTTTCAAATATCAAATTCGACTTTCAAGGTCCTTAATGAGGAACAAAATAAATTTTACTCACCTACAACACTTTTAGACCTTCAAGGCCAAAAAATTGTTTGAAAAGTTAGAATTTAAGTCATGTATCCTCGTTAACAATTGATTATTCATTTTTGAAATGACATATTCCTATGAGATGTCTCTATTATGCTATTGTAGGTTTTTAGTTATAAAATATAAGTAAAAATGTGTAGGCATGCGTATTCAATTTAATTATAACTGTTATTTTCCTATGTGCATATGCTTCTATTTAATTAAGATGATCAGTTTTAGAGAATGAGTGTTCCTTGCTGATTGTTTCAAGTGTGATAATTTTCTTGCTCGATAAAGAGGCAATTGAAGCGGTTTTTAATCAACTTCAATACTTGAAGTTCCGCAGTTAATGTATATGAACAAAAGCCAACTTTGGATCTTAAAGGATCAAACTTGATATTTATATAACTCAAAAGAAAAGTTGATATTTGGAACAACTTTGGATCTTAAGGTCTAAATTAAGTTTATGGGCAAAAACAATTGAACTTTCGATTTTCAAGGCCTGAGTAAAGCTAATATGGGAAATAAAATAAAATAAAATAATTCAAAAAATGTATACAAACCTAAAATCAAACTTTTGGAAGAGATTTTTTAAATGACCTTAATTTAGAGGAGCAATTACATAAATGTCTCTCTTTCCAAATGACAAAGTTCTGCTCTAGGACTTAACTATCCATGAATTGCTATCCTTTGTTCAAGTATGAAATATTGAACTATTTTCTATTGAACTTTTTCTTTAACAGATTTCGAGCAAAGAAATAATATTCTCCATCCATTGTTGGCATCTGAAGGTTGGCAAGGTGCGAGTACATTGTAGGAAACCCAGGTGCTCGTGTGGTATCGACCCCTTGAAAACTATGGATGGAGGATATTACTTTGCGTGATTGCTTCTCTTTTGCTTTTCATAATTTAAATTGTTTAATTTTTTTTATTTCCTTCTAAGAGCCAATCAAAGGAATTGACTTCTACCTTATCTCATTTTGAATTATATGCCTTAGCATTTATAGCACGATAGGTACATAAACAAAAAAGGATTTGGGAAAGGCGTTGACGTTGTGGTAGTAGCACATCCTATATCTCAGTTGCGCATTGTGGCTTCCAATCCTATTGACGATTTCTAAAACCATTGACTATTTAAAAAACACGTAGGATAGTTATCCCCTTTGAATTACCACGCATAGGATCGTCGTACCCTTTAAAAAAAATAGCTTATAGGATCCAATTTTGGTGAGTGGTCTGAATCACCTATTCATATGTGCCCAGTCCACCCCACCCCACCCGTAGCTTTTATAGAACGATATGTTACATAAACAGCTAAATGATTCGAGAAAGGGGCTGAAATTGTCATTAGAAGCCACAATGGGCAATTGAGATATGGCAGCTAAATGATTCGAGAAAGGGGTTGAAATTGTCATTAGAAGCCACAATGCGCAATTGAGATATGGAGTGTGTTACTGCCATTTTATAGTACGATATGTTATGTAAAGAGCATGATATGTTACATAAACAGCTAAATGATTCGAGAAAGGGGTTGAGGTTGTGACGGTAGCACACATTCAATTGCGCATTGTGGCTTCCAATCCCATTGACAATTTCAAGAGAAAGGGGCTGAGGTTGTGGAGGTCAATTGCGTACTAAGTAATTAAAAAACGAGTAGTCGTCATCCCCATTGAATTACCCAAAAAAAAAAACGGCTATCCCTTTTTAAAAAACGGGTAGGAGTCGTCATTCCCACTGAATTACCCCAAAAAAAAAAACTAAAAAAAATAAATAAAAAATAAAATAATAAATACATAAATAAAGGGTAAATCTAAAAGAGATCCAATTTGGTGAGTAAAGTAAAGCTAAGGAGATCCAGTTTGGTGAGTGGTCTGAATCACCAACCCCCCCTCCCGCTCCAATCCCACTCAGTTAAAAAAACTACTAACTAATTCACCACCCCCCCCCCCCCCCCCACCCTCCCCCTCACAGTTTAAAAAAACCACTAACTAATTCACACCCCCCCCCCCCCCCCCCCCGTCCCAACAAACCACTAACTAATTCAGTGGGCGTCATCCCCACCTGAATTATCCAAAAAAAAAAAACAGCTGAAGGATCCAGTTTTGGTGATGGTCGGAATCACCTATTCATGTATTCCCCCCCTCCAAGATTCAAACGTAGACTTTCGATCAAATTTTAAGGGGGCCGTAATCTAAAGCAGGAGGATCATGAACATGTAAAAATAGATAAAATTTTAAAAATTTTAAATGTTATCTTTTAAACAAAGCACTTTACACTGTCGATTTTGAAATTTTAGTTGGGCATTCTTTATGCACCCCCGGACTCATCAAACACTTTTCCAAAGCTAAAA
>NW_006494943.1:525850-551147 GCF_000471905.2 Amborella trichopoda
AAGTTTCAAAAGATGCAACCTTATAATGTAGAACTACGGTTGCACCTCAAAAATCCATCGAAAAAGGTAGTTTCAATATTAAAAAACTCTTTGATTGATCATCTCGACATCGAGAGGTATGACCAAATAACAAGAGTTTAAGTCTAAAAAATAGTGCATTTTACAGCATATTATCAATACCGTCCATATTCAAGATTTTCATATGTTTATAGATTTACTTAATTTTAACTATTTTTAAATAGATTTTGAGATAATCCTAAGAACATTTTACATCAAAATTATATACCATGATAAAATTTGAAGGTACACCTTATCTCTACAGCTACGGATGCATCCATATGCCAACTGCACCCTGATTTTATTATTGACCATTTGAAAGGAAAAAGTTTCCGAATTTGATAAATTAACCAATTATTGATTCTTTCTATTATTGCACAATCCATGCCCAGAGTTTTTGCCTCAGATTAAGGATATATCCAGTTCAGCAGCTTCCTGCTCCAATGGTGTCAATCCTTGTATGGTTATTTTGTGTCTGCACCTTGCTCAAAGGGTGTCTATTAATTAGTATTTGATAAGTATATGGTCATCAAATTGTATTGAGGAAAAATTTGGACCTGAAACTTGTCCTTTAGGAGTCTACTATTTTCCTTTACATAGTTGTACACTTAACTAGTTTGATGCGTGGTTCCATCAGAATGAAAATAGGAATCTGGTGGCTATGCTTTGGATTGTGTTAAAACTTGAACTTTTTTCTTGGGATGATCTTTGTCAAGTGGTGGTCAGGAAATTTTTGTTATTGCATTAAGGTCCCAAGATTGAGTCTCTTAACTTATTGCATTCCAAGTCTGAAATCTTGGTTTTCCTTCAAAAGTATAAACAAGGATTTCCCTGAAAATGTGTCCTCTCCTTCTTAGTTGTTCTGCCCTTTGCTTCTTATCAGAATAACTGGTACGTGCTTGTCTGCATATGATTGGCTAGGTTTTTGCAGGAGTATACTTTTTGTGGATATTGTGTCATAATAATCTTAGATGGTGTGGCTGGATCCTTCAAGCGTCCTAGTGTTTGGAGGCATGGAGTTCTTCTCTAAGAGAATATTAACATTTCTATTACATGTATGCATAATTGTCAAAAAATGGCATCCCACAAGTTGGAAGCTCTATACGTTAGAGTGAAAGAGAGAACCAAAAAATGAGGGGTGAAATACCCCATATTAACAGAGAGGCTTAATCCAAAAAATACATTCATGAACTGAAAAGGAAAAACTGGGATTGTCACTTTTAAAATCTGTCGTGGCAGTCCTATCTATGTTCCTTGAGGCTGTGCCTTCTTTAGCAAGCACATCAGTTGTAGGTTTAGCTAAAAGGAGATATGAATAAGCCTGCATAGATTGAAAATATGATCAAACAAGTGCTTGAGTCACCAAAAATGGGAAGTATTTAGTGGTCTAGATTACATTCTTTGGAATCACCATCAACCATGAGAGAGGTGCCCCAAGTTGGGTCGAATTGCTTAATGCCTTCTATGACAGCTATATTTCTTCAAGACTGGAGTATGCGGACCCAATGGAGCCTAAAAATGAAAGTAGGATATCCTTGGTGGTCTATGTTGAGTTTGATGATTCCTTCTTCCGGTGGTCTCAATAGGGAGGAACAAGAGATGGCCGGCGGTCTGTCTATAGAATAAAAGATGAAATAGGGTGTTTACTAAAGTTCTTGTTTTTTGGCCCAAAAAGTGATCACGGCTGTAATGCACTCTTTTAGTGAGGGGGCTCTTCGGCCATTGGTTTTCAGGTTCAATTTCCTATCTACATGAACTCGACCAATCAGATCATGGGCCCAGTGTTTCAAAAAGAGCTAGGAAAGCGCCCAAAACTTGGGCGGCCCAGTAGAAATTTTTTTCTTTTTGGGGTTTTCTCTCGCTAAAATAGCATCTAATGGGTTTTAAGTTTCAAATGAACGTAAAACCCACAATTTACCTTTTTAGTATTAAAAAAATGACCCAAAATACCCACAAGGAGCTGCATTTCCGCCCCTGGGCAGGGCGCAGGCCTTGGGCGGGTGCCTAGGCGGGTCGGTCAGGTGGGCGCCCAGGGATATCCACGTAATTTGGCTGGCTAGGCTTGGGTGATGCGCCCAAGCCTTTTGGACCACCTAGGCGGCCACCTAGGCACTGGGCGGTCTGCTTTTTAAAACACTGCATGGGCCTTTTAGTTAGTTTTGTATTGGGTCCAACTTCCAACACACGCACATTCCTGCATGCATGCATGTATTATATATGTATGTATGTATATGTATTATGTATGTATGCCTGGCTGTCTTTGTTTGTTTGTGTGTGTGGGTGTGCGTGTGTGAAATCTCAAAATGAGAGCACAAGTGCAACAACCCAAAGAAAGGGAAAAGGAAATGTTGTTGGTTTGTTGGATCCGTTCTTATGATTTGTATTATCGTGATTTCAGTGGTTCTGCTCAGATCCATTGTTCTTCTTCTTCTTCTTATTCTTTTTTTTTTGGAATGTTAACTTGCAACTAGTGGGAAGTGAACTCTAGATGTCACATTGTGGCATCTGCCACCCTGCTCATATCCATGATTCTAGTGCTTAGCTTCCATCAATATTATCTGGAAGGTTGTAAAAACCATTTCTTAATGAAAGATGCTTTTCTGATTTAGTCTCCGTAATTTTACTTATTTGGATGGGATTTTCTATTTTCCAGAGTCAAGATAAAGCAACACCTAATTTGAGTCAATCACCATCAGAACCAGTGAAAGTCACCCTACATGATTGCTTGGCTTGCAGGTATCAGATTCTTTCTCTCTGTTTCTTGTCTCGTTCTCTCTTTTCTGTAGAAAGGTTTTACACTGGTTGTTTACGTAGCAACAAAGCATTTGGTTCCGCCCCCCCCACCCCCCCCTTCCCCTCCCCCTCCCCCTCCCCCTCCCTGTTTTTGACACAGGTCTCAATATGTTCCACTAAATGTCAAGGGGTGAAGCTAGCACATTGCAGAAATTATTTGTAAAGGGTATTATTATCACATCATAGAAATGATTTGTAAAGTGTACTGTTATTCATCTCTCATCATGGTAATATTATATTTGAGAATGTTGGGAAGTGATAAGTCCTTTTCCCTTACACATCTCAATTGCTCTATCAGTGACACCAAAACTCTCTCTCTCTTTCTCTCTCTCTCTCTCTCTCCCCCCCCCTTCTCTTTTATTTTTCATCATACGCCTTACTATTTTGTTCCTGTCATGATATGCAGATTTTATCTAATTGAAGTCTTACAAAATTGTATAAAAAAATCAAGGTTATGTTAAGTGTGGGTTCTAAAACTTCACATGCAACTCGAAGATCGATCTGCCATGAACTGGGTCATATACAAAGAATAAAAATAATTTGGATTAAGTTGTCAGGATGATCCTAAGGGCGTTTATGCATCATCTACAGGTGCTTGTATCACCATCCTTTGCATCTAAACTCGAGTGTAGATGTCAAAAATATGAATTTTTCTACTAGAACTATTTCGATGGTTCCAAGTAATAATCTGAATGAATCGATTTGGTGTTTTCTGCTAAGTCAACGTTGTAGAATATTGATCATGACGTATAAGATAACATATCTATTAAAAAAAAGAAGAACATAAACGCAAAATCTTCAGATCTAGCTACCTGTGCCAATGTCCTAGAGAATACTGTAATATTGTTTTATAGTGGTTGGAAAGGATCTCAGTTGAGAACTGGAGCACATTTGCCTAGTGAGCTCACAAACCTAGGCATACAGTGTGATGGAGGTATCTAGAGCCAGGAGTAGTCGGACTTATTTTCTATAGTAGCTCAACCACTACCCCACCCTGCTTGGAAATAGTGGACTCCTTAGGGTTCATGATGGCTCATTACTATAACCGGCTTTGGCCCCTCGAAATTTTTGACTCTTCTAATTCGGAGGTTGATGCCCTGGCATAGTTAGCAACAAACGACAACCCCCCCAAAAGACTCCATTTTTCAGAAGTATTTTAAAAGATGATTATTTTCAAAGTAACTTGCTTCTTTGAAGGAAAAGAAATACAGCCGTATTATACCATTATTCAAATGATGTTCTTAAAGAACTTCCTTAAAAACATTTTGATTGGTAAAATTTCTTGAGAATTAGCTCCAATTTATTTTCCGTTACTTGTCTCGCTTTTGGCTTTTGGACCAATCCCCATTCAACTCTCTCTTTACCTCCAAAGTATTCTCTATTACTTGTCTCTCTTTTGGCTATTGGACCAATTCCCATCTCTCTCTCTCTCTCTCTCTCTCTCTCTCTCTCTCTCTCTCTCTCTCTCTCTCTCTCTCTCTCTCTCTCTCTCTCTCTCTCTCTCTCTCTCTCTCTCTCTCTCTCTCTCTCTCTCTCTCTCTCTCTCTCTCTAACACTTTACTCTGTCTTGCAGCTTATCCTCTCTCTCTCTCTCTCAACACTTTACTCTGTCTTTCACCTTATCTTCTCTCTCTCTCTCTCTCTCTCCTCTCTCTCAACACTTTACTCTGTCTTGCAGCTTATCTTCTCTCTCTCTCTCTCTCTATCAACACTTTACTCTGTCTTGCACCTTATCTTCCAAAGCCCTATTATGAAATTCAGTCTGCCATTTCAACCCTCTGCAAAGAAATTTTTGTTGTTTTATTATTAATTAATGTTTTACTAACCCTACCCAAAGAAATTCACTTAAAAACATGGACGTTGGAGTTTTTTAGTTAATTCTGACGTATGTGCTTTTGTCTTGAAGTTTTTCTAGCTCTCCATAATTAGTGGGCTATTTACTACATTTTCGGGATCAAAACTGAACTAATGCTGACTCTGTTGCCAAGAGATCTGACTCTCTTGCAGTTTAGCAATTAGCTAACTTAGAGCCTGAGCACTCCTTAATGGCAACAAGATTTATTCACAACTGACTCACTTTATTGAGGCACATCCCTTGATGTGACTTGCAAAAGCTGTCTTTCCAGTTTCTGAAGCTAGAAGAAATAAAGCAAAAAGACAAAATAGAAACTACCATGTAATTATTTGGGTGTGACATGTGATGCCTATCAAGTAGTGATTTGCGTTCATCCTTCCTGGAAAATTTAAAGTATCCAATAGGTTTTCCCGATCACCCACTATATCCTAATCTCATGTATTTTGAAAGACAATTGACCTGGCTGACTTGTTGGCTAGAATTGGGTGACTTTACTGTCTTATGGTTGGCGACCCTTCTCTCTGGCCCAATTGTATTGTGACAGAATTGTATCATTCCCATATATATGATGTACTTTAAGTTTGCATGATATATGATTCTTAGTTTCCATTTAAACGAAGCATGTTTAAGCAATTATGGGTATGACTTTGAAAGTTGATTTACGTGTGCATTTAAAATTGGTTAGAAATTATGGAGTCTTTTCCTAGTCCCAGTAGAAGCTTTCCTTTAACAAGTAGTTTTCTCTAGCCAAATAGAGTTTAGTACTTGTTCAACTTTCCTAACCTCCTTCAATTTGGATGTTTGCAACAAATCTGGTTCACTGTTCTGACTTAACACCAAAAAAAATAAAAAATCCAGCTCAATGTCCTGTCTATCCATGAGAAAATTAGACTCATTTGTCAGTTTTATGTCCGTGAAAAGTACATATCTTCAATTTGCGATTTTACTCATCTTATTATAAATAGTAAAGGGACTGTTACAGTTTGCAAGGAAATGTGATGGTAAAACATTAGTTGTTATAACAAATATGCAAATAATTAAGTATGTGGTATTGCTAGCTTTATGATAGTTGATGGGTTGCATATGCGAGCATTATGCAACACAGACTTTTTTATTTTATCAATAACAATAAAGGCTTTTGCCCTGTTAATGGTTTGTCAAGTTCTATTTAGCTTGGCATATTTCTCTCTCCTTCCCTGTGTAAGACGATATATTAATTGTTAAATTTCTTTTCTAATGACTAGCAGTAGAAACATTTAATTTCTTTTGATCCTGCAGTGGTTGCTTAACATCTGCAGAGACTGTCATGCTTGAGCAACAAAGTGTGGATGAGTTTCTTTCTCAGGTCAAAGTGAATAAAGAAGCTGTTATAGTTTCCCTTTCTCCCCAGTCAAGAGCATCTTTAGCGGCTCATTTTGACATCTCTCCGCTACAGGTATCAAAAAGATTGTCATTCGTCGCCTTTTGTTCTTTGCAATTTCTGTTAATCTGGTTCAATCCATAATTGAGTGTGACGTCTATTTTATTAGTACATGGGAGATTTGAATCCTTGATTGTTGATTTGCTCTACTGGCGTGGTGGCGCTAACAACTAATATTTTCTATCGCACGATATTATTATGTGCCTTCAATGTTGCTTTGTTAAAACTGATATGATGCAGTATAAAGTAAGCAAAAACAAATGTATAAACTAATAGATAAATTCAAAAACTGGATTTTTCATTAAGAAATAATTTCTATGAAAATGTATTAATTTTTCCTCACTTCAGTGCTTATATATCCCGATATCAACTCATTGATATTCCTCTCGAAGGGGCCCAGTTTATGTGGTCCAACCATTCCATAACCCATCCATCTCTAAAATTGATCGCTTTCTCATTCTTTGGAATGGGACCACCTTTTCCCGGGCACCCATTCTGCTGCCTTGCCCAAACCATCAGATGAATGCCCGGTCCTTCTTGACACCCTGGCCATCGCTAAAGTCCCCAAGCCTTTCCGTTTCGAGGTATCCGGGCTTGAAGAACCTAATTTCACCAATTTGGTGCACTCTTGGTGGGGGTCTTACTCGTCCATGGTCCATGGTTGGGCTGGTTTCCGACTTCAACGGTAGTTGCAGCTCCTGAAATCCTCTTTGAAGACCTGGAGCTCCGAAATCCCGGACAATCTTTGTTCCCAGGAGGAAGCCCTAATCCAATCCATTCAACATTGGGATAATATTGAGGAGTCTAGAACCCTACTTCTTGCTGAACTGGACCTCTGCTCCCAAGAAAAATTTGAGTACAGCCTTTCCCTATGCAAGGTGGAAATCTATTGGTCCAAAGGGCTAAAGTAAAATGGCTAAAACTAGGAGACCTCAATACAGGGTACTTCCACAAGATTGCAAATTCCCGAAAGTGAGAAAACTCCATTACCCATCTCATGGTGGTTAACATCATTCTCAAGCATCCTTCGCTCATGAACAAGCAGCTGTCCAATTCTTTTCCTGCCTCTTCTCCCTGACAGGAGTGAAACCCACGATGGATGACCTTTCTTTTTTCACCCTTCCTTCTGAAAATCTAGCCCCTTCCTCGAAGATGAGATCCTCAGAGCCATCAATGAACTGAGCCCTGATCGAGCGCCAGGTCCAGATGGCTACCCTATCGCTCTGTTTAAGAACTTTTGGGACACTCTCCATCCTGATATTCTCGATTTTTTTCTCCGAGTTTAACTCCAGCAGGCTTGTCAACAGAGTCATGAACACCAATTTCATTCATCTGATTCCGAAGATTGAAGGGATAGAGGAACTTAGACACTTTAGTCCCATCAGCCCAGTTAATAGCTCCTACAAAATGCTTTCCATCTCCGTTACTTAGGGGACCTTTGTCAAAGACCATCAGATTTTAGATGGGGAGCTCATAGCCGTGAGTGTATCCATACTAGACACACCTCCAAGATCCCTGGCCTAGTCATAAAACTAGATTGGGACAAAGCATACGACCAAGTTGAATGGTCGCTTCTTGATGAGATTCTCAGCAGGATGGCTTTTGGGTCCAAATGGAGGAAATGGATGCAAGGGTGCATCTCAAATCCTTTCTTCTTTGTGTTGATAAATGGATCCCCCAAAGGATTCTTCTCGGCCACCAGAGGGCTTGGCCAAGGCGGCTCTTTGTTGCCATTCCTCTTTGCTATCATGGCTGAAATCTTCAGCTCCTCCATCTCTAGGCTGTACCAAGCTGGACTTCTGAGTGGCTTCCAATCTAGTAACGAAGGTCCCAACATATCCCACCTTCCAGTATGCAGATTGCACACTCGTCTTTTGCAATTCATCAATTCAACAGGTCGATACTGTCTTACTTTCCTTAAGTGTTTCAAAATGGCCACTGGTTTCAAGGTTAACTTGGCCAAATCCAAGATGATTGGGGTTTGCACAAATCCTCTTTTAGTGCAGTCCTTAGCTCACAGATGGGGCTGCTAAGTTGATGAACTACCATTGACCTACCTAGGCCTTCCTATGTGCCTTGGCATGCTCCACCTCTCTCACTAGAGTCACATTATAGATAAATTTGATAGGAGATTGGCAGGTTGGAAAGGTAGATTCCTATCCAAGGCGGGCAGGCTCACTCCAATCAAGGCCACCCTTGCTAATACCCTTGTATACCAAATGTCGTTTTTTCACCTCCCCGCCTTGGTGGTGGCCAGGCTGGAGAGGATGATGTGAAAGTTTTTCTGGTCGGGGGACAACAGATGAAAGGACCACCTTATATCGTGGCCTAAGCTTTGCTTGCCGAAAGATCAAGGCAGCTTAGGCATTCGCAACCTCAGAGCTCATAACATTGCCCTCTTTGGCAAATGGTGATGGAGGTTTGCCACCCAACAACTTTGGAGGGAAGTCATTCGTCACAAATACTGTTACGGTGTTGATAATTGGCCCCCTGAATGCGGAGTCAGCAGCAACATCTCAGGTTTTTGGAGGTCAGTGCTTCACTGCCGCAACCTCTTCCTTTTAACACATTTGCTTCCGTTTGAAGGAAGGAAATAAAGTGAAGTTCTGGTCAGACACTCGGATGGGTCACACCCCGCTTCGGGATCCGTTTCCTAACTTATTTCTCCCTGCTTGTGACGCTCAATCTTCAGTGGCCCGAGAACTTCGGTACCTCAGGGTCTATTAGGACCTGGACACCTGACTTCAGAAGGCTCTTAGCTGATCACGAAATAGAGGAGTAGCTCTGGTCAAACTTTTGCCTTTGGTTTCCCTCCGTCCTAGTGGGGAAGACAAGATTATCTAGGCACTGGCAGCCTCCGGAATTTTGTGTCCTCCTTTTTTCGAACCTTTTCTTACCCACCCGACCTTACTTCCCCCCTTGTCCTTGCATCCAAGGCCTGGTTCCCTTTCATATTATTGAGGATACAAGCTTTCTGCTGGATTGCTCTTTATGAGAGAGTCTTGACTATCAACCACATCCAAAGAAGGGGCCTTCCTTGTCGTAATAGGAGTGTCATGTGCATGGGGGCCGAAGAAACCAACAAACTTCTGTTTATCCATTGCGAAGTGGCCAGATCCTTATGAGTGACCTGCTTCGACTAGTTCAGTGGTTTTGGGTGACCCCACGATCGATCTCCCACCTGTGTAAGGCCTTCTCTCACTCCCTGGCCCAAGGCATGTCGACTCCTTTGGAGAGAGCCTCAGTGGCCGCAATAATTTGGGTAATTTGGACTGAAAGAAACAAGAGAACTTTTAGAGACACGAGAACACTGTCGCCACCATGATAGATAAGGTTAGAAGTTTGGTCTCCTTTTGAGCCAAAAACCACAAGTTCTTTTAAGGATTTCTCCTACTCCAACCTTCACAACAATTGGCAAACTATGTTGGTCTTGAGTACCTCAAGGATCTCAGGATCATCTCTTTGGAGACTGCCGGATGTAGGCTACACCAAGTTGAACTTTTAACGGTTACTCTCTTGGCAACCCTGGTCCCTTTGGCATAGGGGGCCTCTTCAGAACCAACGAAGCAGCACGTTGTTATCTTTTTCTCGACCAATAGGCATAGCTGACTCAACTCTTGTTGAGGCCCTTGTCCTTTTGTAGGGCCTTCGCAAGGTTAACCTCACTTGGAATCTAGAGCTAGTAGTCAAAGGGGATTCTAGGAATGTGAGGCCTCCAATCCCACTTCCTGCCCATAGAGACTCGACCAAAGTTTCAACGAGGTATCGCATATTTGCAGGAATTTAAGAGTTTCATGGAACCACATCTATAGGGAAGCCAATTCTGCAGCCGACGCTTTGGATAGGGAGGGAGGCCATTCCAATCCTATCAAGGGGACTAGGCGATTTTGTGCTCTCCACTGTCACATTCATTCACTGCTGTATCTTTTCTTTAATTGCTGTAAAGCATTTTTTGGCCCCTTCGGGGTTCTTGTATAGGGTGTCCTCTCTTATGGGTTGCCTGATTTTTTGTAAACCTTTTCTTAAATAATACAAGTGACCATTCTAAAGAAAAATGGATATATATATCAGTGAAACAACTGCTTGGAGCAAGTTCTTGTCATTTTTTGGATCTTCTGCAACTTTAACAGAATCACATATAGTAATATCATGATCCCAACTTGATTTGTAAAATATTTTATAGGAATTTGTTGAAAATCTTATATGCCATATGCTTGAAGCTAGCGGTAGAATATGTGAAATTACCTGTGACTCTTGTTCATTTCTGATATGATGCATTCTTCCTTTATAACTTGACTATTCTTTTCAAATGGAAATCCTTCTATGGGTCTGGAAATGTTGAAGAAATATTGGTGAAAGATTTTACTTTCTCCAGTTAAATATTGCATCATGATGCTTGCCGGAGGATTTTGTTAAATCCAGAGTAATATTAAAGTGGACTACAAGTAAGATGGTTATAGTTATTCCTTCAGTACATGGTTATGTTTTTCCTGTAATTTTTTAATTGAACTTGAAAATTTATCATAACAACTTGGAGATGGATATGCTACTTTTTTTTTCATTCCTTTACTGGACATGGTTTTACTGGCCTGAAGTTCAAAATTGAACTTGCTTTGGTGCTAGTTATTTATTCATAAGACTTCATGAACCTCTTTTTAATAAGACTCGAATGGGTTATGCTGTTGAACTAACAATTTCTTCCTTTTTTCAGGTTTTCAGGAAACTCACTCAGTTCTTCAAGTCTTTGGGAGTGAAGGCTGTGTTTGATACAAATTGCAGTAGGGATTTAGCTCTTATTGAAGCATGCGATGAATTTATTACAAGATACAATCAGCACCTTGCAACTTATGCCCAAGAATGTGTGCCCACACTTCCCATGCTTTCATCGGCTTGCCCAGGTATTATGCACTACAAACTTTTTCTGATTTCTTACTGAGTTATAAATGTACCATCTCAGTGCAATATGTTAATTATTATGGATTCGATAAATCACCAACTTCATTCTTGCCTGTTTACTTTTTGGTATATTCTCCGTTGGAAGGTAATGTAAATAATGAGAAAGGGGGGACATCTGGACACTACCAGGAACACCTGCATAGATTGTCCAGAAATTGGAGACATTGGGACGAGTTCTGGACCCATTAATGATTTTAAATAACTATTTTAACAATGGTGAAGCTAGGTTATTTTACTGTTCTGATATTTCAAGATTTAAATGACTTTCTTAGTCCAGGTCATGTGTGATGAAATAGTCATTTAAAATAGTGACTGGTCCAGGTACTGTCCAATATTTCAAGTTTCTGGACCACTCTTTGATTTGTACAGGTGTTGCAGGTACTATCCTGACATTTTTCCAATAAAGAAAAGACAATGTGATCAAAGTTTCTTGCAGCTAATTCCTAATGTAATCAGGAGAGCACTAGTCGAGACAAAGCCAATATGAATGATCAGGCTTTAGAGTATTCATTTTCTAATGTGAACTTTTCTATTTAACCAATATTGTTTCATGCAATATGCATGATTAGTGGCTCAAATGTTATATCAAGAAATGGTGACAGCTCTGAGATTTATTTATTTTTTAAAATATTTCAGGTTGGATATGCTATGCGGAAAAGACTCTTGGATCTTATATTTTGCCTTATATTAGTACTGTGAGAAGTCCCCAGCAGTCTATTGGATCTATCATCAAACATCATATTTGCTGGAAATTGGGGCTCACGTAAGTATTATATCTCAAATAATGTGGCTATCTGATCTCTTACTAGAATGGAATATCAAGTTAATTTGCATATTTTTGAAATGAAACATTCATTCCTTTTTGCATGAGTAGCAACAAAAGGACCTTAACCAGGGAAACTACATTATTTATTGCTTTGTTTTTAAGCAATTATCATTTATCTAGACATTACTAATACTTGCTCCGCTATTCTGCCCTAGCCTGGCTGAGGAAGAGTTACAGGAAGTAAAACACAAATATGCTGATTCGGACGAGGAATAGTATATGCAATAATTAACAATAAAATCAGAAATTTAAATTTCTAATTTCTAGAAATTAGAAATATAAAACAAAAGACCCACACCCAAGTTCCATAGCTTTGCGTCTGCTATCCCGATCATTATTTTATTTTCCTACCCCAGAGGTGAAGGAAGGGGCCTTCCTTTTTGAGGCCGTTGTGGGCGAGGAGGGATTTGAACCCCCAATTGTAATTAATAAGAATAATCTCCTTGCTTACCTTATCCCTTTTTTGTTCATTTGTAGGAACCCAAAAAAGGGCGTTCTAGTGCATTATAGATTCTTCCTCCAATTCCTTCTCATTGAGCGTCTCTTATGGGATATAGGATCTGTTGTGTCCCTTTCGGGGTTTGAGGATGCCGCCACTCGGCCTGCCCATAAATGAGCTCTCCCTCATTCTTTAAGTGTCTTGGCGGGTAGATAGTTTCATTGGAATCTTGAATCAGTTCCCAAATGGGTTAGCAAAGCCTTTGAATTAGTTATAGAGGACAGAAAAATGGGTTACGATGTTATGATGGGATTGCGTTCCACCTCAAGCTTGGTTCACTGCCTAATCCAGAGAAAGGATATATTTATTTGGTTTTCTGAACTTTCGGGTGCCTTTTCATTCTTATTATTATTCTGTTCTTTTTTAATGTTGGTATAGAGCAATTTTGGGTTATTTGTTTGGCTAGTCTCTGTTTTCCCTGCAATCTCTACTTTGTGTGATTTATTCCTACTAGATGTTTACATTCAGATTACTTGCATTTTTAGGTATCTAACTCCCAGAAATTTTTCATATTTTACTGTGTGGGGAAGGAACCTTTGAATGTGTATTGGTACAATGTGATTTTTGAAGGGTCTATGTTAGCCAATAACTCTCCTAGATAATGATTCAGAAGTCTGATATATCTGACTCTTAATAAGAATCGGTTGACTCTTTTGATAAAACAACAGTTATAGGGCAGTTAATTCTTCAGGAGTGGACTGTTTGTCTAAAATTTATATATTCTGCATGCGACTACTTTGTTAGCTGTTTGTTACAATGTTGTCAAGCCCGGACCATTGGCTGAACCAGTGAGGGCACCTTTATGGTCAGATCTGTCAAACTGGACTGGTTCACTTGTTAGACCCCTCAAATAAATAAAAAATAAAAGAAAACATGGAAAATACAGAAAATTTGAAAAAGAAAAGTGAAAATGTTGGAAAAAAGAAAAATCTAAAAAATATAAAATTTCATAATTGTTGGGAACAAATTAATATCATAACACGACATATGACATTGTCATGATGCACTCTGATAACTCATCAAGTGATATCAGTGACAATGAAATTGAAATATTGAAGGCAAGACAAGAAGTATATTTAGCAAAAAAAGAAGAAGTAAAAAACCAATCCACAACTCCACAAGTCCGCATACATTAGGCCACAGATTTGCAACTAGTTAACCTAGTTTGTTACATTCAGAATATTACAAGACTGATCACTTGCACATAAATGCTAAAGAAAACAGATGTGATCCATAATCATCATCTTTAATGTCATATCCTCCTTCCTCATTATCTCAACCTTCCTCATTGTTAAATCTCTCTCTACTGACCTTTAAATCATTGAATTTCATATGTAACTGAAAATCAAAAACTGAAAAATCAAACATATTTATATCCCGAACTATGCGCAAAATCTACAAATTAAGAAAATATCTACATCAATTTGACTATTAAATGCAAAAGACTTTCAGAATGAATGCAAGAAACAACTCAGCAATTATTTGGGAAAAAATAATTATTTGTAAGAGTCTAAAAATCCAAATATTTTCAATTTTCTAATTTTAAATCTAAATAAACCAAAGAATAAATCAGGGAGGTTTGAGAACTTCTATTTGAGTGGCTCGAACCAGCTCAGAAAGTCGGCAGCCATCACAACAAAGCTAGGTTATTTTGGGTTAGAGAGAGATGGAAAATGCCAAAGATTCAATCACTCTCTAGAAAAGGTTCTTCTTTTACCGTAAAAATTCATCACAATGTTATAAATACCAAACTGCCCCAAAACAAACTCATAGGACAAAAACCCTGTCAAATTTGTTAAAAATATTAAAAAATGAAAAAGGGATGATATCTATCATTTTAGGTCCATTGAGACAAGCCAGTTTGGTGCTGGATCAGTGGACCAGCCCATCCACCACTCCATTGGTATGGTGGACCATCCAGTCTAGGGGGTTTGACCTGAATGAGGGGCCATCAGTTCTCCAGTTTCCAGTTTGAATTGGTTGTTCCAGTTCAGTCTTAACATCATTGGTTTGGTAGGTGCCCTATATGTTGCATAGTATTATTTGGTTCATTGTTTGGTGCCCTGACCCCAATTTCTCCATACTTAAAATTGGCCATGACCTTAACCTCCAAAGCTCCATCTCCTTCAAATCGTACTCTTTTTAATTCTCTCTTTTTCGCTTTAAAACTACTGATCTTCATTATCTCTCTGCATTAAATAACCCAAGTTTCTCAAAAATTTCTCCCACAAAAGAACCGTAATTCTTCTCTGTAAAACTCCACAGAAGAACCCTAATTTCTCACTCAAACTTCTCCACCAAATGTAATATTTCCATTTTTCAAATGTTTTGTAATTTTACCATGAACTACAGCCTTCACCGGGAAAAACCAGCATCAACCTTCATTGCCCCTTTCCTCCTTGAATTTAGGGTTTGAGTTCTTTACCCAAGTCCATGACTTTTTTCATTTCTCCAGTTCAGAGAGAGTTTAAGCTCCTCAGAAAATGTTGTTATATGTTGGAATGAGGACTGGATTAGTGGGAGAGGGCCTCAGAGGAAGCAATAATAGATCTTACAGTGAAGACTTTGAAGAGTTTTACTGAGAGCAAAGGCATCAAGGATGTGATGATCTACTGAGAAAATTGAACCTTTACAGGGCTCGGAGTGCTTGTACTGTTGAAGGATCTTTAGTAGTTGTAGGAAGTCTCTTTGGCTCCAAACATGGCAGATCAGATCAAACAGAGAAAGGTTTGAGGTTTGATCTATGCAAAGCACTTCTCTCATGTCAAGCTGATCCCTATGTTTCCTCCTATCTCAAAAAAGAATTGAAAATCAGCTCAAAGTTTACAATCATGGCCATCAGGCTTTGGTGTGAAAGAATGTAGGGAGGGAAGAAGGGATAAGGAGTAGTCCATTTTCTTCGCAATCAGGGTTTCATTTTTGGTGCGGAGAAGAAGTTACTGTTTCACAGATGGGTTATTGACAATCATTAGCTCCGAAATTTTTTTGTGTTTTCAATTACGAATTCTGGTCAATTCACTGAAAAGCAACGGGATAGTTGTAGTTAGAGAGAGAGAGAGAGAGAGAGAGCATGGGTCGCCCTATCAAAAAGACTGTACAGAAAGGGATTAAGTTATATGAGTAAAGAAAAATACTTTTTTCAAATATATTTAAGTTACATGAAACCTAACAAAAAGTCCATCACAAATAAACATACGAGGGACATTACACAAACATCAAATAAAGCTTTTAATGGGTATTTTATAGCAACAGTGAATTATTAGTGAGAATGGGTGCATCCAAAGAGGCCCATAGAATGACTTTGAGGATTCTCTTGATAAACCACAAAACTCACTGGTTTACCAGAGTAGAGTCCACTCAGACAAGGCCCAAATTTACTCAACAATTTTTTTTTTAGTTAAACTAGTCAACTAAACGAGTTTTAGAACATTGGTCTTAAGATTTTTTTTTTTTGGCAAGTATAAGCCTAGAACTTTGTCACCTAATAAGTTTTGGAAAAGTTTTGTGTTGGCTGCCTACCTAACACAACCCAGCCCCTTTACCCGGGCATGCGACAAGTTAAGGGGAAGTTTAAGGTCCTCACCCATCTTAGATCAAGAAATTTGTCACCTGGAAGATATAATAATGATGGAAATGTTGTTTAGTACAATACTTAATACTTATGCTGGGAATTGTAAGTATTCCAATACATACACTCATTTAACAATTCAGTTATGTACGTGACAGTGAGTCTGAAATTCCTAATTTATGGGTTCTGTAGCTTTATGATGATCTTTTTAATTCTAGATTGAAAATTGGATGTATTGCAATTTGAGAAATTCTTTGGGGAGTTTTTGAGATAGAATGGGTAATTCATATTGTCTTCAGTTTCTACAAAAAGCAATGGTATTTAAACCATTTTGACAGCAACTAGAATTTCAAGACCTGTGCTTGTCGTAAACAAATGTCAAAGATTATTTTAAATAGCTTTTGAGAAATCAGGAACAATGTTGAGTCCCTAATAATAAAAAAAAGAAAGGAACAATGTTGAGTCCCACAATGGTAAGAGAGGGTTCCTGCATACAGGTTGAATTCTTTGTAGCTATGCTTTCCCAGGCCATTCTTGCCGGAAAGAGAAGTTCTTGCAGCAATTCCACTCTCGCTCACTCTCTCTCTATAATTTGTACTTGAATTTTTTCTGATGGCGATTCAACTTCTTCGCAAGTCTTGCTAACGTCTGCTCTATGCATGCATTTTTCTTTTCCTTATGACCTATTTTTAGTCTATTGAAATAACATCATTTTTGCTGTTATTGTTTTTAAGAATAGTTTTTGAGTAACTTGGGATGGAAAATTGTTGGATAGCCCAGATAAAGTCTATCACGTGAGTGTGATGCCCTGTTATGATAAAAAGCTGGAGGCTTTCAGGGATGATTTTGTATTTTCTATGGGGCGCCAAGGAGAAACTGGTCACGAAGCTGCAGGCCCAAGAATTGCTGAGGTTGATTCTGTTTTGACAACTGGTGAAGTTTTGGACTTGATAAAGGTAATGATACCTCCATATTTACTTATCCTAAAAAGGTTCTAATTTTTTTTTTGTAAGAATCCTTGGTAATCAAATCATTGACAAATATTATCCAAAAAGAACACATGGTTGACATATATTCTTGTTTTTGGGATTGTTGCAGTTAAAATCTTGCGATTTCAGATCCTTAGAGGAAGCTCCCCTAGATAGATTGTAAGAGTTTATTTTTCTCTTTTGCAAAGTCTCTTCATGGCCATTGACACAGGCACACGCACCCACATTCATAAATACATGGATATAGACATACACATACATAAAGGCCATAACACTAGGGTTGTGGCTCAGTTCCCTGCTTACATCCAACTGACAAAAAGAAGAAAGTATAAGAAAAAATAGCATTTCATCTTTGCAATTCTTAAGATGCTTTTACACATCATACACAGGCTCACAAATGTTGATGAGGAGGGCCATCTTTATGGGGTTCAAGGGGGTTCTGGAGGTTATGCAGAGACAATATTTCGCTATGCTGCCGAACGGTTATTCGGCAAGGACATGCAAGGACCTGTTAACTTCAAAATATTACGAAATTCAGATTTTCGAGAAGCAACATTAGAGGCAAGTTTCTAGGATTGATTTCTTTGGGGTTTTACACACACAAATGAACTTACCAAGAGTGAGTAGATCAACACTTTTTTAAGGAAGTTTCAGGAAATGGTTTCATACTCGAGATTTTGTGGTTTACCATAGTTACAGGGATAGGCGATCACTTTTAGGATCCCGATTATTATGCTTCCGAAACAGATCTTTCAGGAGTCTATTTTTAAATTTTGAGATCTTGATCCCCATTGTTAGGAATCCTGCTGCTTCTTGTTGGGGATCTCGATCCTAATCTTAAGGACCAAGACAACAATCAAAATAATGGTTTTATTTATTTACAGCCAGCTAGCAATACAACTATACTTTTCATATAGTTGCATTGCTTGTTTGCTATAAATAAGGGGAAAAGGTTTCTATACTGCCCCTACAGCATAAAATTTATATGCTCTCTCCCTATCCAGCCGTTCAATTTAGATCAAGTGTGCCACTGACCATTTGATATAGATCTGACACCTCAGAGTATTTTATTTTTAGTTTTTTAATGCAAATTATATGAACATGAAATTTGGTATGTTCCATCATCTCATTGGGGCGCATCAAAAAAAATTAAAAAGAATTTTTTGATAAAATATAATGACTATAATACCCCTTGAAACTCTTGGGGGTATTTTGATCATTTTATTTTATTGAGACTATTTTTTATATATTTTTTACAGGTGCTACTTTAAGAGAGGAGTGGATGCCTCAAATTTGGTGTCAAAATAGTTTGTAAAAAAATAATTAAAAAATAAAATAGTGTAGAGACGTGATATTGTGATTGGGGCCATCTTAGCCATCCATTCAGGATGGACAGTTGGATAGGGGGAAGCATATAAGTTTTATTTTGTAAGGGAAGCATAGAAAGCTTTCCCTAAATAAAGAGATCCCTACTTTAAAAAGTTTATATAATCCTAAATTATTATAGACTTTATGGTTGGAATCTTGATCCCTAACATTTGTGGAGGGATGTCAAACCCTAACATGTGCATTGGATGGACGGCGCTCCTAGCCATAGGGATTTTCTAGCATTTCACGATCCTCCACTCCCGATCTTGATCCTGATACCGTTCCCGCTCCCGATCTCAACAACTATGGGTTTTACATAACCATGCCTTGTGATATTCTCACTGCAGGTCAATGGCAAAATTGTTCTTAAATTTGCTCTCTGTTATGGCTTCCGCAACCTGCAGAACATTGTGAGGAAAATAAAGACTGGGAAATCTGATTACCACTATGTAGAAGTCATGGCATGTCCTTCAGGTGTCGCCCCTTCTAATATTTTTCTGTTGTAATTTCTGTTTAAATAAAAAAACCAGTTAAAACAAACTTTTATAAGTGAATGCTTCAAGGTATTCATCTGACAAGTTGTATTCTGTCATTAATTATGCAGGTTGTCTCAACGGAGGTGGTCAAATAAAACCAAAGCTGGGCCAATCAGCCAAGGATACCATTCAATTATTGGAAAACTTGTATTTGCAAGATGTTAGTTTTCATTTGTCACTAACCTAAAGAAAAAGGAGTCTTAATTTCCTCTCATACCTAAATGCGCTTTTTATCGTTTTTATAGCTTGTGTTTGGTCAGGAAAGTTTTTTAGGCTGAGCAGGGTAGGTAAAGTTCTTTTCTGATAACTGGGTAAAGTGGCAGTGGACGGTTAATAGCTTTATGATAGGAAACAAGCTCAAGTTCTTTTCGGTTATTTTACAGGTTAGGGTGGCTGATCCTTTTGAGAATCCACTGGTGAAGGGCTTATATGATGAATGGCTAGGCCTACCTGGTTCGGAGAAAGCTAAGAAATATGTACGCACAGCATACCATCCAACAGTCAGCAGTATGGCTTCTCAACTGAGCAATTGGTGATACATAATTGCCTTTACTTGATTCATTACGTAATATGTTTCCAAGGGTTATCTCTGTACATGGCGAATGCAGCCGAACCAGGAGTTGGCTTTGCATAACGTGCACGTAGCATGTGCTCTTGGGCCTTCTTTTCTTTCTCTGCATAGTGCGCACAGCTGAACCCCATGTCAGTTCTTGGGGCTCTCTTTTTCTATACGCTTGTATCGGTTGGTCTTTTTATCTATGAAATTGTATCAGTGGCATATTTATTGAAATCGGCGGTTCGGATCGGGAATCGATCGGATTCAGCAATAAAAATAAATAAAAAATAAAAAAATTATTAAAAATCATTATAAATGTTGTTTTTTAGAATCCAAAAAAAAATAGGGGTACTACATTATTAATTTTCATTTTTTTCATCAATATGTGAATATTGAGATATTCTTTCTCTGTATGAATGTATGTTAAACTCTAAATTTATATCATACACAAAAATAATCATAGAATTATCATGGATGAAGTATCTTCATTTAATTTAAAATGTTATTGACAATTGTAAGAAGAAATAGTACATTACATCAAGGTTAAAAAAAACGGATCGGTGATTTTTTAAACATTGATCGAACTCAAAAAATAAGATATTATTTAAAAATAAGAACAAATCTACAATGTCTTATAATATCATCGAATTCAAAAAAATTATTTACAACAATAAGAAAAAATAATACATTATAAAATTTATAATACAAATAAATTAATAAAAAAAATACAAGATTTGATTATCAATCTATAATTATTAATTATAACATTATAATAAAAATAAAACCCCCTATAAATTGTAATAATATGAAATTAAAATATTACAAAAAAAATTTATTCTAAAATTTGGAAAATAAAGATACCAAACTTCAAAAAAAAAAAAAAAATATCTTCGCCACACGCATAGTAGCTACCAAAAAAAAAAATGGTAACAAAACTTTGAGTAAGCTTTAAACCACTTTCAAACATTCAATATGAATATAAATGATATATTGTATTTTTTTTAGGCAGTGATGATTAAGTTTCAAAATTTTAAATTCGACTTTGTATATATGGTTTTTCAAAATTTAGCATTAAAAATATGTAAATGATAGAATGTTGTCACATTTTATGTAACAATAATGATTTATTAAATAACACAATAATTTAATATATTAAATTATATAGTATTTTAATGTATTTATAACAATAAAAATTACAATAAAGCAATAAAAATATTAACATAATTATCATAAAGAATTATAGTTAGTTAACAATTTTTACATAATTATACTCATTCAACATAATAATATTAATGTTATTTAATATGTTCATATTCACATAATTATAGCAACATAAGTTTAACATAATTATATTGAGTTATTAGCATAAATAACAAAAATTTCATATAATTATATTAATTCTTGTAAATTTATTATGTGTAATTTATTTTTTGTATTTGTGTAATTCAACTTAGTTATGTATACTATATTCTTGTAAATTATAAAAAGAAAAATGAATATAATTATTTAGAAAAGAAAAATAAATTTTTTATTTTGTAGACCATTTATTTTAGGGACAAGTTTATATAGAGTCTAAGCTCTAGATAAACAAATTAGAGCCTACCTCAAAAATTCACTACAAACGGTTGTTTTGATGCCCAAATATCCTCAAATTGATCATCTCGATGTCAAGATGCAGGGACATGAGAAAAAAAAAAAAGGATTTCAAGCTTTGGAAATAGTAGATTTTGCAATGCATTTTTGGACCGTCAATTTTCAATATTTTCAAGTTTTCATAAATCTCTCAATCTACTCTATTTTTGAAGCTTTAAATTTTATAAATAAAGATGAAAATATTTTTTAAGGCTATCAAAAAGATTTCCAGTATTGAAACCATATTTCTAGTTACTATTTAAAGGCATGCTCTAATTTAATTGTTTAGAGCCTAGGCTCTATATAAATTGCACCTTTTAAGCTCTATATAAATCGCACCTATTATTTTATAGATGATAGTTTCTTTATATAAGAGAGAGCTATTAATGACAATGTCTCATTCAATTGTAGACTTTATTGCCAAGGCAAAAGAAATATCCCACATCGATAGATGGTGGGAAGAATATGCTTATATAATTTAGAAATATACATCATTTGGTTGTCAAAGTGAAATGTGGGACCAAAGTGACATGTGGGACGTTGACCTTGTGCATTGTACGTAACAGATCCGGAACGGTGTCATCGATACCTGATCTGGATCGCCCGATTTCGGATCCGATTGACGATTTTTTAAACACTGCCTGCTTTATGACGTCAGGGCGATTTGTTGACAAAAACGATCGGATCCTGTTTTATTAGTGGATCCGAAATGGTGTCACCAATATCCGATTCCGGATCAGATCGACAAGTTTTTAAACTCTGGTTATAATAATACGATAGTGTTTGAATTTTAATCATTTTTCTACAAATCATATTCATCAAAAATTTGGAGCGTGTAAATTTGACCAGCTCACACCTAAATAAAATCTTAGAAGAATAAAAGTACGCCTAAAATATTTGTAGAAGTAATGTGGCCATTTAATTTTTTGGATAATTTTTTTACCTTTTATTTAGGTATGCCTCACACATAATCATTAAAAGTTCATGTTAATTTGATTCATAGAAAGATTATTAAAATTCAAACACTATTAGATAACCGTGACCGCATAATAAACTTTTGATGGTGACGAGCCATGAGCAAAATAATGTAGAAATTTATTTCTTAGTGTTTTTAAGTGATATATATATATATATATATATCATCGTCATCATCATCATCATAGACTTTTCTCAATTAATAAGGGTCGGTTATACGAATTCTGATGCATCATTCTACTCTATTAATGGTTCATACCCTCAATGAGGCCATGAGTCCCTATATATTTTCTCAGTACTTCCAACCATATCCTTTTGGGTCTATCTCTTGCCATTTTTTAGCCTTCCACTTGAACTAACTCATACCTCCTAACAGGTGTTGCACTGGGCTTCTATCACACATGGCCATCCAACATTTGTCTACTCTCTCTTATCTTATCGTCTATTGGTCGTCATCATCATTATTTTAGCCTTTTGTCAATTAATTGGGGTCGGTTACATGAATCATGGTGTTCCATTCTGCTCTATTAAAGGTCATATCTTCAGTTAAACCATAAATCCCCATATCTTTTCGGACTATTTACAACCACATCCTTTTGAGCTTATCCCTTGCCTTTTCAGTCATTCCACTTGAACTAACTCGTACCTTCTAACAGGTGTTGTACTTGGTCGATATCACATATGGTCAGCCCACCTACGTCTATTCTATCTCATCTTATCGTCTATTGGTGCCACACCCAAATTCTCTCGAATAGATTCATTTTAAATTCTATCCGTTATTGTCTTGCTACTCATTCATCTTAACATCCTCATCTTTATTACACTCATTCTATGGGTATATCGTTTTTTTGTCCACCCAATATTCTGTCCCATAGAGCAAAGCTAGTCTCACTACTGTCTTATAGAACTTGCCCTTCAGCCTCATTGGTATGCATCAATCACATAAAATTTCAGTTGCACATCTTCACTTTTCCCACCTAGCTCTAATTCTGTATATGACATCTTCCTCGATCTCTCCATTTTCCTAGATTAACGACTTAAGTTATTGAAAGTGCGGTCTCTTTTGTACTTTCTAACCGTCAATCTTAACTACTTCATCATCTCTACTCCTATTATTACTAAACTTGCACTCTATATACTCTGTCTTAGTCTTACTAATTTTAAAACATTTGGATTCTAAAACATCCCTCCAAAGTTTTAACTTTGTGTTGATGTTGTTTCGGGTCTCATCAATCAAAACTATGTCATCTGCGAACAACACGCACTACAATACCTCATCTTGTAGATGCCTAGTTAAGTTGTCCACAACTAAGACAAAGAGTATGGGCTCAATACAGACCCTTGATGTAGGCATATTGTCACTGAAAACTCATTTGCCTTCCCATTGTTCGTATTCTAGTTACTGCTCTATCGTACATACTTCTCACCAAGTTGATGTAGTGTCTAGAGATGCCTTTCTTTTCTAATACCTTCTAAATCAAATCTCGAAGTACTCTATCATAAGTTTTCTCTAGATCAATAAATATCATGTGGATGTTTCCTGCGCCTTAAACTTCTCAATTAGTTGCCTAAGTAGAAAAATAGCCTAAATTGTTGACCTTCTTGATATAAAACCAAATTGATTTTCAAATACATTTGTTTCATGCCTTAGTCGTTGTTCAATGACTCTCTCCTAGAGCTTCATAGTATGGCTCATAAGTTCCTTGATAGTTTGTACAATTTTTGTATGTCTCATTTGTTCTTGTAAATAAGTACTACAATACTTTTCCTCCATTCGCCTATTGGTGCTACACCTAAATTTTTTCGAAGGGATTCACTTCGAATACTAATATTTCTTATCTTGCCACCTATCCATCTCAACATCTTCATCTCCATTATACTCATTCTATTGGTATTTTGTTTTCTAACTGCTCGACATTCTGCTCCATAGAGAAAAGCTGGTCTCACAGTTGTTTTATAAAACTTGCCCTTCAGCTTCATTGGTATACGGAGATCACATAAAATTCTAATTGCACATCTCCACTGTACATAAAATGTGTGCGACATCTTCCTCAATCTCTCTATTTTCCTGGATTATTGACTAAAGATATCGAAAGTGCAGTCTTTTTGGTATTTTATGGTCGTCAATCTTAACTACTTCCTCACCTCTACTCCTATTATTACTAAACTTGCATTCCATATACTATGTCTTAGTCCGGCTAATTTTAAAACCTTTATATTCAAGCATTCTTTGAAAGTTCTAACTTTGTGTTGATGTTGTTTCGGGTCTCATCGATCAAAACTATGTCATCTGTAAACAACATGTATTACGGTACTTCATCTTGTAGGTGTCTAGTTAAATCGTTTATAAATAAGACAAAGAGGTATGAGCTCGATACTGATTCCTGAAGTAGACCTATTGTCACTAAAAACTCTCTCATCTCTCTATTAGTTGTTCATATAGTAGTTAGCAATCAATCATACATATCTCTCACCAAGTCGATGTAGTGTTTGGAGACTCATTTCTTTTCAAACACGTACCAAATCAAAGCTCGAAATACCCTATCATAAGTTTTTTTTAGATTAAGAAAACCATGTTGAGGTCTTTTCCCTTCGCCCTAATCTTCTCAATCAGTTGTCTAAGAAAGAAAATTGCCTCGGTTGTTGACTACCTTGACAAAAAACCAAATTGATTTTCAGATACACTTGTCATGCCTTGGTCGTTGATCAATTACTCTTTGCCAGAGCTTCATAAATGGCTTATAAGCTTAATCCCTCAATAGTTAGCATAATTTTGCATATCTCCATTGTTCTTATAAATAGGTACCACAATACTTTTCCTCCATTTGTTTGGCAATTTCTTTGTTCTCAATACCTTGTTGAACAACTTTGTCAGATAGTGTCATTTTCTCCCAAGCACTTCTAAACCTCTATCGGGATATCACCTCGTCCTAAAGCCTTTCCTATGTTCATTAATTTCAAAGCTTCTTTCACTTCCGATATTAACCTACAAATGTATTTATGACCTCTGCCCTCATTTATACGAACGGTTCGTTCTACCACTATGTTCTCATTGTGTTCATCATTTAATACTTTTTGAAAATAAACTCTCCACCTTTCATTAACTTCTTCAACCTTCACTAAGACATTGTGATCCTCACTCTTAATGAATTTAATTCTGGATTCATGCTAAGTTTTAACAAAACTTTATGTTGGCTGCCTACCAAACACAACCCAACTTTTTTACCTTGGCAGGGGATAGGTTAAAAGAAAGTTTAAGGTCTTCAC
>NW_006494943.1:556334-593238 GCF_000471905.2 Amborella trichopoda
TCTCTCTCTCTCTCTCTCTCTCTCTCTCTCTCTCTCTCTCTCTCTCTCTCTCTCTCTCTCTCTCTCTCTCTCTCTCTCTCTCTCTCTCTCTCTCTCTCTCTCGATTTGGTTTAACATGGGTTGGTTTTTTATGTTTTCTTTTATTTGGTAATTTTTGCTATATGCAGTTTTGATCATTTTCTCCCCCTCTGTGATTTTTTATTTGTGATTTTTTGTTTTATTTTTCCGATCTTATGAAGTTTTCAACAGCCGCCTTGTTATTGAATTGTGCACTTTGTACGTTGTACATTCTGACTTGCAAATGGGTGGACTCCCATGGCCAAGATATTTTAGTTCTTAATCTACCAAGTTAAGGGAACCAGTGTGGATAAAAAAAAAAACACAAATCATGATCAGGGTTGAGTTTCTAGAAATACCATTAAATTAAAACTTATGTTCACTCATCTTTGATTGGAACCAAACTTCACCTTTGATAGAAATTGTATCAATTTATGTTATTCATAGTTGGCCCTAAATGATCTCTGGCATTTTCTTAATGCGAGACTGCTGGATGCTGGTTAAACTTTATACTTATTAAGTTTGCTTGTCATGATGCTTTTCAGTTTATCCATTCTCTGTGATATAGCAAGATCGCACATGTCAATACCACAATACTTCTTAGGCATCTAGTAAAATTGCCTAGGAGTTGTGACATCTGACTCAGGTTGCAATATTATCTAAGTTAGACACTTCAAAAAGAGAATGTATCGTCTTCTGAAACAATGTGACATAATTCTCTCACTTTTCTCTTACATCCATTGAAATTGAATTTTTTTAGCCCTTTTGAAATTTCTTTTATTGTGCTCATGAACTTGGTCTGCCTCATGGGACCTTTGTTCGTGCACAACTTCCATGAGAAAGTAGATACAACAAGATTGTTATCAAGTGCGTATATGAACTGCTTGAGGCTTAGGCTCTACATTACGAATGTCATGAATCTCTAGCCATTTATGCCAACGAGTTTTTAGTCTATATATAGAATGGACGGCTTGACCCATAGGATGATAGTAGTGGATAGCTTCATGAATCTCTAGCCTTTGAAGACTTTGATGAAGGCTATTTGCACTAGGCTAGTGAGGGTGTTCTTAAACTTGTCTATGTGAAACCTCACTGGGAAAACATAGGTTTTCAAGTGTGAGAACCTTTTTAGAATTTACCCTAGTATGCAGTCGCTTTTTTTTAGGTTTTCAAGTGTGAGAGGCTTTCTAGAATTTGCCTTGGTATGCAGTGGCATTTTTTTAGTTGGTTTTTGTGATTCTAGTGACTCAGGGATGAGAGCCTTTCGCTTTGGCTTAATGTTTGTAAGAGCTTCTTTTGTGTCCCTTTATTATAGAGGAATACTCTAAGAGACTTTTGTGGAGAATTGTGTGATATGGGATAATTCATACTAATTTATTATAGCTTTCATATTTATTATTTATTATATTTATTGATGTAATGCTTAATATCAATATCATTATTAGAGAGATATGTTGATTGTAGTATGAAAGGTGGTGAAATCAATTTGGTGAACTCATAATTGATGCTAATTGTTGACCTCGAGCCTCCCCTGGCCTCTTCGCCTCCCTCCCGGGTTGCCACGTGTCCTTATGACGGCATGCAGCCTTCGTCTTTCCTGTCGGGTCCTCTTTCTTTTGCCTCTTCAGTTCTTCCTCCCCCTCCCTCAACTTCTTCTTCACTCGCTTCCTCTCTTTCTCTACCTCAGCTCTGCAACCCTTCTCCCTCTTCTAAGGAACCCTCCGTGACTGATTCCCACTCTCCTTCCGCTCCTGGCCTATTGTCTTTCCCTTCTCCCCTCATGGATTCTTCCTCCCCTCCCCCTTTGGGAACCAGAGTATCCCCCCTTTGCTTACCCTTCTGTGGACTACCCCCTGGTTAGTGTCCCCACATTGTTAGGTGCACAGGGTGCATTCCCCCCATCACTGTTATGGGGCTTTTTTTGTCTGTCCCACCAATCTGTTGAGGTCTCCCACTACCTTACCTACCTCCCCCCGACCGCCTTCCGTGCTACTTCTCCATCTCACGTTACCCACACTTCTCCTTCCGTCTTCCCGGGTTTTTTCCCTCGTACCCCTCTTTCCTCCTCTGCCTCCCAACTCTGTGTTTCTCCTGCCGTTCCTTCTGATCTCTACCCGTCTTTCTCCCCTTCCCCTTCACCCCATTAGCAGGAGATGGACATGTTCGAGGCTTCTGTCCCAGCTCATCTCTCCCCTCTCGTCCGTGGCTTTAGACGGGGAGTTCGATGGGGATGACTTTAACCCACCACTAGAGGATTCTTCTACTCCCTTCTCTCCCCCCTCAGAAAACCCAGGAGTTGAGGGGGTCGATGGGGAAGGGTCTGACCGTGACTTAGAAAGGATGAAAGACATGTACAGCGTGATGGGGTTCCAGCATGATGGCCCAGAAGGTCCAGCTCATCGCTTCATACTCGTCGACCGCCAAAGCCGCATGAAGGTGGGTTTCAAAGGAAAGAGGGACCTTCTCAACCCCTTTTCCTCTTTTACGGTTCATGCCACCTCAACTTTTGAAGGGCTATCCCCCCCCCCTTCAAGCGGTCGTATGAGGCGTTCACCCAGAATTGCCTCCCTCCCCTCCCCTGCTTATTCTTCATGAAGTTAGTCTGTTGGAACATCAAAGGTCTAGGTCAACCTTTGAAAAGAAAGGCCATTAAGGACCTCACTTCCAAACACTATCCCACTATTCTAGCTTGAACCAAAACTAAGTGCCCTGAGCCCTCCCTTCCCCAAGTTCGTCAGGTTTGGGATAGAAGACCATGCCAGTGGGTAGCCCTACCTGCGGTAGGAGCGTCGGGGGATATTTGGGTTATTTGGGACCCAACTGATCATCTTTTGAAATCATCACATCTAGGGGACTTCTTAGTCACCATTATGCTGTCCAGACTATCGGATGGCCTTGCTTGGAAATTCTCGACCATCTATGGCCCCTGTAACTCGACATGTAGGCTGCGTTTCTGGTCTGAATTGGATTATATCGTGGCCTTACCTCATCCTACCTGATGCCTGGGTGGGGACTTTAACATTACCAGGTGGTCCCATGAACGGAACACCAGCAGTTGGGTTTCTTAGGGCATGTTGGACTTCTCTGATTTTATTTGTGGGACTGATCTCCTTGATATGCCTCTTCAAGTAAACAGATTCACCTAGTCCAATCACTCTTCCCAACCCTCTCTATCCAAGTTGGATAGATTTCCATTTAATCCAGAATGAGAGGAAGAGTTCTCGGGCTCTTATGCGATGGCCTTGCCTAAGCGTGTCTCTGACCGGTGCCCTATTTTCTTGTCAACCTTACCTCTTAGTAGGGGACCTAAACCCTTCAGATTTGAACTGGCTTGGCTAGAGGAAAGGTCTCTCTCAACTCTGATCCCTACCTAATGGAATTCTTTGTCTGTGCAAGTTAAAGGTAGAGTTGGGTTTAGACTGCAATCGAAAATTCAACTTCTTAAAGCCTCACTCAAGCCCTGGAGGTCATTAGTTTCGGGAAACTATTCCCAGATAAAGTCTGACCTTCTTAAGACCCTGCAAGACCTAAACAGCGTTGAAGAATCACGCCTTCTATCTTCTTCTGAAGCTGAGCTCTGAACCCAAACCAAACTTAATTACTTGTCCACCTTGAAAAAAGAAGAGATCTACAAGTACCAAAGGTCAAGAGTTAACTGGCTCAAAACTGGGGATTACAATACCCGCGTTTTCCATAGGATTGCCAACTGTCATCGGAGGGACAATACAATCTGTGCCATCAAAGTAAACAACCTTGTCTTAGACCAACCGGAGGAGATTGAATCAACAATCTTAAATTTTTTCAAGAACCTATACTCAAGTCCCTCTGGTTCTCGACTAGCTATGACTGACTAAGATTTTCTGACCCTCTCAGAAGAACAAGCAACTTGGCTAGAACGTCCATTCCTTGAAGACGAAATTTTTAAGGCTTTGGATGACCTAGCCAAAGACAAAGCTCCTGGGCCTGATGGATTTCCTATTGCACCGTTTAAGTTTTTTTGGGATACTTCTCACGTGGATTTCTTAAATTTCTTTGTAGAGTATTTCCAGCTGGGTATCCTCAACAAATCTATCAATGCCACCTTCGTTACTCTGATTCCTAAGGTCCAAGGAGTTGAGAAAATTAAGGATTATAAAATTCTATCTAAAGTGTTGGCCTTTAGACTTCAGGAGGTCCTCCCGTCGATCATCTCGCCCTCACAGTCGGCGTTTATCAAAAATAGGCAAATCCTTGATGGAGCCATGATCGCAAATGAATGCATCCATTCTAGGCATCGAACCAAAAAACCTAGTCTCATTTTTAAAATTGATTGGGAAAAAGTATACGACCATGTGAATTGGTCGATACTAGATGAGACATGGCTCAAATGGGGTTCTGAGATAGATGGCGTACTTGGATGAGAGGGTGTTATTCCCACCCTAATTTTTCAATCCTCATAAATAGGACTCCCAAAGTCTATTTTCCCTCATCGAGAGGCCTACGCCAAGGGGACCCTCTGCCCCCTTTTCTCTTCGCTATCTCGACTGAGGTTTTCAGCCGCTCACTAGATTGTCTTCACCAAGCTGGCCTTCTTTCAGGCTTCAAGTCTTCTCGTCGAGGGTCTATGGTGTCACATCTGCAATACGCAGATGACACCCTGGTCTTTTTAAATGCCTCCTCTTTCGAAGTCGAAAACCTCATAATCTACCTCAAATGCTTCCAATTTGCCACTGGGTTCAAGGTTAATATGGAGAAATCCATTTGCCACTGGAGGTTAATATGGAGAAATCGAAAATGATGAGTATAGCTATCACCATCACCCAAACCAGGGAGCTCATCCCAAACTGGGCATGTCAAGTGGAAGACCTCCCTACTTCCTACTTGGGTCTTCCCCTTGGCCTCGGAAAACCAAAAAAGAGACTTTTCTCCAAAGCATTAGATAAGGTCGACAGAAGGTTGGCTGGTTGGAAAGGGAGATACTTGTCACAAGTAGGAAGAACCACCCTTATCAAGGCTACTTTGGCCAATGCACCTGTGTACATGATGTCCCTCTTTCAAATACCATTCTTTGTGGTAAAACATCTTGACCAGCTCATGAGGAACTTTCTTTGGTCAGGACAAGTGGAAAAAACCAAATTCCACCTTATTTCCTGGGAAAAGGTACGCCTCCCTGAACAACAAGGCGGGATGGGGATTAGAAACTTAAGAAAACAAAATCTTGCCCTCTTAGGGAAATGGTGGTGGTGCTTGGCTACCCAACCTGACTCACTTTGGGCCCAGGTGTTGCGACACAAGTATAATATTCCAGAACACTCTTGGATCCCAGAGAAAAAACCTTGGTCTAATGCTTCAGGGGTTTGGAGGTCCTTATTGCCAACCTTGAACTTTTCAGGAAGTTTATCAGATTCTACCCAAGAGAAGGAAGTAAAGTGCGATTCTGGACTAACCTATGGATAGGCCATGCCCCGTTGAGGGACTCCTATCCCTCTTTGTTCTTTATTACTTTGAATAGAGAGGCTACGGTACAGGAGGAGTTAAGAATGGATGGAGGAAGAAGAGTTTGGCATCCAACTTTCAGAAGGAATCTTTCTGAGGGAGAATATAATGAATTCCTTTCTCTCCTCACAACGCTTCACAACACTTTTATTCCCATCTTTGGTTGAGATAAACTGGTATGGTCCCCTGCTCCTAAAGGGGAGTTCACAGTCACTTCTTTCTATAAAAAGCTAATCCAACCACCTACCTTCCCCCTCAACCCAACCTCGATTCTATCACAGGTTTGGCAGTCTATTGCACCCCCAAAAAGGTGGAAACTTTTAACTGGATTGCAAGTTCTAACAAGGCTCTTACCGTGGATCAACTTCAAAAGACAGGAATCCCTATTCCAATAGGTGCATCATGTGCTTGATTCAAGAGCAATTGAACAATCACATGTTCCTACATTGTAACGTGATGATCTATGGTGCCTAGTGTTGCAACTATTTAGGGTCTTTTTGGTAATACCTCCAACCGTTAAAGACCTTATCGCCCTGAACTTGGCATCACACTGGCCGAAGGCAGGCAGGACCCTATGGAAAGCTACCGTGGCAGCAACAATTTGGACTATCTGGAAAGAAAGAAATGCCAGAATATTTCAAGGATAGGTCCGTCTAATCCCCTTTCTCTTCCATAAGGTTACCTCCTTAGTAACCTTTTGGGCTTTAAACCACCATTTTTTCAAGGGTATCCCTACAGACTCCTTTATACTGCAGTGGGAGCATATCCTACTTCACAAACCAAAGAAAAATAAAGTTTCAAAGGCCTAGGAACCTCCTCCCCAAGGAGTAATCAAATTGAATTTTGATGGTTGCTCTTTGGGAAACCCAGGCCATGCAAGGGCAGGTCGAGTTTTCAGGGATCACCACGAAAATGTATTATTTACCTTCTCTGAATATCTCTGCATCCAAGACTCTCAGTTCGCCGAATCAATGGCTCTACTCAGAGGCATACAAAACTTTGACCGTTCTTGGGGACAGTTTCTGTTGGTGGAGGGAGACGCTACAAACATTATTTCATGGGCTTCAAGGAAAGCTACTCCCCCCTGGTATCTTGTGTCTATTTATGACGAGATTCAGCATCTTGGCAGGGATATGCCCGTCTTATGGAAGCATATCTCGAGGACGCCGAACGGGTTCGCGAATCTAATGGTCAAGGACGGAGCCAAGGCTCATGTTGAAGAATAGGCGCAATCAACTTCGGGTGGTTACAGAGTACGTGCTTCCTTTGGGGGCGGGGTTTTTTTGTGGACTGGGATTTTTTGTTAGCTACTCTCTTTATTTTTTTGTCCATTTGCAGTACACTGTGTAAGGAGATAATTTTGTAACCCATTTTGTATAGGGACTGATGACATATTCTTTTTTACCAGGAGTTCCGTTTACTTAAGGTACTCTGGGATTTACTTTTACCTCATTGTATGTATTCTTTCGATCAATACAAAAGTTAACAGTTATCAAAAAAAATTGTATATGCGAAGAAAACAATGAGGATTCATATTTTGGCATTTCGGCAGATAAAACACTACTATACTGTTGTTGGTCTAGCTGCATTCACTTGGATGATGTCCGTAACTAATCCGAAATGGGAAAGAAGAAATTTTTTGTTGTAGTTCCAGATAAATTTTGGTGATGTCTTGAAGATTTTAGTGAAATGGATTCTTGATATATCAATTATGCATGCTTTTTTTAAAGCTCAATCCCATGAGTTTGACATATACTCATATTGGTAATCATATATGATTGAAAGGTGGTAGATGGGTTTCATTTGAAGTAGACCCTCTAGTTGGTTTTATGAAGGGGGAAGTAGCACATGAGATTCTTTTCTATGGAATAAATTTTGGTGAGCTTTAAATCCATTGAACCAAGAGAGCTTGGTGAAGTGACCTCAAATAAAGGGGGAGAAGATTTCACTCATTCAGGGATTTTTTTTTATCTCAGAAGTTATCTAAAGTTCTTCAAGTCATTTTTCTGGCAGTTCTTAAAGTTTGACATATTCCATATGTGTAATTCTTGCAAGTCCGTGTTGAGCAATCTGGCTAAGGGAATACTTGAATATTGAATGGATAACATAACCACAATCACTTTTGACAGTAACCATGTTGTAGCTCAGGGTGAATGCTCAGTTTGTGATGCTGTGGAAGCAACATATTTTACTTCTATATTTTGGCTTGGTGAAGGACATCATTGTAAATTAGAGAAATATGGAATTGAACTCTAGCTTGTTGCCTATGGGCAGATTCTAGAAATATGTGAAATTTTGTTTATACACAATTAATTGAATTACTTAATGTGTGTAAGAGTTTGGTTTAAGCAGATTGTTAGAAAATAAACCTGACTTATAAAGTAGGCTTATTCAAATAAGAATAGTTATTTTTGTCGAGAAGAACTGAAAAAGTTTGTGGCGAACTTAAGACAAGCATTATGTTGATGATCATGATCTGAATCCTCAAGGGGTAGAAAAGTCATAGGAGAAGTTAATGTGAAAGGAGAAATCTAATGTAAGATTACAATTTGTCTCGACTTTGAAAGCATGTCGGTAATATTTATATCTAGAATGCTGTCATAATAGTTTCATGCTATTAGCAAAGCCATTCGTTTATTGATGGTTGCAATAGCATGTAAATTTTACTCTCTTTAGTGGTGCTCTGATAAACGGAGATAGAAATTAGAACTTACAGCTTTCATAAAAGATGCACTACTATCATGCTTGGACCATTTTGTTCTAGATTCAGCAGAAAGAAATGAATTATGTCCCATCCAAGAGATATTAAATGGGCTTGCGTAGATATATGAAATCTTGCAAAGGATGGGAAAGGTGGAGTCAAGAGAGCAGAGGGAATATAGGGATTCCATGTCGATTTCATTTAGACTTTGGCAAATGCACATTGGAAGAGAGTTCTAACCAATGATAAATTTGAATATAATTTGTATAGCCCGCAATAAAATGATAATAATAGGAAGTATTTGAATTAGAAATTAAAATTTAGTGTTTTGATAAGCAACTTAACCAACATATGGCATGTTTTGAACTAGTTAACTTCTGAAGAAATATGATAAAAAGAAGCTGTAAACTTTAAAAAGTTCCTCTATTACAACTGCAATCACCAAGGTACGTTGGTCCTCATCCATCGTTTAACGTTCTACAAGTTGACAAGTTGACTCAGTCACAAGAGAATACAGAAGCTGCTGAGGAAAATCTTTTGAACCATATAAACCTTCTCCAACTTGGCCTCAAGCGAGTCACACGTCAAGCCTTCACTATTTTTGTGACTCCAACTCTTAAGGAGTCGGAATTTCGAAGTGAGCTGCTACTAAAATTTGACTTGAATGGACTTACTTAGAGGATTGCACCATTTAGCTTTATTTTGATTTTTACATAACCTCTCACGAGAAGCTCTCTGCCAATCTATAGACCAAATCTTTAACTCCAATGTTGTTAATATTCTTGCGTGAGTAATTCCTATACATCCTTGCACCTTGAAATATTCATCCATTTTTCTGTGTTTATGGCATCCAAAAGGAAAGCAGATCATTGATGCGCCCTGTTCTAATGAGAGGCCAATCAACCAACTACTTGGCACCAAGCCATCACAGGCATGGGAGTTTTTATGGACCCATGTTAGTCTTTTATCCTCTAAATACTGCACCTACTGCCATCCCTTTACCTAAATCTAATCCCCTTACAGGTCTTATTTCAATCATGCTGCTACTTCTCCATAGACCAGGCACCCTATAGGACTTTTTCCTCACATTCCACCTATCCTCACTACTATCTTTCTGTGAATGACTTCTTTGCTATACCTTTGTTTTCCTTCAAATTGCCATATTATCATTCACTTAGCATGTGGAAATTTATTCAAACTTTCCATAAGAATTTTGTTGTTACCAAAATGAACATTCTGTATATTTGCTGAAGTTTCTTTTGTAGGTCTGAATCTTCTACTGAATGACAAATATGACTATCCCTAGGTGCCAGCGGCACCTTTTATACTAAACTTCAGGTCAGTAAATTGACTTTAATACTTTGGATTTGTAGGCTGCCTCAAAACAAATTTGGATTGCATTTTAGGTAATGCTGCATATGTGGTTGACAGAGTAGTCAAAAAGCTGAATTTGAGGTAAGGCTGCAGATGTGGTTGTGGAGTAGTCAAAAAACTGTTGTCTGCCCACGTCCCTAATTCCTTTGCATGCAAATGAGATCTGATCTTGTTTGAGGCAGGAAAAATACAAAATAGTAGTTTTTAACAAGAACACGTCCTCAATTTTAATTTGAGGTAAATGAGCAGCTAATTCAACTTTAATAATAAAGATACAATTATGACATTAGCAATGGAAATGTGAATCTCGAAGAATTGTGGTGGATGAGTTGCTGTTATTATGGCCCATTTCATGTTCAGATGATTGGATTAGAGAAAGAAATGAGATCTGGAAAAATGGTTTTTATTTGGAGAATAGATGAATTTCTAGATTACGAAGGAAAGTGGATGAAGGATAGGGGTATGAATCCTGGGAAAGTTTCTCATCAGATTTTCATTGGTTCATGCCAGAACTGTTTCATTTTCCAAATTTCCTTCCTGCTCAATATTATATATTGTTAATAATAAATATCTTCTAATGACCAACAATAAATTACCATTGACCACTCTTTTTTTCTTTGATAATTGATAGATTTTTTTTCAAGTGTATTCTTGCTCATTAGATGTATCATAACTGCTCCCTGGTGAGCATCTGCATTTCAATGCTTGTTGTTCAATGGTTTTTTTTTAGGGGGACATGCTACAATATGCCCCCTAATGGTGGACTTCCTTGTTTTTCATTACGAACTTTTGACAATGTAGAATGGGTCCCAACTGAAGGGAACTGCCTTGATGCCATTGGTCAAACCAGCTAGTTTTATTATAGGAGGTTTGAAATTTAGATCTGTGCATTTGCTTGGCAGGTTTGGTGATTCAAATTAGAGAATCCATGAGACGGCATACGATAGCTATATGTAGAGATGTTAAGGATAATACCTTTGGTTGTGTATACATGAACTCTTGGAGACCATATTCGTTGCTTGCTGTTGCATCAGTGCCGAAGTTAGAAAAGTAATGCAGTCACTTACATGGGAGTAGGGGTGGTAACAGGTCGGGTCTGGTACGACTAGGACCTGATCTTCAGGTACAAAATTTGGACCCATACCCAGACCTGTCGGGTCCCAGGTCTACCTGCCGCCCTATAACTATGAGCTTTTTTTTCTTCTTCATTTTTTGCCCTTTTTTGTACCATTATATTTATATTATTGGCAACATTTACAATATTGCACAACATATATGAATACCCACATTTCCTTATTGTTTTATGTAATAACTGGAAATTCTTAAGAAAAAAACGCATTGGCAACATTTATGAATACACACATAACATGTACCCATATTATTCAGGTCTAGTACTGGTCGGGGCATGCTAGTCCTGGACCCAAATAGTATTCAAGTCCAGATTTTGTATTTAGACTTAACCTTTCAGGTCCAAAATTTGGACTTATACCCATACCCAAGGTCGGGTCTACCTGTCAGGTCCTAGGTCTAGCTAGGTCCATTGCCACCTCTACATGGGAGCTTTGACTCCTAATTAGAATGTGGCCTCTCCATTTCATTCTTTTCTCCAAACCATTGGTTATGCTACACAACACACTATGTTCGTAGGATTCACTGAACTCAATGAAGCCTTCTATCTGGAACAAAGGATGCCCTTCAAGCACCAATGAGGTCGTACTCCATTCATACAACTCATCACCATCCACAGTCTATTTGAATTTTAATATTTTTCAAATATTTGATTTTTATAAAATTTGAGACGTGCGTACATCTAACCATCTAACACCCAAATAAAATATTTTAAAAATAATTATTAAAAATAAAATGATAAAAATTCCCTTGAAATATTTATAGGGGTAATTTTATTATTTTATTATTAAAATTATTATTTTTTATATTTTAATCTGGTTTCGTGAAAGTTTTTGTAAAGTTTTACATTGATTGTCTATTTAGTACAGTGTAGCTCTTTATCAGGCTCGGGGTGGATTAAGGAAAGTTTAAGGTTATCACCTTTCTTAGATTTTAGGTGTAGTTCAAATAGGCGATAAGATGAGAAAAAGTAGAATTAGTTGAGCTAGGCATGTACAGTGCAAATCAAGTACAACACATCATTGGCCGGCGTGAGTTGGTTCGAGACTCAAAAAGGACAATGAGTAGGCTTAAAAAGATATGGTTGGAAGTAGAGAGAAAAGATAGGGATTTATAACCTTATTGAGGGTATGACACATAATAGAGTAGAATAGCATACTAAGATTCGTGTAGTCGATCCTAAATTGTTGGGAAAAATATTTGTTGATGCTAATGATATTTTATTCAAGTACGCCTACTATGGTGTACATACCCACAAAATTTGAGGTAAATTAGATTTGTAAAAAATTAAATTTTAGATACTATCAAATAATTGTGAGTGTTTGATGGACTTTGGATGGTAATGAGCCGTTAATGAAATACTGTAAAATTTCTCCATTTAAGTGTCTTTTGAAAACAAAAATGCTAAAAATTGGTCCAATTGATATGTGATTTTCAAACGTCAAAGAATGTCTCTACCTCTTTAGGGTAGTAGATTGATAATGAAAGATTGGGATAAATTATTGAAAGGAAAATATGGATCTAAACAAATTCACTTTGAATTTATTGATTTATCTTCATTGATTGTTATTATTGGAATTAAAACAAAAAGCATTATGTCTTACTTGTTTGGCATTGGAGAAGACTAATGGAAATCCCAAGAGCGGTATTGTTTGGTTGAAAATGAATTCTCCTTTTCTTTTAAGGGTTAGGGTACTCATATATATTATTATTTCTTTAATGTATTCAATATTTTTTTACACTAATTGTCCTTTGTTTTGTAATACAAAATTTTTTCAGTAAGGGTATTTTTCATTATTAGGAGTGGTATGATATATTTTTGTAAAAAATTAGTAGCATTTGAGTAGTGGTTAAGATGCAATTATAGCTCCATGTGAGTGATATCACAATCTTTTTTGTTCTTAAAAAGAAACAGTTTGAGAAGGTTCAATTCGCTTAAATGAATTTCTAGATCCACGGATTCCTCAACATCGAGTTGGTAAAAAGAGCCGAATTACGATGCAATCATATATGATTAAAAAAAATCATGAAAAGCCTTTTGCTTGTTACACTTCATGTACATGATGTTATTCTCTACTACACATAATAAATGATTCTCTATCAAAAAATATCACTTTATCTATAATTAAGCATCTAAAATACCCCTTGATAAAAAAGAAAGTTATTACATAATAAGGTAAGAGGGTATCAAGTGTCCAAAAATATTACGTACCTTATGGAAATACTCATATGCATGAGTACCCCAACATAACCTAGCTTTATACTATTATGATGTTTGTTATTAAGATATTATATTATTATTATGACAATTATTAATTTATTCTACTATTCATTTTAGGAATTGTATATTTGGGACCATTCATTTTTTGTACAAGGAGGTCACAAGCATTTTTTTAATAGATGAAAATGTATTATAACATTCGAGAAATTTTGTTTTGAACTTGGTGCCTAAACATTGGCACATCTGTAGCCACCCGATTTTAAATCTAACAAATAGTAATACTTTTGACCTTCTTATATAAAATTAAATGGTCTCATTGCATACATAGCCTTAAATTTACAACAATATTATTAATACTTTGTTATTCATTATCATCATATGAGCTTTATCCATACTATTAGGGTCAATTACTACGTTGTCATTAATATTATATTAATAATATTATGAAAAAATATCCTATTATCCTCTATTTTTAACTTTTATATCTCATTAGACCCAAGAATTGAAAATAATACTTGTAAGCAAAAGGACTCCATCTTTTCTATCTTCCAACCCTTTAAACCCTTTTGACCATATATTAGTGACCTCAATAACTTATGAAACGATTCTATCTCTCTCTCACATCATCGTCTCTCTCTCTATCAAAACTCCATCTCTCATACTCACATCATCGTCTTTCTCTCTCTAAACTCCATCTCTCTTTATCTAAAACTTCATCTCTCTCTAAAACCTAAACTTCATCTCTCTCTAAAACTCCATCTCTCTCTCACACATAACGTGTGCTCGTGTTCGAGCTCAAGCTAAACATCTTGGCTGGTAAACTCACCGAGAAACGAAGAGAGAGAGATGGAATTTGAATAGGTGTTATTTTAGTGTTTGTTTGGATAAAAAATTTAGTCAAAGGGGTTCAAGGGGTTATAAGATAGAATAGATGGAAACTTTTTGCTTACAAGTAATATTTTCAATTCTTGGGTCTTATAAGATATGGAAGTTAAAAATAGGGGATAAGGAGATATTTTCTCCAATATTATTATAAATACAAGGAAAACTTTTATATAAGGTGTCAACGTTATACTGTAGAAGGTGTACCGTAAAATCCCATTGAAGAATGTTGTTTCTTCTCCAAGTGATCATCTTGACCTCGATATAGATGGATATTAAGTCTATTCATACAATAGACTTAATAAATTTTAAAGAAAAAAAGAATTTTAAGTCTTAGAAGCAGTATATTTTGTAACACCTTATCTAGACCGTTCATTTTTAAGATTTTCAAGTGTTCATAAATCTGCTAGATCTGTACCATTTATGGAGCATTCAATTTCATAATAGAGGTGAAAAATAGACTCTTAGACCATGATGAGAGTTTACACACCGAAAATACATCTTTTAACGAGATTTTGAGATGTATCTTATCGTGAATGTTTAAGGTTGACACCTTATACAAATCTCACCCTAAATACAATGATATTAATCCAAACACTAAATACAATGATATTAATGTAAACAGTAGATGGGCATGTTCGAAGTCTCTTATCAGATGCTATTCATACAATAGACACTTATGTTCCAAGAGATATTAATCCCATAAAATATAAATTAGACACTACTTTCACGAAATGTAAATTCCATGATAGACATCTTCCCAATAATATGTATCTCTAGGTATCCGAACATGCCTTAATGGAATGAGAAATCTCATGTTAACCCTCCAGGGCTGACGCTCAAGAGTGAGGGAGAGAATTGTATGGGTGTTTGGACGTGTGTATATGCATGTGTGAGAGAGATGGTATTTTAATATGTAAGAAAGTGTTACATGCATTGGGAACGCATTCCTACATTTGTATCCCCTGATGCATAAATCGTCCATCCAAAGATGGATGTAAAAATGGTCGAAAAATAAAAAAAAAAGAGTAAAATCAATGGTTTGAAAATTTCCTTCCAAAAAATACCACTTTTAGTTTGGGAAATTATCATAAATATATTTTAATTTTTGTCTAATTGAAAAAAAAACCAACTTTTATATACTTCGTCCACACTCTTTTTTCTCAATTTTGATATTTTTTTACTAAAATAGCCTTCACAATAGTCGTATTACCGTGATGACTACCGCATTTCGGTACTTTGACCAGGCTAAGAATTACGATACTTTAAGTACCGTAATGACCAGAATAAACATTACATTACTTTAAAGACCGTAATGCTCACCGGGTCTCTTTCTCCCTAATTTGCCACATCTAAATATTCCAGTATTTACAGTACCGTAATGCTTAATCTGGTTATTATGGTACTTAAAGTACCATAATACTTAGCCTAGTCATTACGATAATATGACTATCGTAAATGTTATTTTGGTCCAAAAAATATCAAAATTGAGGGAAAATGGTGTGGATGAAGTTTATGAAAGTTGAGGGTTTCCTTCCAACTAGGCAAAAATTAAAGTATATTTCTGATATATTCTTTTTTAGTTTTTAATTTTTATTTTTTTACGTATAATTAATTTTCATGTTAGACATTACATATAGAAAACTGTTTCATGCGGGTTGGACCGCAGGATTACACATATGCAATCCAAAAAGTGTAAAGCATCCATATTAAATATGGATGCAAGTAGGTGTTCTATCTAAAAACAATGAAATCTAACGGTCCAAATGTTTTTTTATTAGAATTATTATTTTTAGTTTTTTAAATTTACTTATTTTTTTCATATTCATGATCTCCATGATAGAGATTACATGTCCTTAAAAATTAAGTCAAAAAATCCTTTTAAAATATAGATTTATTAATAGGCCTGCATTTCTATATGCTGGCTTGGCCGTATTGAAACCGGGTCCATTACATATTCCTTGAAAATTAGGATCAAAATATATTTTGAAAATCGATTAGTGAAAAGATTTCCTCCTCCCTAGGGAGGATACAATCGATTTCCTCCCTCATGTAAAACACTTGCTAAGATACTTTTTGGATCTCAAATTTTGGGAATGTAATCTCTACAAGCCATAGAATAGTCATGGCAAAAAGAATTTTTGAAATAAACTCTCTATTTACTAGAAAAAAAGTATGCCTCAAGATTGAGAAAAGACCGTCCAATTTTTGAAGGGTTAGATTCAAGTGCCACATAACTTAAAATTCAATTTTTGTTCTTTTAAAAGTAATCATCTAGTTATTACTATGTGTTTTCCAAAATTTTAGACTAAGAAAATTCTCTTAAATAGGTGTTTTGAGCGAGGGAGGAGATGCGCAATGCCCTTCTTAGGGAGCATAATATATGCGCTCAATAAATTATTAAGGGGGCCGCATTTCTACCTATGAGTCCAGGAACTAATAGAAACCGTGTCCTACTATGAAAAATGTGAAATTGTTCTTATAGTCAGGGATGCAGATTCTACAAGGCTAGGCTTCATGAAAACAAAGTAAAGCTTCATCTTGATTCCTAGTATAAAAAGCACTTTGAGCATCGAAAATCTCTACCATAGTTTTATAATCAATTTTTAATACCAACTATGAAATTTAAACTCAAAACATGGTAATGGTACAACCCTTAGTTTTAGGGTGAAATGGTCAGTACAGATTATATGTTACAATATTCATTATTGTTAGATCTTAAAATCCTAATTTTTTTCACAAACACAATGGTAAAGGCCGATATGATTGTTTCGAAGATTTCTCGTACTAGAAATGTCATTTTCAGTTTTTTTTTTTGATTGGAGGATTTACTTATTTTGATTGGCCCTGTCAGAACATTTTCTTACAGTCAAACGTATGTTTGAGAGAGGAAGGTAAAATAATAATGTCAAGCTAATGTATTTTGGTCTAAATATGCCGTTAGTAAAGCACTAACGTCCGCCATTAGGTACGACTTTCCCACATGTGAGGTGGATAACACTTTTAAGCGAACGGGACCATATACTCCCTAAATGCTTAGAAAGGACTTAGATTATGATGAGTTGGATTTGCATTGGGAATTGTGTGGTTTCGTTATTATGATTGATTGATTCATTCTTTAAGGAAAGCTTTCAAAAGATTGTTGGTTGGTTTTAAACACTCGGCAAACTTTTTATCCTTCTTACCCAAAAACAAACCACGAATCACTTTTCATCATCCTTTTGCAACACTCATTGAGGTGATTTGCATCACTCGCACTAGACAAAAAGGGTAGTTTCATCGATTCTACTTGCAAATTTTTCGGGGGTGGCAATGGATCCGGTTTTGGGTTTGGGTTAAAAAATTGGATTAGATCAGGTCCGGAATTAAATCTTGGACCCAAACACTATTTTTTGGATCGGGTCTAGGTCCCACATTATATTTTTTTTTATCCAAATTTGTAAAATATATTCATAGATATTTTGATTTTTGTGTCAGGGGTTCGGACCCCATGATATTTTTCCTTTTTCTAGTCCGAATCCAAGTCTAATCCAACCTGTTGTCATCAAGGGTGTTCAAGATGATTTACAACACATTAAAACGAGTAAGTCCCTTATTTGTCAAAAAAAAAGAAAAAAAGCCTCTCTCTATCTCAACACTCACAATAGACAAGAGGGTGGTAGTTCATCAATCCTAATTGCAGACTTTTCAGCACTCATATGGATCTTTATAATGATTTACAACAACACATTCAAAAGAGGAAGAAGCCTCTCTCTCTATTCTAGGTAAAGGGCGAAATCCCACCCCGAAGACAAAATTCCTTTTGAAGCTAACATACACTCATTAAGCATTATGGTTTTTTGCAACAAACTCAAAAGATTCTCTCTCTCTATTATATTGGGATTTAATGCGAATATTCCTACTTCACCATAAAATACGATTAGAATCTAAATCTCAACGTGATTAGATAAAAATAAGACTCCGTTGATCGAAAAAAATGGCTTTCTTTTCGCCACCTCCGCCCTTTCGAAATTCAAGGGATCCGTTCGCCTAATTTAAATTTCGAAATACTTTATTTTCATCTAATACAAAATTACATAAACACGAACATATCGTTTATTTTCATCTAATACAAAATTAGATAAAAACGAACATATCGCTATCTAGGAATCATATATTGGGAATTAAGTTAGGGACCCGATTTCTACGCTGTCAAGCCCGCATATGTAAAAAGGTTTACGAAAGTTGAGGTTTTTTTTCTAAATAGAAGAAAATTAAGGTACATTTGTGATAATTTTTTTATCAATTTTATTGGGCTAAGGCTGATGCCGTTTTTGCTCGATAAGGGCTGGGACAGGCATGTGCCAATCCTGTGGGGATTGGGATTCGGCTACATCCACAGGCGGCCTGGCCCGGCCCGGCCCATCCGTAATGCTTTCCCTCTTTTCCTTAAATGACCAAACCACTAACGGCAACGCTTGCCAAAGGGCCAATATCTTATTAAAATGAGGGTATTTATGTCATTTTCATAAAATTTAATACAGGGCACCGTCACAAACTTGACAGAGACCGAAGAACCCTCCACCTGGGAGAGCAATTAGATGGCACAATGGTCATATCTGGAGAAAAAATGGGGGCACTCTCGCAATTTTCCCCAAAAACGGGGAACCTCGTACCCGAAAGGGAAGGGTCATGGAAAAAGATGGGGGCTTTTTCGGTCATTATTTTCAGGATCCAGGGGCAGGCGCGGACATTCATTCAGAAAGGGTTAAAAATGTAGCCGTTGGGCGTTGCAGGGAGCTCCACTCCAAGAAGTAGCCGTTGGTCCCCCCTTCAACAACTAAACACTCCGATTCTGACTCTCTTTCTTTCTCTCTCTAACCCCGAGGCTCCCTTCACATGCTCCACCACCCCTCTCTCTCTCTCTCTTAAAATTCAAACCTCTCCTCTCTCTCTACCTTCTATCTCTCTCTCTATATCCCTTGTATCTATCTCTCCAATCTCTGTAAATCAGTATCTCTTTCAATCTTCTCTCTCTCTAAAATCTCTCGAGAAAACTGTTCTGGTTAAGCTCTCACTTCTCTCCCTCTCTAAAATCTCCTAAGAAAACTGTCCTGGTTAAGCTCTCACTCTGTCTCTCTCCCTTCACATGTGGTTTCCTCCTCCCAAACCTATCTTTTCTCTGTACCTCTTATCGCCTCCGTACATCTCTCATCCATCTCTTTCTCTTTCTCTTTCTTGATAAACCCATCATTTTGTATTTCTATCTGTTTCTTTCCCAACTTATCTTCTCTCTCTCTCTAACTCTTTTCCTGATCAAACCCCCCATCATTTTGCCGACCTTTCCCTTGCATTCCGTCTCTCTCTCTCTCTCTCTGAAACCCCATTTGCATCTACCTCATACTTCCAGTTTTCATTGCAAAACCCATCTGCTCTCTCTAGAGACTTTTTCACCCATCGTTCCATATCGACCTTCTCTCTCTACCTCTCTTCTGCTGTCTCGTAGACAATGTTACGGCAGAAGAAATCCGAAACCAAGAGGAAGAAGAGAGAGAAACAACTCATCTTGCGGAACCTGCCATTGCTTCTGCAGCTTCCTCTAGTCCTCATTGCCGTCTTTCCGTTTCAAACCGCTTTTTCTCAGTCATGGGACGGAATAGTAGTGACCCAAGCTGATTATCAAGCTCTTCAAGCTTTTAAGCATGCTCTCGACGATCCCAAAGGGGTTCTGAGGAGCTGGAATGATTCAGGAGTTGGGGTTTGTTCAGGTGGATGGATTGGGATCAAATGTGTTCAGGGCCAAGTTATAGCTATTCAGCTTCCATGGAAGGGCTTAGGCGGCCGTATCTCTGAACAGGTAGGCCAGCTCCCTGCTTTAAGAAAGCTCAGTCTCCATGATAATGTGATAGAAGGAGCTTTTCCTTCCTCTCTTTGGCTTTTGCCCACTCTAAGAGGAGTTTATCTCTTTAACAATAGGCTTTCGGGCACTATTCCTCCCATTGTTTCTCTATCACCTCTGCTTCAAACTCTTGATATTCGTAACAATTCTTTCACTGGGGTTATTCCGAAAGGGTTTGCAAACTCTACCAGACTGTATAGGCTCAATCTGGCTTACAATCGGTTTGTTGGTTCGATCCCAGTTGATCTTACGCAGTCTTCGTCTCTCACCTTTCTCTCTCTACAAAATAATAGTCTCTCTGGTCCCGTTCCTGATACTTGGGGTGGTGGGATAAGAACTAGTCTTGATTCAGAAGGGTCCTACCAGCTTCAGTTGTTGAATTTGGAGCATAACTCTCTCTCTGGACCGGTGCCTCCTTCTCTCTCTAGGCTCAAAAAACTAGAAGAGCTTTACCTGGGTTCTAACCAGATCAATGGAAGCATGCCAGAGGAGTTGGGAGAGTTGCCAAGGTTGCGCAATCTCGATCTTTCCAGCAACTCCATTAGTGGAAACTTGCCCCTCCCTCTCTTAAACCTCTCGTCGTTAGTCCAACTAAACATTGGTAACAATCAAATCAGTAGCACTATCCCAGAAGCCATTAACAAGCTTGAGAAGCTCTCTGTTCTGGTACTGAAACATAACAGAATCAATGGCTCAATCCCCTCTTCTTTAAGCAAAATCTCTGGTCTCTCTCAGCTCGATCTCTCTGAAAACAATCTAACAGGGCGCATTCCTCCAAGCCTAGCTGATTTACCCAATTTAGACTCATTGAATGTCTCTTATAACAACCTCTCTGGCTCTGTTCCCCCTCTTCTCTCTCTAAAATTCAACTCAAGCTCATTCAAAGGAAACCTCCAACTATGTGGATACAGTCCATCAGTCCCCTGCTCAGCTCCACCACACCCACCCTTCCCCCCACCCTCTAACCCCCCGAACTCCCACAAGAAGGAACTCACCAAGAGAGAGAAGATACTCATAATAGTGGGTGGCGTCTTACTAGTCTTTGTATTGCTCCTCTGTTGCTTATTGATCCTATGCTGGGTTTCTAGAGAGAGAAAGAAGACTAATGGGAAAGGGGGAAATGGTGCAGGGGCAAAAGGGGTGGCACCACCTGTAGGGGGTGGAGGAGGAGAAGAAGGAGGGGGTGAGGCTGGGGGAAAATTGGTCCATTTTGATGGGCCATTGGCCTTCACAGCTGATGATCTGTTGTGTGCAACTGCTGAAGTTATGGGAAAGAGCACTTATGGGACTGTGTATAAGGCCACATTAGAGGATGGGAATCAGGTTGCAGTGAAGAGGCTTAGAGAGAGAATATCTAAAGGGCAGAGAGAGTTTGAGGCTGAGGCAGGGACTTTGGGGAAGATAAGGCACCCGAATTTGCTTCCATTGAGGGCTTACTACTGGGGTCCCAAGGATGAAAAGCTGCTCGTTTTTGACTTCATGCCTGGTGGGAGCCTCGCTGCATTCCTTCATGGTATGATCTGCTTCTTTCCATTGTTCTTCTTCTTGTTTATGAGTATATGTGGTGTATATCGTTTTTATAGAGAGAGAGAGAGAGAGAGAGAGATTCAAATACTTCTCTGTCAACTATAGAACACGCAGCACCTTGCCTGCCTTACATGGAAACCAAGCTTCTTTCATATGTATGTGTAAATATCTAGCAAAACTCTAGTCTATTTGTTTTTAATCTAATTTATTAAATACACATGTGAGCAGCAAGGGGCCCTGAGACGCCAATCGACTGGAGCACACGCATGAACATTGCCATCAGCACAGCCCGCGGCCTCCACCACCTCCATACACGTGAGAACATCGTCCACGGCAACCTCACTGCTGGCAACATCCTCCTTGACGAAGACCGCAATGCAAAGATCGCCGACTTCGGCCTCTCCCGCCTCATGACCGCCGCAGCCAACTCCAACGTCATTGCCACCGCTGGTGCCCTTGGCTACCGAGCCCCCGAGCTCTCAAAACTCAAGAAAGCGAGCACAAAAACGGACATCTATAGCCTTGGGGTTGTTTTGTTGGAACTTCTAACCGGCAAGGCTCCTAGTGATGCTTCTAGTACTGGTGCTAGTTTGCCCGAATGGGTGGCCTCTATAGTTAAGGAAGAGTGGACTAATGAGGTCTTTGATCTTGAGCTCATTAGGGATTCAGCTAACACTGGGGATGAACTATTGAACACTTTGAAGCTGGCTTTGCACTGTGTGGATCCTTCTCCTTCTGCTAGGCCAGATATTGAGCACGTTTTGCATCAGTTGGAGGAGATCAAGCCTGAGTTAGCAGCAACACAACCAGAAGCTGGTGCTACCACTTCTACTACTGAGGCTGCTGCCTCTGCCTCTTGATGACTGCTTACTTGGCTGGCTCTCTATTAATACCATTTTTAAACTTGGATGAATTGGACACTGGTTCACATCCAAGTTGAGAGGAAAGAGCGACTTTATTCTTTCATTCTTGTTGTTGTGTGACTTAGGATTTTGGATTAATGTAGTAGTAGTTGGTTGAGAGAGGAGCCAGGTCCAGGTCTCCTAACTGTGATGATTTGATGAATTTTGCTTGTATATAAGTACTGTTACATCTGTTGGTTTTAATTAAAAGAATAAAGAATAAGACCATTTATTTTTGGTATAAGGTCACTGCTATTATTGACCGTAATTGAAATCAGATTGTTAGTGATGTGCCATCAAGTGCACACAAAGTCCAAAATAAAATCTCCGAATGTTGTGTGGATTTCAAATCCATGGTTAAGAGTGATTTTACCTCTTTGTACCAAAAGTTAATTGTCTTGTAGTATACAATCTCTTTAATTAATAATTAATTATAGCTTTCTTGTATTAGCATGCCTGAAAAGATACAGTGACAAATTAATGACTGATGAATTCATATTGTAAGATAGTATTAGTATGCTCTTTGTTATCGGAGATTTCTTGCATTAGAATTGACCTTAAACAGGCAGGTCAAACATCTCAAACAATTGTAAAAATGTTTTTGAAATTCATTAGTAAGTTAGGAAAACGTACCTAGAAAACTTAATAAAAGCTCAAACCAAGTCACCCAACATGTCTCATCCCTCTACATAACCAGGATATGTCCAACTTCCAGTGTTGATATTCTACCACATCAAAGATACAATGTTCCTGAATTCAAGGAGCTCAAAATCTGTGTCAAACAGTTCATGTGTTCAACAGAACACATGAAGTAATAGTTGAGGAAATGATCGACGTCAACTTAGGTATAAGGAGGACCCCCAAGGAATGGGAAAAGATAGTCTCAATCCTACAAGAATATTGAGACTTCTTCGCATGGTTATACGCCAACATGCTTGGGTTGGATTTTGGTTCTGCTCCCAATAGTCACACTGGTACGGATTTTGGTTCTGCTCCCAAGAGTCACACTGGTTAAGATTTTGGTTCTGCTCCTGAGAATCACACTGGTTCAACAGCACTTCTGGAATCAGCCCCTCTGGCATATTACCAAAACCAATAAAGAGCTAAACAAGCTACTCAACGTGAGATCCATAGTTTCGATGGTTTACTCAAATTAACACACCAACATCATCACGGTCACTAAAAAAGATAAATATGTAAGAGTGTGCATTTACTGCCAAGATCTCAATAAGCTACGCTCCAAAGAGAACTCCCCTCGTCCCAATATTGATTATGTTGGTAAAAAATAACACCGAATAAGAGATGGTGTCCTCCTTGGATAGCTTCTCCAAATGCAATCAAATAAAGATGGTGATAGAGGATCAGAAGGAGATCATGATCACCAATCTATGGGGAACTTGCTATTAAAATGTCATGCCCTTTGGCCCAAAATTTGCTAGGGCAACCTATCAATGTGATTATAGTAAATATTCCATGATATGATGCGTGACATCATGAAAGATTATATAGACAACATTCTCCTAAGGTTGAGGACTTGTGAATGACATATCTAAAACCGAGATGATTGTTTAGGACAGCTTCATCCCCCATTTTCCATTTCCTTGCTCTTTTTTGCTGAATTTTCTGGGGAGCTTGTCAACTATTCTCTCTCTAAACCAAATCATTATTGAACATGTTTTGTGCAATCAAAGCACGAGTCGAGGTGTCCATCAGAAGGCAAAACATTACAATGTTGCATCTCTGGCATTCTCTTCAAGTGCGCAAACCAAAGAGAGTTACGTTCGTTCACTAGGCTAAGTTGTATCCTAGAGGTATCCACATCAGAGTTCCATTTGCACTTAACAGCTCAAGTAGAGGGCATTGAATACCTTGAGCATAGCGAGAGCATCTCATGCCTCCAAGTCCATTTCAACGTAGCATGTCTTCTCATTTGTGCATATCTGAGCAGTATTCTTCCCGGCAGCATAATGATCCATTCAATTGTTGCTTTATGCAATGAAGCTCCAACATTTCTATATTGCTTGTTAACTATATATATCAACACTTTCAATTGCCATTAACAGCTTGGTCAGCTGTTTTTATTGTTGTTAACAGCTCTACATTGTTTTATAGCATTGCTTTATGCAATATTGAATGATTGACACTTTTAGCTGCTATTAACACCGCAATGTTACTTCATGCAATCTAAGTTATATTGCTTCATGCAATTTCACAACGGCCAACAAGTTTTTTTATCAATGACATTGTAGCTAATATGCTTTGTTGGCTGTTAACTGTTTGGTTAACAATTCTCGTTGTGATTAAACTTTGGAGCCAATTGCATTATTTATGAAGACAAGACAGACCCATATGTTGATTTTTTAGGACCCAAAAATAACATTTCTCACTTGAATAATAATTGTTTACTCTCTCACTCACTGCACTCAATGCCAGGTTTTGAAGTTGCCCCTCCATCTCTTCTGTTTAAAATCGGTCTATTCAAATGCCATGCATTGTTAATTTCCTTTAATATAGCAAAGTGGACAGGGGTGTATAAAATATGAACCCAATCTCCTCTCTCTCACAAATAACATCACATGCTTCCATTGGGAGATGGAGAATGTGGCTCAATTATCTCAAAGACTAGAAAACAATCATTTTTAAGCATGTCGCTAGAATAGATTGAAAAGTTGATATCGGTAGGGCAGCCAGCACAAGGCTTTGCCATACCTTTTCATGAATCTTGAACTTATGTTATATGCTCATATTAGGGTGTTCCCTTTAAGCAATATACTATATAGCAGGGTATGGCCCTTGATAAAGCAAAATGACAGAACTTGATTTATATAGCTGACCCCAAATAAGTAGGATAAGGCTCGGATAATGATGATGATGAAACTTTGACATCATGGTTAAGAAGCAACACCAATGAAGAAAAACTTGGCCTTTAAAGTGTCATCATTAGCTACAACCGAAGAAAATCTAAAATTCTAGTCTTTCTTCTCCTCCATGCGCTAGTGTACTTCAATGCACTCACCAAATTTCAGTAAAAACAATGAAAAATGCAAAGCAGGAGTTATATGTCTTCAATATTCATGAAAATTAATAATCATGGGGTTCCATGGGTCTGCATCAACTACTTTAATACTGGGGAGCTCATTTTGAACACTCGTCAAAATGGATCAAAGCTTAGAATTGTAGGCCAATGCATCCTCATTTTGTTCCCTATAAATGGTCCTTCAAGAAATTTGTTGGGTCTTTTTCCAAGGTCTTAGGATCTTCAAGGAGAAACAGCTTGAAAGACATTTATGAAAGGTGATTTTCTTAACGTTATCAGATGGTGTAATACGCAGCAGAGAATTCCATAGATGTTACACTTTGTGGTTCCATAGATGTTACACTTTGTGGTTATCTGTTGTGGAGATTAATGATTCAATTGATGTTTCTTTCAAACATATTTATAGGGAAGCAAATGAGTCAGCAGATGGACTTGCTAAGCGGGGTGTAGGTCTGGAACAATTTGTGTTGCTGAGGGCAATGTGATGTTTTGACATTAATAAAAGCTCTGAACTTTGTTAAAAATAAAAAATAAATAAAAAAAAGAAGAAAGAAAGAAATTCCTTCTGTCATTTGTAAAGTTCCCACCACCCGGTTCATGTCCTCTCTAATGAAGTTAAAAAAAAAAACGCACTATTAGAAAATAGGGAAATTATCTCTAATATACCTAAATTTTATTAAAATTGGAAAAAAAAACCCTAATTTTTTAAAACCTCGCCCACACCCTTTTTCCCAATTTTGGCTTTTTTTTTGTACGAAATTACCCTTAACGGTAGAAAGACTACCATTATACACTGTGTTGGTATTACGGTACAAAAACTACCGTAATAATTGGAATTTATATTATAATAAAGAGAGTACTGTAATATCTTATGTTTCAATTACGGCATTCTTAATATCGTAATTCCTTTTGATTTTATTACGGCAATCATATTGCCGTAATTGTTTGGCACCTATAAACCCCTAACCGAAACCTTATTCTCTCATTAAGGTCCGTGAACCCTAGAAAGGCCGATTACAGTTTTCCTTCTACCATAGTCTGTGAACCCTAGAAGGTTGATTACGGTTTTCCTTCTTCCATTATAAAGCTCTGTCCCTCATCACAGGTATGTGTTTTGGTCTGGATTTATTTCACGTTTTCGAGTTGTTTTCGAGTTATATAAAATTGTTATTTTTGCGATGTAAAATCAACCTAAATAGATTTTGGATGAAATTGAGAGATGACAATTTGGGTTTGTTTTTTTTGGCTTTATGATAGATGCCTTAGAAAAACGAAACAATGAATTATTAGTAAATTATCAGTGAAAAGAACTACATCCAAATAACTCTATATATAAAATTTCTTACAATATGGAATTATTCTGAGTTTATAAAATTGTTAGTTCTATTATATAAAATCGATTTAAATAAATAGTTTTTGGATGAAATTGAGAGATCATCCAAATTTTGGATTTGTGTTTTTTTTTTGGGGGAAATTGTTCTTGAATATGTGGATTATTGAGTTTTTAGCTTTGATTTCATTGGATATTCGTGTTTATACTGTATTAGCAGCGATCTACAAATAGGTATCAAACTTTTATTTGAAGTTGTTTAGATAATTGTATTAGCCATGATTTTATTGGGCATTCATATAATTGTTCTCGAAGTTGTATCATCAAAATTTTATTTGAAGTTTTCTTTTGTCGATTTGTGATAGTTGAGATCTCTTTTACATTGTGTCACCTAGAAGACATTAGTCCATCAGGTTGGATTCAATGTTTAGGAACTGATGTATACAATATTGATCATCGATTTCTATGTCCCCCTCATATGTAAAATTTTGATTGTGACATTGTGTTTTTCAAGCATTTGTGTCCCAATTTGTTAATCTCAAGCATAGGGAGAATTATTGTTTGAAGTTTGAAGTTTTTCTTTTGTGGATTTGTGATAGTTGCGATCTCTTTTACTAGTATCACGTAGAAGACTAGTCTAGTAACTGATTTATACAACATTGATCATTGATTTATGTCTCTCCCTCATCTGTAATTTCCAATGTAACTTACGCAACCACCATCCACTAATAGTAATAATGATTACTCTTTGGCTTTTTGAACAATAATAATGATTTATGATGGTTTTTTCAATAGTGAACATGGTGGAAGATGCACCTTTCTTTGGAGGTCCTTAATTCCTACATTGCTTACTAGACAGAGAGAACATATATCATAGAAGATCAAAGAAGGAGATGTATGTACAAGTATTTAAAATTATATTCTTTATCTATCATGTTAATTAATCAATATATTTATTTTAGTATCTGAAATCACAAATTCTATTTCAGGATCGAAAAAATACCCTTAGGATTGATGAGAAGCCCAATGCAAATTCTTCATGACCGTTAACAAATAACGATCAAATTGATTTGGTTAGGAGATCAAGATTGTATCGTCTGACCATAGTATCATTGAGTCAATATGACCACGGCACATTATCTACAATTATCGAGAGGTGGCGCATAAAGACGAACACGGGACACTTCACTGTAGACATCGGAGAGATGATGCCTACCCTTGAAGATACATTGAAAATCCTCCGGTTAAAGGTGACTGCTGTAGCTGTAACCTTGAGGAGAGTGGAGAACTGCGATGATTATATAGTCCGCATGATAGGACAGCTGCCACCTAGTTATAGCCATTCCGTTATCCGACTGACATGGCTGAGGAACACATTTAAGCAGCTACCACAGAACTATAACCACATCACTCTTCTACTATAACCGCACCGCTCTTATATCTAGTCAGGTACACAATATTTGCGGATTCCATAGATGATACAATTTCTACAATGCATTTACAATTTTTTGAGGATATGGACGTAGCTAGACAGTATGCATGGGGTGCAGTTGCGTTAGCTTTTTTGTATCGAGCCTTGTCAAAGGTTGTTCGTCATGATCATCAACATCTAAGTGGATCAATCATTCTTTTGCTAGTAATGACAGTATGTGAATGTTTTGATACTTTTTATAAAGGTCGATAGATATTTGTTATTGTGATCCTTATTTTTTTATACATGCATTTTAGTGTTGGACGTACGAGCATTTCAAACTGTTACACCCAATTCCCAAAGAGAAAAGGGCAAGGCAACTTAGATCCCTCAGATCAGCCTCTCCTAGAGAATGGTATAACACTCACAACTTTGGTCTCGTGGGGCGACAGAAGATTGATAATGCGCGGATAAATGATATTAATATAGTATAGTCATCTGGACCCCATACGATGATCATCCTGACATAAGAGATGAAACTGCAGAGGACAGAGATTATGGGCTTCGTGTCCGTTAGACTGCTTTGTGTCGCACATACAGCACATGTGGACACATCTGTGACGGGTATATGCCAAATTGTGTACTCCGGCAATTTGGACTTCACCAAGGGATACCGGCAGATCCCTTGCAGTGGAGAGAAGGGAGAGAAGGGGGAAGATGACTGACAACTAGGGAGATGAGCTTAGAGCTGAAATAGATATATGGACGAACCGCTTAGATTATATTTGTCATACAGATGAAGATATGTTCAATGGGAAGCCGACAGGAGAATACATCGAGTGGCATGGGCTAAGGATTAGGCATCTGATCCATAGTCCATTTAGAAAACGTCCCTCCAAATTCACACCTCGAGGTTATACTGATGAAGATAGAATGGTAATAATTTATTTTTATATTTCATATAACTTGATGCAATTTAGAAGTCTCATTAATCTAATTTCTATTTTATATGACTTGATGCATCCTATTGACATCAGCCATGCAACTGAACTTGTACGTGAAAATTACAATTCAAGAAATTGTGACATAATTGGGGAAGCATTAGACATGCTTAAAATGTATGACCCAGAAGTTGCAGGGAAGAAGTATTTGAAGAATTGGAGTTGGATGACGAGATGGATGACAACATGCCAGTATGGCATCCTTCTCAAGCAAATGAGGGGCCAAGTAATACACAACCCATCCCCACACCGATTAAACCAGAGGAGCCCAGATGGCAGTTACGTCCTCGTGTTGCAAGACAGGAGGAGAGCTGCTCACAACAGCCAAGCAGCTCAAATATAGAATTGTAGTTACCACAATAGGCTGAGAAGCTGCCAGTACGACGAAAGCGTTTATGATCATAAATTTATTTGTTGTAAAGAGGCCAGTAGTGCCTAAACTGTCTTGTATAAAGATGTCAGTAGTACCTAAATTGTCTATTGTAAAGAGGCCAGTAGTGCCTCTACTGTTTTATGAAAAGTTTATATGTAAATATTTTTTGGTACATGATTGGATGCATGGTTGAAAAGTTTTCTTTGTATGTGAATTGCATATGTGTTATGTATATGATTCAAGTGATCAATTGCTTTGTATGTGAATTGTATATATGCTTTGTATATGATTCAAGTGAAAATGATTTGATATGATTCAAGTGAAAGTGATTTGATATGATTCAAATGAATGTGAATTGATATGATTCAAGTGAAAGTGATTTGATGAATAAGTCTTTAAGAGCATGCATGAAAAGGTTTAGGAGCATGACTGAATTCCATTACGGTCATACAAAGAGTCAAAAGTTCATTGGAATTTCAGTGAACTTTTTGACCACTACAGTCTTTGTATGACCGTAATAGCTTGAAATGCATTATGGCAGTACCAATACCGTAATAGACATTACGGTATTGTTAGTACTTTAACCTTTTTCAAGTCTATTACGGCCTTTGTATGACCGTAATGAACTTCAGCAAGATTACGGTACTAAAAAAGTCTATAAACTATAAATTTATTAAATTAAACACATACTTTTAAAAAATTGAAGAGGCACTCATCAAAATCAACAACTTTAGATATTTCATTAATTAAACCAAAAATTCATATCAGTAGGCAGTTGTCTCTTTACAGATTAAAAAACAAAATGATATATCAAAAAAATATCAACTAGCACTAATGGCCTCTTTACATCATTTTATATACTTGATTTACATGTCTTTTGGCTATGGCCCACAACTCCACATCGGCTACACTTAAGAGGCCTAATCTCTGTGAACCAGGGTTTTAGAAGTCGGTGAGTCGCAATGGACACCCCCGAGTCGACACGGGAATCGGGCACCCCGTGTCGATTCTTCTGCAAAACCGGGGATCGTCCAATCCTAGAGGAGTGTCGACATTTTTTAGCAGTGAATCACCCCTATTACGTCATAAAATCGCAATTCCAGCCTCTCGCTTAGTGACGTCACAGGACGAGTCGTTACCTGAGGATATTTTGGTAATTTTTTTCAAAATGTCATAACTAGTGTACCCTTTCTCTCCATCATGCTAGTGTTAAGGCTTTTGTTAAGGTATTTATACCTTCCACACTTTCTCCAATTCTTCGATGTGGGACTTGCGTTAAGCCATATTATACTGAAAATTCATACAATATAGGTAATTATTGTACAAAACTTTTTAACAGTGTGCGAGGGGTTATTGTGGATAGCAGCAACGGTTCTCATGCGTGACTTCCCAAGTTCAATCCCAGTTGAGACGTTATTATGCAAAATTCATTTTTTGTCTTCAAAAAAAAATTTAAAAAATAATATCATAAAAAAAAAAGATGATAGGTTTTTACTTTTGTCTTTAAAAAAACTAAAATTTATCTTCATAAAAAATAAAAATAAATAAAAACGATAATATTATCATAAAAAAAAAATTTAAAAAAAAAATTAAAAATAATATCATAAAAAGAAAAAGAAGATAGGTTTTTACTTTTGTCTTAAAAAAAAAACTAAAATTTATCTTCATAAAAAAAAAAAAAAAGTTAGGTTTTTACTTTTGTCTTAATAGAAAAACTAAAATGAAGAAAGTAATATGGTAAAAGAAATAAAGAAAATAAAAAGTAATACAACAAGCCAAAAAAAAAAAAAGGTAATATAACATCTTCTTTTTTTCTTGTCAAAAAAAAAAAAGTAATACAAGAAAAATCATATTTTCTCATTAAAAAAAAATACAATAAGTATTTCTTGTCAAAAAATTAAAAGATATTTCTTAATACAACAAATATTTTTTAATACAAACTAAGAATAACTTATCTAATTATAATTTTTATTTTTATAATATGGTAAGCTTTAACATAAATTTAGGAACATTAATTTTAAGATATGATTCATACACATTTGAAATATTTCTCTGTCTCTAACAATCTCTTCCATTAAAGTTATTCTAGACTTCTAAAAAATTATATTTTTAAAATTTTGAACTGTTATTTCGAAAATTGATGCGCATTCGAATGATTTATATATTGATAATCAAATATTTTATTTATTTATTTACGTTATAAATCTTGTAATGTATTATTTTTCTTACAATTGTCAATAATACATTTTAAATTACATGATATTATAAAATATTTTAAATTTGCTATTATTTATATAATAAAATATAAACCAACAATTTTCGTTGCAATATATAATATTATAGTTAGATTGGTTGTAATAATTTTGGATTATAGTTCGTTAGGTTGTAATAATTTGGTTTTTTTTTTTTTAGCGGATTAGGTTTTTCCACCAATTCGAGATTTTAGTGGCCATTTTTTATCAATTTAATCCATTATTTATTGTAGTCCATGTATGATTATATACTTTATCCATGGTAATTCTATGTTTTTTGTTTTATGTGATGCAAAATTAATGGTTAACATAAGTTCATACAGGCAAAGAATATCTTAATTATTCACAAATTGATTAAAATGAAAGTTAATAATGTAATACTCATATTTCTTATTGGATTATTAAAAAATAACATTTATAATGAATTTTCATAATTTTTTTGGATTTTTTTTAAGGCTTAATAAGACCTATTCAGCCGATTCCCAATCCGGATAACCAATTCACCGATCTGGATGGGTTTTTGACGTGCCCGATCCGGGGCACCGATCCGTTTTTTAAACCACTGCTTTGAACTCTATTTGCCTATGACGTTTCTTTTGCCGACCCGCAGTTCACCTTGCAGCTGACGGCATTAATGTCGTATATACAATCTTTGGCAACTGTTGTACATCAGGCAGTGGTTTGAAGGGAAGGAAATATGCTCTACAGTACATTTGAATTATGAAATAAATGCCGTAAAAGTTTGTAACATCTTTATGCCTATGATCTACAGTGGCGATTGCATGACTGCACGGCAACCCACTAATTTGTAACACTCAACAATTGCATGTATGAGTCGCAAGATTAACAACATATTTCTTATCTGCATTTATCTCATACATACCATCATGTGCCCATGTGATTGTATGAAGGAATATGGACTTAACCCTCCTCAGGTCTATTACCTTTTGGGCCTTCGTTGTAAGCACGTCGCACCATTCTAGGGACATGACCATCTTCTTTAAAAGCGCCGAATTCCTATAGGCCTTTTTGAAGTTATTGGCAACGTGTTTCATATAATAGCCTTGTTCACTGGTTGGAAATACTGTTTCAATTGCGGCTTATAATCTCTTCTGACAATCTGAGACAATAGTCACTGCTGGCAAATCAGACCTCTCGCTAAACTGCTCATTCAGAAGCTCTAGGAACAAAGTCCAACTTAGTATATTTTCACTCTTAATCACTGCATATGTTATAGAATATATATTTCCATTCGCATCTACCCCAATTGCAACCAGTAATATCCCTTTGTATCTTCTCTTGAGAAATGTCTCATCTAGTTCTATTAACGGCCTACAACTAAACATAAAACCATACAAACATGGACGGTTACCTATAAACATATGCTCAAACCTATCATGATCATCTGTTTGAATAATCGTTAAGGTTCCAAGGTTAGTGACTCAGATCTTATGTAGATACTTAGTGAGAACCTTGTATGACTTCACATGAGAACTCTCATTTATATGTTGTGCAACATCTTTGCCCTGCCATGCTTGTTGGTAAGATAACATGACACCGTGTTCACGTTGTATATCATTAACCACATCTCCAGGTGTAAGATTGGGCATATCATTCAACCAATCTTTGATCTTGCTTGCCACCTAGTGGCTTCAAGCAAGTGGCTGATGAACCCTACCTATTTCGTCGGCACATGAGTGCACATTACAAACTTCTTCACCCTGAAGAAGTTTGTTGTATTAACCCTCCAACAGCGCACTTGTCATGACTACCCATCTGCAGCACACCTTGCCCCATACGTCTCCCCTCGCTTTTTAAAACTTCATATTGAAGTCTTGTGATATGGCATAATCAATAAGATGATTACGCTTTGCATGTACATCATCAAAATCCTAACCATCTTGAAGTACAACTCGTAACGGTTAATCCGCAGGGAGCTTTATATCGGATCAATGTCGTCCATATGCCACTCGATTTCTGATTCATGCTTATCTTGTACGCCTATGCCAGCAGCACATTCACTATGACCTACTTGCTCTAGTCGGGATGTGCTGTAGAAAAAAAAAATTCAAGATAGTCAAATTTATCTTAACCCATAACAAAAAATTGAAAAATAAGAAAATTAGTGATTTCCATTGCAAACTTCTTACATGACCAATCTTGATGGATCATTATCGGGCATTGTTGGTGGTTGATATTCGGTAATATCGGGGCATTTTTTGTGGTCAATATTCATTGTAGTTAGACTCAATAGGTCTGTTGGATACGTACATAGTGATGGGAGAAGATCCTTCCATCATATTGGCAATGTCGTCATCATCATCAATACATATCATATTACTTGGTAACCCTAAGTCAATATACCTAATAGTCATTGTACTTGGGGCATAATTTGATACTTTTGACAAGTGATCCTTGACTTGTTCAAATGATTGGATCCCCTTAAAAAATATAACTTTTACGTCCCTACCGTCATAAAAAATACTTCCATTATTAGATTTCTTATTGAAAAAACCACCAAAGTGTAAAACGATTTTCACTTTGTTCTCACCCATTATTGTTGCATACAAACTGAATCACTGCATAGAAATTTCTGATGGAAACATAAATAAAATACTTATAAGAAGTTCAAAATACTTACAAATAGTGAGGAGGTTGCATGAGGGACATTAGATTGTAATACAAATGTCATAATCAAAAATAAAAAAAAATAAATGCCCGACCAAACTACATCAACTATTATAGGAAAACATTATTTTGATGGCCAACCATTAAATAAATTTAAACTTTTTTATGCAACAATATAAATAAATCTAATACTTATTTATGCAACATAATATATTTTTTAGAAGTTAAAAACAACATAATATTTTGATAACATACCTACAAATCAGTTGGTGTGTAAATTTGATCCTCATAGAGACCTCCTTCAAAGATTGATAAATAATAGATGATATGATAGAAAATACATGAGAGAGATAAAAAATGGATGAGAGAGATAAAAAAATGATGAAAGTGCTCAACAATTCGTCAAAATAGGGTTTTATGAAAAAATTGGTAAAAAAAAAAAAGCGGGAAACAATTGCGGTATTTTATTACCGTATAAAAGTTTGGAAGTATTACGGTACTACGAATACCGTAATTCATTGTAAAAACAATACGGTAACCATATTACCATAATAATTTTATTTATTAATATGGTTTTCCCATTACCATATAGAGAGCCACTAAACATTACGGTATTAAAAATACCGTAATGAGTTTTACGGTACAAAGACTATCATCGTAAAGGGTAGTTTCATCCAAAATTTTGTGAAAATGGGGAAAAAGGGTGCGGGTAAGGTTTTGACAGTTGGGGTTTTTTTTCAATTTTTTTAAAATATAGGTATACTATCGATAATTTTCTTAGAAAATAAAGTAATTAACTATTATTATTTACTGTTAAATATTAATGATTAGCATGGAAAATGGATAAATATGAATTATTGATATATAATAAAATGTTTGGAAACAAAAATATCTATTATAATAAAATGTTCGTAAACAAAAATTGTGATTTGATCTATTAGCTTGATGGTGACGTACTTCTAGTTTGTAACGTTCTTTGGGTGTAGTTTAGTAAGACTTAATCACTCGGTAAGATTAATATTCTTACGAAATGCATGTCGTTAATGTAAGTTAAAAATAAATAAATTACGACTTCTTCTTTTTTTGGCTGATTGGTGGGAATACAAGCCCCTACTCATTTTAGAATAGTTAGTGGTTTTCTAATGCGTGAGAATAGTTTGTGGTCTTAGGAGAGAATGATAAGCTCCCTGTTTTTTGCGAATTGGAAGTCTTTTGTGCATGTTAAGCGGATTTATTGCGCCAAAGACTTTTAAATCATATTCTTTCGTCTTTACTATCAATTTGAAAAGGAAATTTCGTATAAAGTCCAAAAAAATATTCCAAAGGAGGCCCACATAAAATTTTCAACCTGAAGCTGGAAAAGAGCAAATGAATATCCACTCCAACTTTTTTACTTCTAACCAGTGGTTTAAAAATGGATCGGTTACTCGGATCGGGCATCCCAAAAATCGATTCAGATAGACGAATCGGCGATCCGGATCGAGAATCGGGCCGAATCACTCGGATTAAGCCTTAAAAAAATTCAAAAAAATATTAAAATTCATTATAAATGTTGTTTTTTACGAATCCAATAAGAAATGGGGATACTACATTATTAACTTTCATTGTTTTCATCAATTTATGAATATTGAGATGTTCTTCCCTATATAAACTTATGTTGACCATTAAATTTACATCACACAACAGAAATCATAGAATTATTATCGATTAATTATATAATCATATATGGACTACAATAAAGAGTTGACTAAATCGATGAAAATTTGGCCACTAAAATCTCGAATTGGCGAAAAACACTAATCCGCTAAAAAAACCCAAATTATTACAACCTAACTAACTATAATATTATATACCAAGAATATTTTATAATGATTTTATTATATAAATAATAACAAATCCAAAATATTTTATAATATCAACTAATTTAAAATGTATTATTGACAACTGTAAGAAAAATAGTACACTACATGATTTGTAATACAAAAATTAATAAATAAAATAAAAGATTTGGTTATCAATGTAGAAATTATTAGAATGCGTACCAATATTTTTTAATTTTTTAGGTTTCTAGAATAAATTAGTAAAAAAATTGTTAGCAGAAAGAGAGCTTTCAAACTGCCTCATTGTATGAATCCTATCTTTAAATTAATATTACTAAATTTATGTTAAAGACTATCATGTTATAAAAATAAAAAATATAATTAAACTATTTATTCCTAGGTTGTATTAAGAAATACCTGTTATTTTTTTGACAAGAAATACTTATTGTGTTATCTTTTTTTTTTACAAGAAAAATATGATACTTGTTGATTATCTTCTTCTTCTTTTTTGACAAAAGAAGAAGAAGTTGGATTGCATTTTTTTTTTCTTCTTGTATTACTTTTTATGTTTTTTTACAAGAAAAAAAAAATTTGATGCTGCCAAAGTACATTTTATTTTTTTTATGCCTTTTGTTTTCTTTTTTTTGCAAGAAATACTTGTTATATTACCTTGTATTTTTTTTACAAGAAAAATAAAAAAAAATGTTGTATTATATTTTTTATCTTTATCTTGAAAAGTTTTTTATTTTTTATTTTTTCTAATTTTTTACAACAGTATTTTCTGCCTTCGTTTATTTTTGTTGTCAAAAAAATTTTTTATGCCTTTTGTTTTATTTTTTTGCTAAGAAATACTTTTTATATTTACCTTGTATTTTGAAAAACTTTTTATTTTTTATTTTTTAAAGTC
>NW_006494943.1:599212-615370 GCF_000471905.2 Amborella trichopoda
GTCGTACGTACGTACTATAGTAAGTAATTACTTTACCTTTACCGTTCGTTGTAAGTAAGTACGTAGTGTTACGTACGTCGACGAAACGAAACTACTCTCTCTCTCTCTCTCTCTCTCTCTCTCTCTCTCTCTCCAGCTCATCTCCATTGCTAGATTTGCATCTGGGTGGATTTGATTCCGGTGTTTTATGTCAATCACTTGATTTGCAGCACTCTCCCTCTCTCTCTCACTCCCTCTCTCTCACACACACACAAAATACCCAATTCTTTCTTCAAATCTTAAAAAAACCAGTACCCAAGCATTTTCTTCTTTCCAACACAAATGCACCGCATTTATCTTCTTCTCTGCAATTCAAAGAACCCAATCTCCCAAAACACCAGCTTAAAAGGCCACCCAAAAACCAGCCCAAATGGGGCGTTGAAAATCTAACCTTTTTTATTCTTCAAAACCCTAATTTCATAGTCATTCCTCTCAATTTACCTCCTCTCTTTTTACTCTGTCCAGCCATGAACTCATCTAATGGTGTCATTACTTCTATATGGATTGATAGATTTCCTCATTGAACCTGAATCTAATGGTGTGCACTACAATCCTTCATGCTGATTTCACAGCATACTCCCCGGCCAGCAGCATCACCAAAGCTTCACCCTATACCAAAACCCCGAAACTGCCCTTGTTGTAGAAAAAGAGCAACAATGAGGGGGGTCTCTCTCTTTAGGTGTGATTAATCTTAAGAGTCTTCTTCATTTCAGTGGCAGGGAAATTATTTTCCAGCAAGGTTGGCAACTGGCTTGGTTCAGTCCATGAGGCCAGAGAGTGGTGTAGGTGCAATAGGCTCAGTGGGCATGTAGAATATGGCAGAGGTGAATGCGAGGGGGAGGCAGGGGAAGGAAAGCAAGATGGGTTCTCTCATTTTAGGTGTGATTAACCTAGAGTCTTCTTCATTTCAATTACAGGGAAATTATTTTCCGGCAAGGTTGGCAGCTGGCTTGGTTCAGTCCATAAGGCGAGAGAGTGGTTTAGGTGCAATAGGCTCAGGGGTATGCAGAAGATGGAAGAGATGAAGGTGAGGAGAAGATGGGGGAAGGAAAGCCACCCAATCCATTTAGATTTTAGTGATAACTGAACCCATAAAATTATGTCCTACTTGAATTTTGTGATATTCAGATAAGAGGAACTCATCTTAATTTTCTGAAAGATCTTGATCAATCAAAACAAGGTTTACGGAGGAAAGAACATGATTGTTATAAATCTATATATTATTCTGAAGGAAAAAGCTACCAATACGTTGTAGCTATAATGAATAATAATATAGGTTGACTCCCAGTTGTCAAATCATAGTTAAGATAGTTGAAAATGCATGTTACTATTTGAATTTTAATTTTTTTTTACAAATTGGTTCAAGATGAAATTTTGGTTGTGTACTAAAAAATAAGGCCCACAAGAAAAATATAAAAATTATTTTTCAAAATTTAAAATAACCATAATACCCCTAAAAATGACGAGGGTAAGTTAGTCACTTTAGTCATTTGAAGTACACGCCAAATATTTCATATTTCATCTCTATCCAATTCGTAGAAAAAAGATTAAATTTCAAATAGCAACATGCTTTTTTCAGCCATCTAATTAAAGATCTGACGGCTGAGTCAACCTGTATTACGATCCATTACAGGTGCAACCTATTGGTGGCTTTTTCCTATTCTGAAGTACTAGGATAATAAGTAGTTTGTCAAACATATCCTTAGCAAACAAGCTGTCAAAGTGATCTAGAAATCCATTTATTTGGTCTTCACCTCGTACCAACAATTTTAACTTAAACTTTAGTACTAAATGGAGCACATGAAAATTTAAAATTCTCTCTACTTGTTCTGGACATACGCTGCATATCTCCACCTTCTAACACTTAATTTAATATCAGTCCTTTACAAGCCAAGAAGTTCATGAATATTCTCACTCATTTACACGTTATTTATCAAATTAAAAAAAGGGAAATTTATGTATGGACTGAGTTTTTTTACCATTATAACAGAATGACCCGAAAATAGGCCGTTATTACCTGGAAAGACGGATCCCCGAATTTTTTTTATTTTTTGCCAAGTTTGCCCTCGGTCCGATTTTTCAAACATCGGACCGCTTCTTTTTTTCTCAAACATGGCCGTGTAAGAATGGACCGTCTTCTTTCTCTTTTTTTTTTGGGTTTGAAAACACAGTCCGATGGTTTGAACATCGGACCGCCATCTGTTCAATTTTTTTTATAAAACCAAGCGGTCTGATGGTTCGAACATCGAACCGCAATCTGTTCAATTATTTAACTAAACAATGCAGTCTGATGTTTAAACCATCAGACTGCCTTCTATTGAAATTTTCTAAGTAAATCATGCGGTCCGATGATTCAAACATCGGACCACTTGGTTTAGCTAAAAAAAAAGAACAAAAGGCATGTTCAAACCATCGGACTGCATTATTTATTCAAAAAGAAAAAGAAAAGAAGACGGTCTGATGTTCAAACCATCGGACCGCATTTTTTTCAAACATGGCCGAGTATATTTGAGAATTCGCTCGTGAGCTCTTAGGGGATGCAACAGCTGTTATATCACAGCAAATAATGAGGGGGATCATTATGCAAAATCAACTGGGCATAAACACAAATAAATCCAGTGAGGCAGACATGCACACTCCCAATCATTAACCCCTCTAGAGAGAGAAAGAGATTAGAGAGAGAAATAACAAATTAACAATCCCAAAAGAGAGAGAAAGAGAAACCCAAGAGTGAGAACTCGGAACCTGCAGAAAGTGAGGTGAGAGAGAGAGAGAGGGAACAGAGCTTAAAGAGAGAAAAGGAGAAGCCAGTTAGAGAGAGAAAGCAAAAGAGCTAGCTTGGAATAGAATCTTTGTAGGATTTGGGGGAAATAAAATGGTCAAACATTGGACAGGGGGCAAACTTGGCAAAAAATAAAAAAAAATCGTGGATACATCTTTCCAGGTAATAATGGGCTATTTTCGGGCCATACCATATTAACGGTAAAAAAACCCGGTCCATACGTAAATTTCCTTAAAAAAAATCAAATAATGGCTTTGCCACCAACATATGGTATCAGTATGCAAATGATAAAATGATAACAGCAAAGATTACTTTAACCCAAAAAATCTGGCAACATTCAAAAACTTCAGTAATGTCCATTTTGTGTCAAGTATTATACTAAGCCAATTGTTGGTAACAGGTTTATATCAAATAATAATATGACATGTAGGAGGGTGAATTGGTGAGATTAACATCACGATCCTTATGTGAATTTGAACATAAAACTTTAATTGTGGCATCAACTAGGGAGGAAACCTTGGAAAATACTAGTAAAGCAGTTTTGTACATCAAAATTTGCCGCATAAGCTATAGATTTAAGTATGTCTAGAAAACAACTTCACAACTCACAAGATAATGAAAGCAAAAATGCAAAGGTAGAGAAGAAGCATCCTAATATTAGAAAGCATATTAGGAAAGTGTGTTTCATCTCAATATGTGAAGGTTAGGATATAAGCATTCCATGTTTATCAGTGTTTTAAGCCTCTGGTTCACCTTGGGTCTCAGCCTGGTCCCAAGCTATTGTATTGACTCAACCCAGACAAGTTTGCTGACTAACAGAGAAAATGCATATAAGACATGGGCAAGTCTCCTAATAAACTATGAGACTGACCGGGTTGCCGAGCAGGTTCAACTCAGGTGAATCCTGAGTTTTAAAACTTTAAAAGTTGGTTTTACTGAATAGGAGCCTTAAGTTTTGATTTCTGAGAGTGACATTCACACCAATCAATAGAAGAGCTTTTTGCAAGAAATCAATATGAACAAAAAGCATACATGTATTTATGGAACATTGTAATGATTTAGAAAAGAAAGAAATCGGATCTCATTTTGTGTAAAACTGCTACAGTTCAATTGAAAAGGCTTCAAATACATAACTGCACCTCAATAAAAAGGTTGCAACATTCTTCAGCCAGAATCCCCCACAATAAGGAGCAAAGCACAAGTTTGATAATAATGCATAAAAAAGTTCCCGCAGAAAATAAAACCAACTTGAACCCTAAAAATTATGGCATTGGGGAACAGTGTTATCAGATTCGTTTTGCAGATTCCAATTTGGTTAGGAATGGAATCATTTGGCACTTCAGCTGTTCCAGTGGAAGTTTTCAGGTAATCTTTAAGTAAAAGAAAACAAAAAATATATAACTAAGTAATTTTAAAAAATACATAAAATTTAGAAATATCAACAATATTGGCGATATATCAGTGATATTCCAAAAACAGCCAATATTTTGAAAGTATTGGCGTTAGCTTTGCTTTGTTTCAGTTTGAAGTCTGAAGCTGAAGTCTTTGGCCTCCTGTCCAAAGCAAAGCAGATCTGATAACACAATCTCGGAAAACAATAATTGAATACATCCATTGTATTGTTTGCTGATTGTATCAGAACCTATATTCTCACGCCGGACAGTTACAAAATCGACAACTATGCTCCAAGTGACTTGCTTTGGATGTCCTAGGAAGAATAAGGGATGTGTACCAGAGACTCTCCAACACTAACCCATTTAAGATAAGCAGGACCTATATAAACAAGATCAAGAACTCAAATTAAAATAACCTGCTCTACCAAAGAAAACAATTGCTAGATGCGGACAATCAACCAAAAAAGAGTACTAGTTCCTCTTGTTCCTTGATGAGTTCAAAATTAACCAACAATAAAATAATTATATACCACTGCAATCATAATGGAAACATACCTGATTTATTACAAACCCTTTCAACATGTTGTGGAAATCATTCTGTCTTTCTCTATCAAGCCTTTCAAGTTCATTTCTGTTGTTTTCCTGCAATATTACCAAGATTAAGCACATAAGGTATCAAGTTTCAACAAAGTAGATACACCCCGTAAGTTCACTTCCAAATATTGAGAAACTTCTTACATTCTCCAGATTTACTACGTATCAAGTTTCAACAAAGTAGATACACCCAAAAGTTCACTTCCAAATATTGAGAAACTTCTTGCATGCTCCAGACTAACTTCTTTCACTCAAATTTGATACAATTGTTTGTGCCACTCAATCTCATGAATGAGACTGCCAGTGTAACTCTCATTCCATGTGAATATGTAATAGGTTTTTCTTTTGGTTTTTTTTGGGGGGGGGGGGAGAGAAGGATGTCCTCGACACTATGAAAGAAATTACAATAAAGCCGTTTTTTTTTGGTTGGGCGAGGGGGGGGTGGAAGAAGGCTGTCCTCGACTAGAAATTACAATAAAGCTTCTATAATTATAAGGGGAAAACCTTTGACTCCCAAGGTGGAAACCCCTATGGCTGTTCTCGACCATAAATTACACAACCCGAGGTAAAATGTTGGGCAGGGTTTAAGAAACCTGTAAGGCAGTTCAATCTCGATCACCATATAAGGAAGAAAATGAGGCAATAATTATGCAGTTCATTACTAGGCCCCGCCCTTAGTGTGTCACATATATATGTACATAAAAAAAGATTGCACCTTGACAAATGCCAATATTACTCCCAGAAATAAAAGCCAAAAGCCAGAAGCAAGTCAACGAAATATTTTATACATAAGCAACTGTAAGATGTACTAGCTCTATGTAAACAGCTTCTTTTCATCAGTAAACAAATTGAGGCCCATGTCCCCAAAATTACATGATGCATACATCTTTCAACAAGAACCCATTCTTGAATTAGCTAGCAATGATAATATATGAGTAGAATCAAATAGCATATATGTAATTTTCTTGGATCAAGGAAATTCCCTCCATGCTGAAGGTTAAGCAAGCTAATGGCACATTTCAGAGGAAGTTATGTTTCTATTTGACAGATTTTGGATTAAGTACAAAAATCTTAAGAGGATTAGAGGGTAGGTAAAATGCAGGGACAACAACAAAGGGGCTTCACAAAATATGGCTAAAAGGTTTGGGCCTCATTTTGTTTGAAGGGGTAGTCTCGCTAGTATTGGAGAGCAGTAGCACCTGATGATTTGGGTCCAGATTGGATGCATGCTTTAAAATTCCTTTCAGCAAAAAATCTAGCAGGTTTTTTATGCTGAATTTAGAGATGTGATGTTTTCTTTTATGGTGTCCATAACTTGTTTGGTCACAAGGGCAGGGGGAGAGAGAGAGAGAGAGGGAGAGGGAGAGTCCCCACATTGTTTGGTGGCATGGGTGGGGGCGAGACAGAGAGAGAGAGAGGGAGAGTCCCCACAAAAGAAACCCACTAAATCCATGTACTCTATATCCCTCCTTTCTCTGTCTACCCAATGGCCAATTCCAAGCAAATGGCTACTGACCAACCTTCCCACAAATCTCTCTACACAAACCCCAACAATAAATGGAAGCATGAAACCGCATTAGTGGCCAAAACCTTGACTTTCACCTTTGTGGAAAATCTACATTTTTCAAGGAAAGAAATACACAGTTTTTCCCCTGAACCTCGTAGGCCCCAGATTCCTTAGCTTCCCCATCCAACTCTGAATCGCTATACATCATCACAAACTCAGTCTCTGTAGACCCAAAATCACTCGCCGCCTCTCACTCATCTCTTTTCCAAAAAATAGCTTGATTAATGGCTCTGAAGCTGGGTCATCAGGCAGAAAATTCAGGCTATCTTTGAATTACTTCAGAGAGATATATGATATCCATGCCTGTATCAGAGGCCTTTATACTTATGTTAAATTGAGTCCACTGGCTCGAAGCTGGCGCAAGCTCTCTCTAATGGCATTGTAAGATAGCTTAGTGGGGCACTTAGAATCGATGTTTTCTTGATTTGGTTCCACGGCTCTTCTCTTATAAGGCTTTTGGAAAGAGATTATATGGGATTTATCAGAGGGGGGCCTGAGAAGGAGGGGCTGATTTTTGCCAAAATTCAAAAAGATTTTCCATAATTTCTTCAAGAGAGGCGAGCTTCAATGGTGATTGCTTAGAGAGAGAAAGAAATGAAGGTGATTGCTTAGAGAGAGAAGGAGAATTTGGGTATTGAGGCAACGAGGAGGCGAAGTTTGGCATAAACTGGCTTCGACATCATGGACAGGAGAGAGAGAAGGAGAAGGATAAGAAGAAGAACAAGAGGATTGGACTGAGGCTTGTGGGACTTTGAAAGAAGGGAAAGATAGGCCTCTTTTTTATCACATTTTACGGAGAAGGAGATGGAGAGGAAGTATGGTGTGATTTATGAGTTGGTTTGGCTACGATTTTTGGAGAGCTGAATTTGAGACAGAGAAATAGCCATGCTTACATTACTTTGTTTCTTTGCACTTTCACCTGTGAATTTGAGTTGCAGGTGTAGATAGGGGAAGACAGAGATCGGGGGCTGGGAAAAAGGGCAGCCTCTGTGTGTGTGTGTGTGTGAGAGAGAGAGAGAGAGAAAGAGCTGGGAAAAAGGGCAGTCCCCCTGTGTGTCTGAAGCAAAGAGGGAGAGAAGAGATAGGGGGGTTGGGGGATGTGGTTGGGGACTTGAGAGAGGAAGGGTAAGTTTGAGATAGAGAGAGCCTGATAAGCTAAAAAACACAAGTTAAAGTACAATTTTTCTGAATGCCAATATTGGCATGAAATTGATAGCTTTTTTCTAATTTAAATCAGAAAAACTCGCAATATCCAAATCCACCCAAACCCTTCAGAAACTTTGATCACTTGTCATCCAAAAAGCTACCAGATTAGGGGACAACCAAACTAGCTCCTATGCGTTCAAATCACGTGGTTAATATTTCGTAGATGAACCACGAAACGATTCAGAAAAATATCAATTCAAGAACAAGAAAAAACAGTATATATTGTTTCCAAGCATCAAGATAGCCACCAGTAGCATGTATGACATGAAATAAATTAGGAATCACTTACAGAAATTAACCTGGGATCAAAAGTTCTCACTTGGATCAAAAGTTGTCAAAAAATATTTTTTCTACTGGCATGTATCTATAAAAACCTATTCACATGCAGATCCTGAAACTAAGGCGACAGTAAAAGGCTAACCTTAATTCTTTCATATTCCTTGATCGCACAGTCCTTTGCCTCTTCAGTAACTCTTATTGTTTCTTTCAATTCCTCCATTTTTTTGTTTCTAGTTTTATCGCCACCAAAAATTTTTGAGGATGCAGCTTCAAGTTTCTCCACTCTGGACCTCAAGGACGACAACTCTGATAAAAGGGTTTGTACAGTTAAGAGGGCATTAGACCTGTCTGCAAATGCAGTGTGGACAGCTTGCATTAATCCAAGATATTCATGGAGCGTGTCCTGCAAAAAAAAACATATCATTGGTAAGTCAATGATTATTTCTTTTTGTTTCTTTTTTTCTTTTTTTATTAGTGACTGGTAAGACACATGAGAAAAACTTAAGCTTGCACCAATAAGGATAAAGATTTAATAAAGGCCGAAATTTGAAAGGATTTCTTGTATACCAAATGTTTGACAGTTTGTGCATTTGCTTCCCGATAAAATCTACTTGCTTTTACAGCAGCAGTAGCCACACGCTTGGCATCAGCAGCTCGTGTTCTCTGAGAATTGTATACAGCTTCCTCAGTCTCAAATTTTGCAAGCTTAATAAAAGCCAATCCCAATTCTCCCATTGTTTCTCCAATGTCTTGCTGGGCTTTAACAAGCCCCTCTGCCTGTAACCAGTCAACAGAGGTAAGTTTACCTTCAATTCACATTTTGGAAAATGCCTGCAACTATTATGAACTAAAAGGACGTAGATGAAAATAAACTGAAAATGAAATTGCTGCCCTGAAAATATGAAAAGAGGTAGGCTGCTTTGATTTTGTATAATCGGACAAGAGTCACAACAACCAAGCGACTTTGTAACAACAGCCAGAAGAACTTTGTCCCGTGTGCATAGAAAACAAAAAGAACCAACACTTATCTCTTGGTTGTTAGTTCAAAATTTGAGAATGTTTCTTGATCGGATGCCTAAAAATCTCATAACACGAAAGCCAAATGAGACAACAATATTAGGCAGCATTTTAGCATCCACAAACAATTATCTATCACCAAACAATTCCAAATGCAAAAGTATGGTTTACCTATTTTCACTCCTCTCATCCTGAACCAGTACTGCTAGCGTACAACTTCATATTATGGATACTTAGCAATTAACCTGTGTTACATGGGCACTACCTGGGTGTCGACGCCTACAAGTGTCTCAAGTATCTAGTACATCAATCTAAAAAGCCAGTAGGACAAGACATGTCACTACATCTATTTTTTGTAATTAAAATCTTATATCATATAATATAGGATATTTTGTTTTATAATATTAATTAAACTCTTGGAGAGATGGTAGAGTGCCAAGGTGTCAGAGTTCAAGCCCATTATAAGCATATTTTTTTTACAACTAATAAAATATTATTAAGGATATATAATATAATTGTCCCTTTCCTAACATTCAACAACTAATGGAGATGTGGTAACATGTGACAGTGCAGGAGAGGGGTTCCATTCCCACCACGAGCATGGAAAGGGGTTCCATTCCCACTATAAGCATGGTATACCTTTTTATTGCTAAAGAATAGTAAAAAAAAAAAAAAAAAAAAAGGAGAGAGAGACATTGCAAGCTTGGCAATAGAACCATGGACTTGCCAAAAGCAAAAAGTAAATACTACCATGTGGAGATCTAATATTATATGTCAAAAATTGCTAGACAATTTAATTTAAAGTATCGACACCGTACTGATGATGCAACCAACTCGTACAGTCATGCCTCTAAGTGTCAGCACATGTCTGAATGTCGACACATGTTGATACATGACACCAGCCTATATATGGAGTATCGAGATAACACTGCAATTAATTGCTAGCTCACAACTTTTTCATATGTTCAATCAAATAAAGCTATTATAGATATTCTTTTTACGTATCTAAATGGTCTTGCAAGGAAGCAATTTGGTTGTTTGAAATGTGTTGACTTCAAAATAAAACAATCAAAAATATATCCGAGAGATATAATTTAGCATCCGTGAGACCAGTTTTGCTTTATGGGGTTGAATGTTGGGCGGTCAAGAAACAACATACCCAAACGATGAGTGTAGCTGAGATGAAAATGTTGAGATGAATGAGTGGCAAGACAAGAAGAGAAAGAATTCGAAATGAATACATTCCCCAGAACTTAGGCCTGGCTCCAATTGAAGCTAAGATGAGAGAAAGTAGACCTAGGTGGGCTGGCCATGTGCAACACAAGCCCAATACAGCACATGTTAGGACGTGCAAGTTGATTCAAGTGGAAGGCTCAAAAGGGGCAAGGGCTAGGCGGCTAGGCCCAAAAAGACATGGTTGGAAGTAGTGAGAAAAGATATAGGGCTTGATGGTATGCCCCTTAATAAAGCAGAGTGGGGACCAATATTCGTGTAGCCGACCCCAAATAGTTGGTAAAAGGCTATGATGATGATGATGAGATATAATTCAGCATCCCTTGTAAGGGTCCATCACATGTAAATGATTAGAAAGAACTACTAACATGGGAACAATCAATTTAGCAAAGTCTAAAACAAAGTAATGGAAATTTTCCCTTTTACAACAAATGTTAGCCATGCCCTTGATTAAAGACAAGGGTTACAATAAAAGATTTTTACTGGGAAGAAAACAAAAATTTCCAATTGGAATCATTTCAAATTTTGTTTGAAAAAATCCAAACATGCCACTAGAATTACATTGGGAAAGGTCCGAAAATGGTCAAAAAGAAACCACTTGAGGAGAATTTAGAAATGATAAAGCCAATCAAGGAGGACAAGCTCTTCAGCCTGAGTAGCATTTACAAATCAAAGTTTCGAGACATGCCACTAGAATTACATTGGGCAAGGTCCCAAAATGATAAAAAAGGAATCACTTGAGACATTTGGTTCGCGTGAAAATGTTTTCTAGAAAACATTTTCACATGAAAAAATTCTCTCATGTAGTCAAGTGTGTGAATATTTTTATATCAATTAGTAGCCAATTAGTGTGAAAGATGCATTAAGACGAATTGGTATGAAAATGTTCCCACACTTGACCACATGAGATAATTTTTTCTTGTTTTCACACGAACCAAATGTGCCAGAGGAAAAATTTAGAAACAATAATGCCATTCAAGAAGGACAAGCTCTTAAGCCTGAGCAGCATTTACAAATCAAAGTTTCAAGTTGAGGTTTACCTGTATTTTGCACAAGTCTTGAAGACATGAGGAGTCAAAATCATGTCATAGAGGTGCCTAAGAGAGGGACAGTATTTTTCCCAAAGTCCTAAATGAGGAAGGAATTGCTGAGAGAATTTGACCCTAGAGAGTAATCTTGTCCAAAAGATGTGTGGCTCCTTGAAGCCAATTAACTTTGCATTTGGATAGAAAGTAAAGGAGCATTGGCCTCTGATAAATGGTGAGGATGCAAAATATATGTTGAAAAAAAAAATTTATGCTGAATTTTGAAGAAGTCAAAGTCACCACTGTAAACTAGCTCCGAAAGATTGGAGTCAACATGGAGCATAGAAAATTAAATGAAAAAGTCAGAAACCATAAATGTGCCTAGTCACAATTTTGGAGTTTAGGATGATGCATAGAATTCTTCACGAGAGTTTCAAGACATCTTACAAGCCATGAAACTAGTGAGTAGTCCTTTACCAACCACGCTTTGTAATCAAGATACGAGGGCCATGTTTAGTTTAGTTCTCTCTCCTAGAAAACAAAATCATGCAGCCCAAGAGAGGAGCATTCAAGGTGAACCAAATTCTTTCGTCCACATTCAGTTGTATATGCGATGGAAGAATGGTGATTGATGGTGGTGCAGCAGCAAGGAAGATTTTTCATTGTTGAATGATTTGATCTATGACAAAGAAAAAGAAAATGAGTTCTCCCACTAAAAGAGATTAGGGATTGAACAAAGAATGCCTCATTGAATAGTCCAAACGTTAGCTCTATGGGAGAGATCTTTTTGTTTTTAGTAGGTTATGCTGGAAAGGACTAAAACTAGAGTTTCCACATACAAAACATATGGGGGTCGATTCTACTTCAAAATAAGTAGAATATTCTTTTGAGTGGACAGGGTTTTCACAATGAAAAGAGTAATTAATGGAGAAAAGTGCTCTAGAGTTTTCTCACAATTACTATACTAATCCTTAAGTTTTCGAGGAATCCTTCATCAATGGTTGTGAATGACTGATTTTTTTTTCTATCTTTTCGACTCAGGTTCCCTAGGAGCAAGTCAGAAAGATTGAGAAATAGAACTATCTAATTTGATTCATTCTCAATAGCCATGGGATGATCATCTTAGGGCGATCTTTTTGTCCAGGAATGCTCCTACTACATTCGTAGTCTCTAAAGGATGAGAACCAACTAGGTAGCATCTACACCGATAATTCAAGTATTGTATACATCATTAGTGTGATCCTATGTAGGAATTACCTGTAATAACGAGCTTGCAAAATGGATTTGTTTATCATAAAGAGATTTGTTGTTCCTGACCCTGCTTCACCTAAGAGAGATTGGGTGACTAGGTCATCACAAGAAAGACTAAGACTAGGATGGATGTGATTTTTATAGGAAATGCTACAGGTACAGTAATACTCTGCTAACAAGCATTAGCATTCTCTTCATAGATATCAAGGGACAGTTTGCATCCAAAGCTCTTTCACTCAAATTTTCTCTCCTCATTTTTTTCATTAAACCGTGAAATCAGTCGTGCACTTCATTTTTATAATTAATTGATTTCTTTTTATGAAGTAGTTTTTTGCTGTTAGCTGACTATAAATTTACAACTTATACAATTAATCTATTCAATTATATTTAAAGCGATTTCAAGAAAAAAATGGTTCTGTATAACCACATTCAAAACCATCACGTTCTTCCAGATACCCCATTGGACATTTGCAAACCAAAAAAGTAATAAACATTTGCAAAAACAACTGAACCAGATGTAATCACGCTGCTATCAGCACAAAAAGAATATAAGTCAATATTATTGGTCAATTAAAAAATTTGACAAGTTCAGTAACATTCTAATTTTAAATAATTTTTGACCAATGAGCATTAAAAGACTAAAAGTGCAACATCAAAACCAAAGATTCAACGAACATTAGGATCCTACAAAGAATAAGATACGAACAAGCTTACTTCCATAACATTTACTGGTGTAGCCTCCAAAATCACATATCATGCAAGGTTGATTTTAATTTAATGGAGGTTAACATAAAATTTTGAAGAGACAAGAACCTAAAGGGAAGTATTTAAGTGTCTTGTTCACAAAAGGATCCTTATTCCACCATAGTGCTAATAAACATCATTTTGAATTTATCTTTTTTTTTTTTTTTGGGAGGGGGGGAGTTGATAGAGTGAAAAGAAACATTTAGAAAGTAAATAAAAGAAAGACTACAATGATTCTGGCCAAAGAAATAGATTGTAAAACTGTTAAGCTGAGAAGGAACCACAGCAACATGACATGGAATAATAATGGGAAGGTCACATTAACACATGGCTATACGCCCAAAAAGGTAGGTATACTTGAATAACAGTTCACAGATACTGAAATAATATCATTTGTAAATATTCTTAGGATATCGTCGCATATGACTCATAATCTCAACTATTTTAAGGTCATCAATACCAAGATCCAGGATCACCAAAAAAAAAAATTCCGGAAAACATAATAATTCACAAATATATCATAAGAGAAATAGAATTAAAATGGTTATCCCCCCATGAATTTTTGAGCAACCTAGTCTCCAATATCCAACAACTATTATCGTATAATCTTTTTAAACAAGTATGTGGTTCCTTAATAATCAATCAATTTAAGAACAAAGAGCATCGTTTGAATGCAATCGCATATGACGGGAACACTAAAAAAGATGGAAACAGCAAATTAATTTAGGAAGTTTATATTGACATAGAACTGTAGCATTCGAGGATAAAAATGAGGCACGCAAAATTCCTTCCAACCCTAATCATACCACAATGGGCAGAGAGATGAACTGAAATTCTCAGAGTAACATTTAAATTGTCAAAAATTGCAACTGGAACAAAGAAAGCAGTTTCAAAAACATTGGAGATAAGAGACAGGGTGATAGAGAGAGATTTTATCCGATTACCTGCTGTGATGCAGCGCTCAACTGTTGCTCGAGATCCCGCAACTTTTCTTTCTTCTCCATGAACTCCTTATCTTCCTCAACCACAGGTGGCTTCGAGCCACCCCAATCATTAGCCACCGATTGCTTCAACTCCTTAAAAATCCTTAGCAGATCTCTTCCCCCTTTCGCTGGTTGAACAGCCTCTTGAGCTGTAATGGCACTAACAGATTCCCCGAACAATTGCTTTGGCAATTTAACTGCCCCATCCAGCATTCTCGATGCCATATCAGTCGTCGAAGGAAGGGGAAGCTTACCCTGAACCTGTAAAAAGACCCTCAACTCTTCACTTTTCTTAATCACTGGATGGCTGGCTAATTTAGTTAGATACTTCTCCAAAGCCAATCTTCTTTGCTCAACAAACTCTTGCTTTTGCATAACCTGACTTTCCACCACATTTTTATCAGGGCGAGGAGGTATAAGAAAACCACGATAAGAATCAGCTAATCGATCAGCTAAGGTAACAACATCTCTGAATCTTCTCCTTACGCTAAATTCAGCAGAGCCACTAAAGTCAGAGGACCCATAATCTGCCATATTTGTCCGAGTTGTTATCAGATAGGTAACGTAGGTGTTGCCCCCAGGTACCAGAGAATTTGAGATTTCCTGCTCTTTTTGTGGGTTGGACACTATAATTGTGATGAATTCAGAGCTAGAATTAGAGAGATGCTGAGTAGGTTGAGATGAATTGCCATTTCCTGAGATGGGTTTCTCCGTGAATGGAGAGAACACCACATCTGCATAAGCAGGGGGTTCAAGGAAAGAATCCTCCGTGAAACTTGAGTTTCTAAAACTTTTGGAGGAAGAATTCGAAGAGAGAGGATCATCACCAGCTAATGGGTGGTGGGTTTCAGCTAAAGATGACATCACACTCCTGTAATCGCTGTGAGAGATGAATGTTTGCGTGTTTGGGCCCTCATCAATAACCAGATTTTCCATCTCTTCTCTGGGTGGAAAGAGATTGTTATTATTTGTAGGTTCTTCTACTTCCAGGTTCTCATAGCCCATCATCTTCCCACAGTTGAATCTCAACCAAATCTCAATGTCGAAACTCAGTTAGAGGGCAAAGGAGAATACTAAAAACCCCAAAAACTTGATCTGAATCAACCATATATACCACAAACAGAGAAAGTAAGAGTCAACACCCAAAAGCTTGATCTAAATAAACGATAAACATACCTACCATGAAATTTACAGAACAAAATTGATTGCCTTTCTTGGTTGTTATGAAATGGAACTTTGCCTTCTTGGTTGTTATGAAATGGAGTTTTGAGATCAGATAAATGGAGTTTTGAGATCAGATAATTTATTGATAACTTCATACTGGTGCCATTTGTTTTTTAGGGTTAGGGTTTCTAGCCTCGCTTTATGAGATCCGGCCAGGTCTCTGCAACAAGTGCACGTGGTATGGCACCAGCTCCAATGGCAATAACAAACCAACCGAGGGCTTCCTATGGGCGGGCGGATGAGGTTGGTTTCAGGTACAACTCCAACACGAGTGCCCTTTATTCTTCTCTCTCTAGCTCTTATTAACTTTCGATCCCCAACCTCATGACATGTTCGATGAAGATGAACTCCACATGAGAGAGAGCAGAGAGAGGGAAATTAATGAGACTAGAGAGACAAAGGATGGACTTTCAAGTGAGAACTTTTTTTTGTCAAATGAGGGGTGGCAATGGACCCGGAGGTCCCAAAGGTAGACCCTCACCAGGCTGGGGTATGGGTCCAAAACTTGGGTACGGGTCCAAAACTTGGCCCTGGTGGGTTAGATCTGGGTCTGAACTTTAGACCCGAATATTATTTTGGTTCGGATTTGGGTCCAGATCCCACCTATATTTTTGAGTCTTTCTTTATGAAAAATAATTAAATTTATTGAAATACATATTTTTTAATTCTTTGATGAGGTCAGGTTCAAAAACCGAACCCAAACCCATACCTAACCCTACCCGTTGCCACCCCTATAAATGAGAGAAGAAACTTACTTAGTGAGGTATTGTGTACCATACAAGTAAGACGTTGAATAAAGTGCCCACCTTATATAGTAAGG
>NW_006494943.1:617164-640049 GCF_000471905.2 Amborella trichopoda
TTTCGCCCAAGTCATGGGATGGCAATGGGATTCCCAACTTAACTAGGAGGTAACACTTACTTTTTGTCGTGGAACCTCTCTATCTCCCTTGCAGTGTTGCATTTGATGTTCTTAATTCTTACCATACAAGATGTACTATTTCAAGAACACTTTATTGTTAACTGCATAAGTTTCGATGTTACAAACAAATGAGATAAGATTAATAGCAAAGGAATTCTCAGAAGACAGAGCAACAGAGAGACAACACGAGACACCATATGTAAAATGTCGATAAGAAAAACTACCAAAACCTTTAAATTAATTAAAAAAAAAAGATGGTATAGTTTTTAAACCGCATGAAAGAAAGAAAAAGTAGCAAAAAAACTCTCATTAATCATGGATTAATCCGCAATCTCTGGAAAAAACCCCACAAAAAGTGTTGGGATCACTGCATATTAACCACTTCGAAAAGCCAGGAAATCCTACCCACTAATAAGCATCGACATTACAAAACTTCCAAATTCCAAAAAGAAAAAGTTCGATTCATAGAGAGAGAAAGAGAAAGAGAGATGCTCCGAGTGCAAAATCTCAAAAGAAGGGGTACCTGATTTCTTATATTCTCTCCAGACTTATTTGTTTCTCTTCTTTTATCTAGGAGTTTTTTGGTTTTTTAGAGAGAGAGGAAAACCTTGTGGCTTGCAGGGAGAGAGAGCACCTTCGTTCATTTGTTTCATAGAGAGAGAGATTTGTAGAGAGAATACCTATGCTTTATTGCTTAAAGAAACAAAAAAAATTAAATGGACGGAGCCTTATTAGTTCCAGTCGAGGCATTTTCGGGATTATCAGAAAAGCCCGGCCAGATGACCTAATTTCGGGCTTTTTCAGCCCGGCCCGGTCATGTCCTATAATACTATATATCCAAAATGGCCTGGCCTGGCACAGACCGCAACCCGTTAACCAGCCTGCTAAAGTCCCGTTAGCCACCCCAGCCCGAAAGCGCCCGACCCGGCCATTGGCAGCCCTAAAAAGAGGTGTGGAGAATAAAGATAAGCATGACTGCCAAATGGTTATTCAAAGCCTTGCATAAATTTTATCTTTTATGTCATTTGTAGAAACGATTGGGGTGTTAATTATCACTTTTGATTGGTGTTTAAAAGGTAGATGGCGCTCGGACTCGCCACCGATTGAGCCTAAGTTCCTAGTTTGACTAAGAGATTTTGACTTATGTTAAGATTTTTAAACAAAAAAAACTAAAAAATTAGGAGACTCGGGCATTTCTAAGATTTTCCAGCCCAGAATCAACCGCTCTCCTCATCCAATCTAACTCGAGTGATTCCCCAAGTCATCTAAGGGCACGGTTGGATAAGAAGAAATTAAGAATCTTAGGTATTTATAATTTAAAAAATATATGGAGTTTCAATATTAAAGATTTTTGTCATGGATTCTTCAAATATCTTATTTGGATAAACTATAAAAAATTTATGGATTCCTTGCAATCACTTCTATGTTCATTGTTTCGTAACAAAACTTGATACAATTTTTCTCTCTAAAAATTTTATATACTTTCTCTAAAACTCAAATTTTGGGATAGTATATCTATAAAAATTTTGAGATAGTTATTCTCTCTAAAATTTGATATGGTTTGTCTCTACAAAATTTAGGGAAAATTTCGTAAAGAATCATAATTTCTGGTAGACCATCTTTCCGTTTTTTTGCAATACGCATAAGGAAATCCATGTGCCCCCCTCATCTCTTATCTCCCTATTTTATTGACTTTTTACCATAAAAATTAGCCATAACAAATTTTTTTACATCATTTCATCCAAAAAAAATTTAACCATGTTTTTCCCTTTCCACCCATTAAAAAAAGTTCTTGGGTTGAAATGATATAAGAAAATTTGTTGGGGCTAATTTTTATAAACAAAAGCCAATAAAAGAATGAGATAAGAGATGAGGGGCTATTGTGAAATCTTTAAAGGTTTTATTATGCCGCTTGGAATTAAAACTGAATGAGGGTTTACCATGAAATAATATGAGGGATTAGAGTTCTATACGAATTTTTCCTTAAAATTTAATATATTTTATATCAAAAATTTAAAATTTGAAATTTTCTATCTAAAAATTTTGATATAATTTCTCTCTCTACAATTTTTAGGTGCTCTACTCTCGCTAAAATTTAATATAGTTTCTTTCTAAAATTTTAATATTCTCTCTTTAAAACTTAAACTTGAGATAGTTCCCCTTCAATAATTTTGATATAGTTTCTCTCTCTAGAGATTTTTAAGTAGTTTCTCCCTCTAAAATATAATATAGTTTTATCTCAAAGTTTAAGATACTTTCTCTTTCTAAAAGCTAAAATTTGAGATCTCTCTAACATTTGATATACTTACTCTCTTAAATTTTAAAATGCTTTCTCTTTCTAAAACTTAGAGATATTTATAATTTAAAAAAATATATGGAGTTTCAATATTAAAGATTTTTGTCATGGATTCTTCAAATATCTTATTTGGATAAACTATAAAAAATTCATGGATTCCTTGCAATCACTTCTATGTCCATTGTTTCGTAACAAAACTTGATACAATTTTATATACTTTCTCTAAAAAATTTTATATACTTTCTCTAAAACTCAAATTTTGGGATAGTATATCTATAAAAATTTTGAGATAGTTATTCTCTCTAAAATTTGATATGGTTTGTCTCTACAAAATTTAGGGAAAATTTCGTAAAGAACCATAATTTCTGGTAGACCATCTTTCCGTTTTTTTGCAATACGCATAAGGAAATCCTTGTGCCCCCTCATCTCTTATCTCCCTATTTTATTGACTTTTTACCATAAAAATTAGCCATAACAAATCTTTTTACATCATTTCATCCAAAAAAAATTTAACCATGTTTTTCCCTTTCCACCCATTAAAAAAAGTTCTTGGGTTGAAATGATATAAGAAAATTTGTTGGGGCTAATTTTTATAAACAAAAGTCAATAAAAGAATGAGATAAGAGATGAGGGGCTATAGTAAAATCTTTAAAGGTTTTATTACGCCGCTTCGAATTAAAACTGAATGAGGGTTTACCATGAAATAATATGAGGGATTAGAGTTCTATACGAATTTTTCCTTAAAATTTAATATATTTTATATCAAAAATTTCAAATTTGAAATTTTCTATCTAAAAATTTTGATATAATTTCTCTCTCTACAATTTTTAGGTGCTCTACTCTCTCTAAAATTTAATATAGTTTCTTTCTAAAATTTTAATATTCTCTCTTTAAAACTTAAAACTTGAGATAGTTCCCCTTCAATAATTTTGATATAGTTTCTCTCTCTAGAGATTTTTAAGTAGTTTCTCCCTCTAAAATATAATATAGTTTTATCTCAAAGTTTAAGATACTTTCTCTTTCTAAAAGCTAAAATTTGAGATCTCTCTAACATTTGATATAGTTACTCTCTTAAATTTTAAAATGCTTTCTCTTTCTAAAACTTAGAGTTTGAAATAGTTTCTCTCCCTAAAATTTTGAAATAGTTTCTCTTAAATTTTAAAATATTTTATCTCTCTAAAACTTAGAGTTTGAAATAGTTTCTCTCTCTCTAAAATTTTGAAATAGTTTATCTCTTAAAAATTTTATATAGTGCCTCTCTAAACTTTGATATACTTTCTCTCTCTAAAGTTTTAAATTTGAGATATTTTCTCTCTTAAAAACTTAAATTTTAAGATGATTTCTCTCTCTATAAATTTTTGATATAGTTTCTCTCTTTAAAAACTTCATGTACTTTCTCTATTTAAAATTTGATATAGTTCTCTCTCGAAAAATTTAATATATTTTTTCTCTCTAAAACATAAATTTTGTGACAGTTTCTCTTTCCAAAATTTTTGAGATAGTTCTCTCTAAAAACTTTTAGGTAGTTTCTCTCTCTAAATATTGCTACAATTTATATTTTTGAAATTTTGATATATTTTCTCTTTTTAAAATTCAAATTTCGAGATAGTTTCTCTCTAAAACTCAAAATTCAAGATAGTTTCTCTCCCCAAAAAATGAGATATTCCTCTCTCTAAATATATTTTTTGTCATTTCTCTTTCTAAAATATATAATAGTTTCTTTCTAAAAGTTTAAGAATATTTTCTCTCTCTATAATTTTAAAAATACTTTCTTTATGTAAAACTTAAGATTTGATATAGTTTCTCTCTCTAACAAATTTTGAGATAGTTTTTATTTCTAAAACTTTTTAGGTACTCTCTAAAATTTGATATAATTTCCCTCTCTAAAAATTGAAATATGATATTGTTTCTCTCTCTAAAAATTTTGAAATAGTCTATCTCTAAAAAATTGATATAGTTTCTCTCTCTCTAAAAATTTACATGTACTTTCTCTCTCTAAAATATAATAGTTTCTCTCTAAAACTTAAAATTTGAGATAGTTTATCTCTATAAAAGTTTGAGATAGGTTATCTCTCTAAAAAACATTGGTACTTTTTCTCTCTAAAATTTTAACATATTTTATCTATCTAAAAGTTAAATTTGAGATAGTTTATCTCTCTAAAATTTTGAGATAGTTCATCTCTCTAAAAAAAATTGGTACTTTCTCTCTCTAAAATTTTAACATACTTTCCCTCTCTAAAATTTAACATATTTTCTCTCTGAAAGTTAAAATTTGAGATAGTTTTTCTTTGAAATTTGAGATAGTTTCTTTAAATTTGAGATAGTTTCTCTCTCTAAAATTTTGAGATAGCTTATCTCTCTAAATAAATTGGTACTTTCTCTCTCTAACATTTTAATATACTTTCTCTCTCTCAAAATTTAACATACTTTCTCTTTCTAAAAGTTAAAATTTGAGATAGTTTCTCTATCTAAAATTTTGAGATAGTTCATCTCTCTTAAAAAATTTGGTACTTTCTCTCTCTAAAATTTTAACATACTTTCTCTATCTAAAAGTTAAAAATTGAGATAGTTATTCTTTCTAAAAATTTTGAGATAGTTTATCTCTTTAAAAAATTTATGTACTTTTCTCTCCAAAATTTTCATACCTTCTAAATGCTCCTTATGTTTCAGGTCGAGGGAGTGAATGAGTAATATCCATAGGCCTGGAAAATACAAAAAAAATAGGTTTTGATGTGGAAATGAATCATGGAAAAGTATGTTTTATTTTCATAATTCTGATTATCCTAATTTTAAGTATCCTAGTCATTAAACAATCCAAACGGTGGATTTTGACAATATCCAAGATACTAGAAATCCATGTACCCAAACAGGCCTTAAGTGGATTTCAAAAACACAATTTCGACTTTCGGTCATAAACGAATCTTATTATCTTACAAATTTAAGAGAAACAGAACACAACCCACATGCACATTTCTACAACCAAATCAATATCAATTATCAAGGCATATCCATTTAGGAGTAGGTCCAAAATGACGTGGTTGGAAGTAATGAGAAAATATATTGAAACTTATAGCTTCATAGAGGATATGGCTTTTAATATAGCAGAATGGTAAACCATGATTCATGTAGCTACCTGCAATTGGGAAAAGACTTTGAATATAATAATGATGAAGGGCCTATCCACTTATACTAGTGCCACACGGTCCCTTTTGATGTAAATGTTTGGAAAAATATCTTCGTATCCTTTATTTTTAAGTTTCATATCTTCATAAACCCAAGAATTCAAAACATATCTTGAAACATAAAAATCCTAAAGTTTTATATTTTCTAAACCCCTAAACTAACTTTACCCAATTTAATTCTATTGTTTTAACCCAAACAAATTCTTTAAAAACAATCATTTATAACCTCATCCACTCCCTCTTTATCGAATATTCTGTAATTTCTCTTTCTCTCTCTCTCCCAAGACCCCTTCTCTCTCCATATTTCCACCACCCAATCCTTTCTCTCTCTCCCAAGACCCCTTCTCTCTCCATATTTCCACCACCCAATCCTTTCTCTTTCTCCCCGTGTCTCTCACCTATCTCGCAGTTAACTTGGAGAAAGCCTCTCTTCATATTTCCACCACCCAATCCTTTCTCTCTCTCCCCGTGTCTCTCACCTATCTCGTTCTTAACTTGGAGAAAGCCGTCTCTTCATATCTGTTAAATAAATCATTGTTCTGCCCACAGAGACAGATCTTTGCAACTTTTGGATGACAAATTGCTCTGGTTTTTTTTGGTACATATCCTTAAAATCCTATTGCATAATCCATTTCCTTCCCTAATTTCATTAGATTTCTATGTAATTATATAAATGAAAACAACACTTTTAGGCTTTTGATTGTTGATGTCTTGTTATTTATTGCAGAGGTGACTTTTGTAGTTCGGAAGTATGGGCAACAATAAATGAACATTGATGAGAGAAAGGAGAAATGCGCTCTATCCTCCATGAAAAATGAAACCCCATCTTCTCTAGTTGATGCTTCGAGCAATGCCGAAACAGTCATTGCTACCTAATGTATAATTGGCCTTTGTTACATATAACCAAACCTCTCTCTCTATTCATCTTTCTCTATCTACCCCTCGTTCTCTCTCTATCTACGAGGGTATGTAAGCTGGGGTACCATATTGTAGAAAAACGACCCATGTACTTATTTTGCCATTATGAATACGAGAATCTTTGAGTTAATGAGCTTTCTTTTTTTGTTATTTGGCCCATCTTTTTTTTTTCTTTTTTTTTAATGGGCCTTGATCTTGGGGTTTTAGAGGGATGAAAAGGAAAAGAGGGATGCTTTTAGTTTTGGTTCACAGGAAAGGTCTTTGTGAATCAGAGGAAAGTGCAGTTTATGTCTTTCTATCATCGTCTAATTAGTGAGCGACTGCCAATGCGTTTCACTGTTTGTCTTAAACCAGGTGAAATCATGGGAGACCGGGATCAATCAGCTCTCTCTCTCTCTCTTTGTTTCATTGACCATGTAAACCAAGTGAAATCATGGGAGACTAGGACCGATAAACAAACTCTCTCTCTCTCTATAAAATCTAAATTGCCCTTTATCCAAAAAGGCAAATGAATGTTTTGAGAGGGGATGGAAGTTAACGGAGAGAGGGAGAGAGTGAGTGGAAGTTAATGGGGAAAGAGAAAAACAAGTAGAGAGTAAAAAATACGAGGAGATAGAGAGAGGGTTGGGTTGGTGGAAATAGGGAAAATGAGAATGGGTTTGGGGAGAGAGAAATTAGGAAAATATATGGTGAAAAGAGAGAGGATGGGGTTCAGAAAGCACTGTCTTTTTTCAATTTGTTTAGGTTAAAAAAATAACATTACGGTGGATAAGGTCAACTCAGAGGATTAGAAGATATAAAATCTAGGATTTCAAGATCCAATATATGTTTTGAAACCTTAGGTATATGGAGATATGAAACTTAAAAATAGAAGGTATGGAGATATTTTTCCTAAATTTTTCATGTATTGAAAATAAACACAAAAAAAGTATTAAGGGTACAGTCTACAAAGAAATAGAAAAGTATCCCTTTGTGAATAAGACCGTACAACAAAATAGATTTAGTCCTCCTCAAATATCTCAACTGCCAATGCCCCATGGGAGGATGGTCGTCGTCTTGACAATTAGACAACCAAATCACATATATTTCATGTGGTCCCTGATTACTATTTAAGAATGTATGTAGATGATATATGTAGAGGTTGTGGACTAGCAGTTGAGACAGGGGCCTTTTGGTGTGGTTGGTGGGGCTAGCGTTTGAGTGAATTGAATACGGTAATACTGTAATTGAGAATGGTTCCAAAATCGATTTTTAGGGTTAATGTATGAAATAAGTGTTGATAGTCGACATTAATGGTATGTTTGGATGACAATTAATTTTATATGTGATAGTCTATTTTATCTACCACGAATGTGTTCGCCTCGGAGCCCCCGTGTGTGTTGCTAATGTTTTAAAGCTTCAATCCCTTTCACTTTCCTTGATTTCCACTTTGATGTTAGGATCTAAGGGTTTGCTAGGGGTAGCCTAAGTAATTTGATTTTTTTGTATCTTTGAGTATTTTTGTTATTTTGTGATTTTTGGGTTTTTTTTTTTTTGGGCATACTTGGAATTAAAAATTTCAAGGGTAATTAGGGTAGAAAATTTGGTTTCACTGAGTTAGAGTTCCTAAGCAAGGTTTTCTCCCTCTAAACTTCTAACCACAATCCCTAACCTTTTGAAAATGAGGGTTCGCAATTTTATATAGGAGGCTTGAGATTATAGGTGGATAATTGATAGTTGGTAGGTGGATTATCAAAAACTAGCTCAAGCTACCCAAAAAATGACCATTTTGGAAAGACAAATTTGAGAATTTTTTTATATTTGCCATTGAATGGCTTTTCTCTCGTATATCCATCCAAGCTCCTTTGTTTGAGGTAATTTTTTTCGATTTTTGCTCGATTTTCTTCCATGATTTTGTAAAATATATTGCCATGATCATTTCCTAGAAATTTGGATAAAAAACTCCAAGGTTAAAGGAATTATGGTCAATTTAGTGGATATGGCATCAAAAATTTAAAAACTCTGATGCTCTACTCAAATTCCTTCAAATTTGCCCTTTATTAGCTGTTATTCGATGATATATCGCCATGGAATTATGAGTAATCATTCTTGCATCATTTGAAGAAAAATTTAGTTCAAAAAATCCTCAAATCAAAGGGCCATCATCATTTTATTGGTCAGTTTTATAAAATTCTGCATCCTCATTTTTTAGGTAAATTATGTATATATTCTGACCCCAAATTCAGTTTTAAAAACCCATAACAAGTTGGATGAATGTTTAAAAGTTGAGTGAAGATCATGTCTGTAAATTTTCAGCTCAAAATACTTTACAAATTATAAGATACAAGGGAAAAAGTGGATCAAAGTTATAATAACTACTATACATGAGATCACTTTCAATCCCATACTTTTTCCTTCGATCTAGCTATCATCTGTATTAGTAACGCTATTGACATCTATAAGGATAGAAAGCTCGATGGGGAATACCATATCAAAATTTAAGCCCATTTGGTCATGGGATTCAAGCGATGTAATCAAATCTTCAATTCACCATGTTGCTGAAAATTGTTCTCCATTGCTAGTTGTGTACAACTAGATTTGAGATCAATATTGTACGAGATTGACAATATAATCTGCTCTTCACTGATATGATATAACTCAATTAGATCGTGGTTTAGACAAATTCCAATCAAAAGGTGATCTGATCCCTCATAAGAGATCCGACTTTCCTTAGATTGTCGATAGGGGCACCTTGTAAATTGTATATATAAGACCATTTGTTTATGTTTACATCATTTTATTATATTTAGGGAGTCTCTTTCAACCATTATGACACACCCAAAATTCCTTTTCTTATAATGATTTTCAATCCTTGCAATAGCGAATGAGTCTCAGCTTGGTTAGCTGTGGTAGATCCACAAATGAGTCTCAGCTTGGTTAGCTGTGGTAGATCCACAAGGGCCAACATAAGAGAAGATTATAGACCGTTCATGATTTCTTAAAATACCTATAATTCCAGCGAGTTCTAGGTTCCTAAAGGAGTTCCCATTAAAATTGAATTTGAGATAGCCCTCCGGAGGGGGTTTCCAAAAAGTGCGAGGTCTACAGTTGGGAGAATAGCTAAAAGCTAAACTCTTTATGTTAACAAAGATGTCTGCCCGGAGATTCCTTTGCCTTCATTGGTGATGGATAATCAATCCCAAAGGGTTTGTAAAATTCTATCCTTAGTGCATTCCAAATCTAAAGACACTCCCTCAAAGGTTCTCCTATTGCGTTCGAGCCAAATCTGCTGAAGAATTGCGCCTCTATAGATCTTCCAAATAAGAATTCTATTAGATGACAAACTTACTAGATTGAGATGGTTAACAATATTGATTAGATTTTATGGCAGTATAAGAGGAAAACCCAAATTTCGAAAGGCCCATTTCTAAATTTGTGAAGTAAAACATAGTGCAAGAAGAGGTGATCACCAGTCTCTTTGTCTTGCTTATACATTAGGCACGCATTGGATAGAATTTTGCTCTTCTTACAAAGATTATCAACTGTAGGATATCATTACTTTTAAAGGAGTATGTCATTTTCAAACTGCATGGAGAAGTCCATTGGACCATTTGACACGATCAAAGAATGGCAATCAGTAAGCTGACTTTATAGAGAAAAAACCATCCTCCTCACTTTCCCATATAACCTCATCTGAGCTATTAGATGAGATATAGACCTCTTCAAGTAGCTACAAAATACTTTGAAGCTGGTTAATAGCAAAATCTGACATCTATTATAGTTGCAGTTCCAAATTAGTCCTCATGAGGAAGATGATATTAATTTTGAAATTTTAGCTACGAGAGAAGAAACTCTCGCAAAAAGTTCAAGAAAATGGTATCAGAGGGGTCAATCCCCAAGCCACTTACTAAACAAATAGAAAATATCATTACTATTGCCAACCACCTATCTAGCTGTCACACCCCAAGAATTTACAATACAGATATTCTTGAGATGTGACAGTCCAAAACATATATACAACACTTGATAGGACAAATTTACAGTGGCGAGGTCTTACAAAGTAAATAAAGAAAGCTAGCACAACAACAATATCTTCCAAGGTTGATCTTGACTAGCACTCAAAATGAATCCGAATTTATCCTGAAAAAATGTTTACCATAGTTTGATGAGTTTGGCTACTCAGTAAGTGATCATCATAATCCTAAAAATAATCATGGTTGGAAGATATCAATATTTTCCAAATGGAGATATATTAACAGAAATGCATCAACAGTTTCACTTTCAATAAATGCATAATTAAGTATAATCCGAATAATTGAAATGCATATAACACTTTAACGGTAGTACATAATTCAAAGGATTTCACAAAATACCCTACCGACGTCCCAAGTAGGTCACCTATATACCCCATCAGCGTCCTGATGGGTCCACTTAATCCCTATTGGCGTCCCAGATAGGTCCACTTAATCCCTGCAAGTCTACTTATACCTCACCGGCGTACCGGATGAGTCCACTTAATCCTTACCGGTGTCCCGGATAGGTCCACTTATACCTCACCGGCGAACTGGATGAGTCCACTTGCATACTTAAATTATTTCTAAATCTCTTTAAACATTCGAAAGCAGCAATATCATGTACTCAACATATCACTGGAATCATTAATATGAATCTCACAGAAACCATTAATAACATTTCAAAAATAACCAATCAAATATTTTGGGCTCAAATTTAGAAAGGTAGCAGTTCGTAAAGACATTCTAGCATAATTGCCAATTTAATATGTATAGAAAAACTCTTATAAAAATTCAAGAATACGGAATTATCACAATTTATGGGATATCAATTGACAAATGAACATTTCACAGACAATGCTATAATCAAATGCAAAAATATCAGTTTTCAAATAATAAGGCAGTCATTTGCACATGAAATTTACGATGTCTAAATATTAAAAAACAGTAGAAAGAATTCTCGCAATTTTACTAACAGCAGAAATATTACATTTATTTTTAATAATTTTACAGTATCTAAAATTTTCTAACAATAGACAAGAAAAATAAATAAATTTATTTTTCTAAGAATTTACAGCATTTAAAATTTCTAACATCGATAAATATCACAATTTTTATTAAAAAGATTATTTTTCAAGATAATGAGGTCGCGTGCACATAAAATTTATCGCACCTAAAATTCATGATAATATGTAGCAATAATTATTTCATTTTATTTTTAAAAAGAATGGATTATTTTTCGAGACAATAAGGTCACTTACACACAAAACTTATAAAATAAAGATCTTAGACGGAAATATCACTATTTATTAAAAACAAACTATTTTTCAAGAAGACGATGTCACTTACCTAAAATATTTTGTGAGAGAGCTTCCGATAAAAATTTGGCTAGAGAGAGAAAGAGAGAGAGAGAAACCTCGCCTCTAGTATTTAAACTCTTACGACACCTTATAATAATATTTTATTAAGTTACACCTCATGCACGAGGTGTAACGTTTATATGACCTCTTATACACTTGAAGCCCACGTCCACTGGACGTGACAAGGCAGCAGCAAACAAACGAACTCAAACTAAAAGCTTTGAAAATGGTGATGGTCCCTAAGGACTATTATGCTCATATGAACCATCACTTATTAAAAGTTTATTTATTTATTTATTTATTTTTTTGAAAGTTTAAGATTGTCATACTAGCATTGCTAAGAAATCCCCACATGAATTTTGATTGCTACCAACTACCTTAGCAAAATTGAAGTGGCCGTCCCTCTCTCTTTTAACCCTTCGTTATATAATAAAATTTGGGATTGTATACGCTGAGGTCACAATTACTCATATCTATTAGATGTCAAATTGAATGGCTAAGGGTGTATCACGAATTCGAGAAAATTTGTTTGAACTTCGATTCTAGTCAATAATATGCTTTTAACCACCCGATTTCAAACCTAAAGGACAATAGTAATTGTGACCTCCTTATGCTAAAAGTAAATGGGTGCTTTATACACATTTTCATAAAAATTTCCATTTTTGCCCACTTGCTAAAATTTGGGCTCTATTTTTTTGAGATAAATTATTTTGGGGAAATTATCAGAAATATACCTGAAAATTCGCCTATTTGGAAAATAACCTTCAACTTTCATAAATCTCGTCCACATATTTTTTCCTCAATTTTGACATTTTTGATCAAAATAGCTTTCATGGTACTTGTATTACTGTAATGACTACCGCATTACAGTACTCTAAGTACCGTAATGACCAGGCTAAGCATTACTGTACTTTAAAGTCCGTAATGTTAACTGGGTCTCTTTCTCCCTCATTTGCCACATTTCAATAGACTTTTCTTTTGAAGTAAGAAATCTTCCCCCTTTTTTTTTTTTGAGCAAATTTCAAAAGTACTTTGAAGCATTTCAACCAATTTGAAATTTGAGCATTATGGCATGCTTATGGTCTTTAAGGTACCGTAATGCCTGGAAATTTGAGCATTACGGTCTTTAAAGTATCATAATGCTTAGCCTTGCCATTACGGTACTTAAAAGACCGTAAGTCCTGAAATACTATTGAAATTTGAGCATTACCGTCTTTAAAGTACCATAATGCTTTAGGTTGATCATTATGGTATTTAAAATACCGTAATGCTTATCTTGGTCATTACGACACTTAAAGTATCGTAATACGGTAGCCATTACGGTAATATGACTACCGTGAAAGCTATTTGGATTAGAAAAATCAAACTTGAAGAAACAATGCGTAAATGAGGTTTATAAAAAGTTGAGAATTTTTTTTTCAATTAGACTAAAAGTGAAGTATATTTCTGATAATATTTTATTATTCCAAATCTCTATATCTTCACATGCTCGAACCGTATGTTAGGCCTTCAAAGAATAAAAAAGTCCTTTTTCTTTGCTCCATACAACAAATAAAGCGGAAAATGGCATGAGAAACATAAATATAAGCCAAAAAAAAATACGTCCATGTTACATTTTCCTTGCTCCATACAACAAACAAAGCGGGAAATGACATGAGAATCTAAATATAAGCGAAAAGGAAAGGCGCCTATGTTTCTCTCTCCACCTCCTCTCTCTGTCTCTCTCCTCTTAAACCCTAATTAAAAATGGATATAGTGAGAGAGCGTAACTTCAGAAGCTTGAAGATTTTAGTGTCGGGCTTGGTTTTAATATACAATTGGTTTTGGGTATGGTTTGTAGAGGGCCGAGGTTCTAAACAATCAAAGTTAAGGCATTTTTAAATAATGTCAAGAAATACGTAATTTTAGAAATCTTGGTGAAAGTCTTGAAATATATTTTATTTTTAATTATAAAATTTAAAGCTTAAAAAATAGTGTAGATCCAACATATATATAATATTTTTAAAATCTTAAAAATTGACCATCCAAAAATAAATTATAAAATACATTATTTCAAAAACTTAGAATTTCATTTTTGCATGTCCATCATTTTGAGGTCGAGGTAAGACAATTTGACATCAAAACAACACCTCTTAGAATTTTTGAGGTGCGCACTGATTGTTTAGAGTCTCGGCTCACTATAAAACTTTTCCCATTGGGTTTAGGTTTTGATTTTCACTCCTCTCACGTGCCATTACACAGTTGCCCTTTTCTTTGCTGGTTCTCGTCAAAAGCCAGCCCCTCTCCGTCTCTCTCAACTATCTCCTTTTGGCCTCTCTCTCTCTCTCTCTCTGTCTCTTAACTCTCTCTCTTCTGTCTCAATATCTCGGAGCCAAAAACCCTAGAGAGCCTGTGAAAACATAGAGTTCAACACTCTATCACTCAAATGACGAAGCCATAGGAACTCAGTAAACTGTAAAATTTGTGGGACTAATGATACGTGTAGCATGAAACCCCTAGAAATCCTGCAAAGGCAGAACCTCTGAAACCCTAGAAAACTGTTTTGAACATGGCGTCCAAGATTGGAATGGCGGGTGGGCTTCCTGAGCGCAGAGTTCGGCCTATTTGGGATGCTGTTGATTCGCGCCAGTATAAGAACGCTATGAAGCTTGTCACTACTTTGCTGGGAAAATTCCCTAACTCGCCTTATGCTCTGGTTTGTGTTCGGAATACTATTCTGTCTCATGGTTTCTGAATTAGGTTGATTGTTGTCACATTGACTTGTGAATTCTTCGAACGTGCTCGTTTTAGTTTAGTCATGCGTGGCTGTGTCCGTGGATTGAATTATATTTATTGTTTTGTGGATCAATGGTTTGAATGAGCGTTAGTGCTCGAATGTGCACTATGCTTATGAGTATCAACACTTGGATTCTGAAATGTGATCCCAAAGCAATTGGCAGTTCAATGTTGGAGAATCCCTTTTTTCTTATTGATGATGACTCGTTTAAAGAGTAAAGATGGTATACTTGTAACTTTGTATAAAATCCGTTTAGAAACCCCAAAAATGTTTGCTACGCTCATTTTTAATTTTGAAAAAAATTCTATTTCAGGTTTGGAATAACAGAAAGGTTTGTATGGTTGTTCTGGAAGAGACTGATGAGATCAGCAACATGTTCCATATATCATTTTGCATGGATTGACAGATGCATACGAGGTTGTTGAGTGTTTATATGGAGAGTAGGTTTTTAGAGGAGGGAGAACTATTGGGAACTTTATTCCTCTTCACTGATACTTGTATACGAAAATTTAGTTATTAAGGTATGTCAAATAAAAGTGGATCATATCTACTCATTTAAGTGAAATTTTGCATGGTTTCATGATTGTCGGTGGTAGTATGTTAGTCATCTTTGAAGAATTTCACATCATTGTGAAATTGATTTTATGAGCATCATGTTCTATTGGTAATGGATTTGTTTCATTTGTTGGACCATCATGGCAGCCTGTTATCTACTATTTCATCATTATGACTGACATTTCCTTTTTGATAAGGAATGATTATTATCGCTAATGATTATTTTCTTTATCTTTTCTGGTTTTTCATATGATATAACTGATTTCGATGGGTGTGCTTCTTATCCGAGGATAAGTTGTATTTAATAATCTCAGAAACTTGACCTGCATGCAAATGATATTTTGAGCTGGTGTACCTTCATGCTATAATTCTTCTGAACTTCTTGATATTCTGTTTCTCTTGTGCTATAATGAATGAGTGCTCTTAGGTCGATCTGTTTATTTTTTCAGGCACTGAAGGCTCTTATTTTGGAGAGAATGGGAAAGCCTGATGAGGCCTTATCTGTTTGCCTTGATGCAAAAGATCACCTGTATTCAGATGATATTGGTCAAATGGATGACTTGACTCTCAGTACTCTACAGCTTGTTTTCCAACGACTTGACCGCTGTTTGTTTTCTTCCCTTCTTCAAATTTTGTTTTTCAGTTCTTTCATTTTGCAACCTTATTGCATTTTTTTTTATTGTTTCTGTTGGTTCTATGTCAAACTCAGTGGACCTGGCCACTTCTTGTTATGAATATGTATGTCGAAAATATGGAAACAACCTCGAGCTCATGATGGGGCTCTTCAACTGTTATGTGCGTGAATATTCATTTGTGAAGCAACAACAGGTTGGATAATCTCTGTGGATCACTATTTTTCTTTGGAAGTTTTCTATGATGCTCACCAGCCAATGAAATGATGGGCGGGTAGCAGAAAGAGAATGGACCTTTTATTGGGGTCATGTCCTGTTTTGGTGGGTCCCATTCTTTCTCCATTACTATCCATCATTTTCTTGGGGGGTTGATGACTTAATGGTTGATGAGTACAGAAGTCCATTGGATTATAGTATCCTTGTCACTTCTCTTTTCATCTTATGTGTGTTCATTGGTCTCATCACTTGCATTTTTCCATCATTGAGGTTCTCTTTTTTCACATGGTTGCTGGTTTTTTTTTTCACAGACAGCCATCAAAATGTATAAGCTTGTTGGCGAAGAGAGGTTTTTGCTTTGGGCTGTTTGTAGTATTCAATTACAGGTGCCTTTACCTTAATTTTGATGTAGTATTTTTTTTTTCCCGTTAATTATGTGTTTATCCATATGGCTCTATGCAAATGAACGGATTAGCAGTCTATGCTGTTTTTTCTATTTCCATTATGTGTTTTTCATGGCATGATACTTCTTTGTATGACTCATGATCATTCCTTTGGATCTTTCCTTTTAAATTTTAAGTGTTCTTTTCTATGATCGACAAGCCTTAGATTTTGTGTGTTGCAATTATTTTGATTGGTGATTACTGTTTTCCTTTAAATAGAAGATACAATATCTATAAATAAGTAGGGGAAGTAAGATTGGATGCTGGGAGTTCATCGACAGCATGGTAAAGGATTAGAAGTACCAACCACCAAATCGATACAACTTATTCCCTCAATAACGTGAGTTGGCTGACTCATTAACCCTCATGACATACTTGAAATAAAGGGTGGTATGGGTTTGGAAAGCTTAAAGATATCTTTCAGAATGCTCTCCAAGTGTAATGGAGGAGGAGACTATGTTGTTCCTACCTAATGTCATTCAGGAAGTAAACCCCTACATGCACCTTAAAAGTAGAAAAAAAAGAAAAGCATACTCACCTTCTAGTATTGTTGCACTGGAATAGATTGAATAGGGACCTTATAAATGTCAGCATGGATTGATCCTCCACTTCATGAGAATCATGATTGCCCAATGGGTTAGGAAAAGCCATGTCCTTGAAGTTCCTCAAGTTTTCCCCATTCTGCTTGTGTTAAGTTTGCCAACTGTTCTTCTATTAGTGTCGAGTTTCAACAAGTCCAACAGTCATGGATGCTGCCACCCATGGGGCCATAGGGGAATGGACTTGTTAATGGTGGCTACCCTCCAATTCTCTATGAGGTTGGGAATTATGATCTTGTAAAATTCTTCTCTAGTCAAGGTCCACGCAATGTTAAAAAGAGCGCAGGCAGGCACCTAGGTGTTTTGGGGTTCAAAAAAGTGTAGGCGGGCACCTAGGCGTTTTGGGGTTCAAAAAAGTGTAGGGGGGCATGTAGGCTATGTGGCCAGACGCCTCGTGAAATAGAATAAACATAATATTACAGTCACATAACAGGTTTACGGATACAAAGACTCAAAGAGATTGTAAGGCATTAAAATGTTTGAAATCCCAAATGTCATTGTAGAAAACTAGAAGTCTAGAAATCATACACAAAGTCAACAAGGCAAAAACAAAAAACAAATACATGTCACATGTCACCACCCCAATTCTCTAATGTCAACTAAACAACTCTATGGCATCACCACACGTGGTGGTCAAGTGGATCCAAAGGAGCATCTGATGATCAGAGTCATTGCCCTCCTCAACATAGTGAGCGTCATCCCTTGTCTCCTGTGAATCTACTTCTTCCTCTTCATTATCCTCTCTTGCTGTCATCACCCTCTTCCTCTTCTTCGCCATGGCCTTCCCTTGCTGGACCTTCTCCTTCCCGTTCCTTTGTCTCTGAGATTGAGTCAGAGTGGTACGAACAAGGGGGCATTGTTGTCCTAGCAGCCTCACGAACTTGGCCCTAGGTCAAGCCCTCTCCAGGGAATACCTCATCATCATCGGCATCAACCAGCCACTCACATGTATCATTAATGTCAATAGCTTCAATAACCTACCTTTCATTGTACTCCAGTTGTCAATGGCGCTCTTGCAACTTCTGGTTCTATTGAACAAAGATTAAGTTGTTCAGTCGTTTTTGCTCTAGTTTGTTCCTCTTCTTTGTATGCACCTAATAGAAAAAAACTCACGTAGTTACTAACTTCCTAACTAAGTACTAAGTACGTATGAAATTAACTATTAAGTAAAGGAAAAAGTTTATAAAGGTTGCAACCTTAAAGTGTAGAATTACATATGCACCTCAAAAGTCTATCGGAAAAGGTTATTTTAATGTTGAAAAACCCTCTAATTCATCATCTCGACATCGGGATGTATGAATATGAAAAAAAAAAGATTTTGAGTCCCAGAAATAGTGCATCTTGTAACACATTATCTAGACCGTTTGGTTTGATGACTGGCCAAGTGATCCAGTCATGATGACATTACTGATAATATTCATTCATTTTATCAAAAATTTTCTTATGCTTTCTATTGGTAATTTAGACAATTTACATACTTTTTGATAAATATTTTGAATAGTTTGACAAAATGAATTCTCTAAAAAAAAAACAATTTCCATAATGAGTTAATGATAGCATAACGTAGTTAGTCATTTCTCTAATTCATTCTAATTAAAGTCTTGATGGAGATCAAAGCACAAGTAGCCACGAGTATCTTTTATGGGAGCGACAAATTCCTCTTAATTTTTGCTCATATTTGGAGGATGAAAACCCTTGGAGGGCTTCCAAGAAGAACAAGAAATAGTTTTAGTGCTTTTCTAGTTTTTTAAGGCTATTTCAGATTTATTTATTTATTTCATTGCTGGATCAGTTATGGACTTTTTAGATATTTTAATTAAAGATGGGGAGTTTAGTTTCAAGTTATATTTAAGTTTGGACCTTTTGGTCAAAAAGTTAAATTTTATGGATAAATATTGTCCAAAAGAACAGTTTTTCAATATAAATGAGGGCATGGATGGGCTGGAGATTTATTCATGTATTCCTCTTTAAGAAAAGAAAGACTTTGTCTTGTAAAAGAAGCCTAAGGCTTGAGCCATAGGTGGGAGAAAGCCTTAGGATTTCTCCAAAAGTGCTTATGTCAAAGTGCTTGTTTGCTGAATTTCTATATTTCTTAAGTTCTCCTGCATCAAGTGGTATCAGAGCATGGTTTGAGGATGGCTGTAGATTGCGATGGCTTATCGTGGAGGTCTTAGTTGTGGGGATGCTTATCTGATCCAACTGCACAAGGAAATCAACAACTTGACAGAAAGGGTTACAGAGCAATTGCTGTGTAAGCGGGGCTAGCAACAGCGTGCCCTAAATGAAGAGGAATCTATAGGGATAGATCCAAATCATAAGGTTTTTTATGGAGAATGGCGCGAATCAAAGTTTGACTTAGAGTTGGAGCGGAATGATGAGGCTGCCTTCAACCACCCGTCCTATGTACGCGCCTTGTGTTCTGGAGGCTCATGTTCGGGAAAATAAATCATGGGATTTAGTTAATCTGCATGATTTGAAGAATAGAGTTGATCTTGGTGTAGGTCATATTGAAAATCAGTAGGTTGTTGATTAGGATCTGCCACCAATTTTTGATACATACTTAGATGACGAACAAGATTTTGGAAGAGATCTAATCTATGATGGTGATCAAAATTTCGTGGGTGAACTGATCTTTGACGAAGAAAAAGATGAAGATCTGGAACATTTAGGAGGTTTAGGGCACTGGAATCAGAATAGCGCAGTGGAAGTATGATTGACTCAAACTCTGCAAATTGTGGCCCTGAATTTCAGAAAGTGATCAACTAGATGATGAGAAAACCTCCAAAGGCCAAAGAATTGAGTTTGGAGTATCGTACATGATTTTCAATGGGAGTTCACGAATAATTGAATTTGATAAATTTGCAGGGATTCTTCATTATCCATATCAGAACCCATTTCTTGAGGAATATTTTTTACCTCGAATAATATTTGAGCCGACAAAAAAAGAAGAAGGTCAAAGAACGTTTTTTGATGTTAAGTTCATCTTAACACACTTCAAAACTCGAGGACGAGTTTTCTCCAACAAGGGGAGAATGATGGAGGGCAAAATTCTTCTTCTTTTGTATTTTTATTCAATTTCAATGATGTGTATTGTAGTTTTAGTTATAGGGTTTATTTTTAGGGTTTTTATTTTTTTATTTACTATTCACATATACTATTCATGGTACTGTTCATATGTTACTGTTCACGCATTACTATTCACATGGAGACTTCAGACATCTTCAACATTACTAATCTATAAGAGTATTGTGGTATGGAGGTGCATGAAGATGAAGATGTGAACTCGAAGGCGAGTTCTCCTCAACCTGGGGAGAATGATGGAGATCAGAGCACAAGTAGCCATGACTATCTTTTATGGGAACAACATATTCTTCCTAATTTTTGTTCATATTTGGAGAACGAGAAGAGCAAGAAATAGTTTTAGTATTTTTTTTTTAGTTTTTAAGGGCTATTTCAAATTTTATTTATTTATTTATTTCATTGCTAGACCAGTTAGGGACTTTTTAGATATTTTAATTAAAGATAGGGAGTTTAGTTTCAAATTATATTTAAGTTAGGACCTTTTGGTCAAAAGTTAAACTGCATGAACAAATATTGTCCAAAACAATAAATTTTCAATGTAAATAAGGGCATGGATGAGCTGGAGATTCATTCAGGGTATTCCTCTTTAAGAAAAGAAAGACTTTGTCTTGTAAAAGAAGCCTAAAGCTTGAGCCATAGGTGGGAGAAAACCTTAAGGTTTCTCCAAAAGTGCTTGTGTCACGGTGCTTTCTTGCCGAATTTCTATGTTTCTTCAAGTTTTCCTACATCAAGTCACCTTTTGTCAAAAACAAAAAAGCATTACATTTTGAATATTTTGTATGGTACCCAAGTTGGCTATGTTTATTTAAGTTAGCAATCAAAAGAAAAGTCTCTGTTCATTAAACTCAAGTTGGTGCTTCGGTAGGTCTTCTGTGGAGATGGGGGAGAGAAGCTCCTCTCCTTAGCTGAAGCTTTACTAAAGAAGCATATCTCGTCTCACGACTTGCATGAACCAGAAGGTACCAACCTCCTTGATTTTGCATCTATTTATGCTTGAAGATGAAGGTCAGTGATGTTTGAAGCAGTCTTTTACATTTCTCAAAATTTAACTTCTTATTGTAACTCTTGATTTGCAGCCTTTCTTGTGTATATTTCTGTACTGGAAGAGCAACGGAAGTATGGTGAAGCTTTGGAAGTTCTTTCTGGAAAGTTAGGGTCTCTTATAAGTTTTGAAGTGGATAGGCTACGCATGCAGGTAATCTTTCTTCTTGTGATTTATCTGTCAGTTTTCACAGTGCCTCCCTTGTCTCATTAATTCTGCTTTTCACAAATATACGTTTGATAAACTTTTTTCAAGCTCTGGATATTTAATTCCACAATTAGTTGTACTAGTTTTGAAGTCCCCTTTTTATAATTAATTAACTTTAGAAAATGTTTCTAATATGCGGCTAAAATACTGGTAGTCCAAATTTTTCGCAGCTTTGAAACTTGTTGATGTTCTTTCAAGTATCTGTTATGTCAATTAATAGTATTTGCATTATGTTTCCTTAGTGTTGATTGTGCTATTGCATTATTTTGTTAAGATCCAGTTTAAGGTTGTCAATTGCTTCCTAGTTTAAGGGGTAGCAATACTTTTATTAGTGTTATTAAGTCTTCTTTATTTTGTTGTTATTTGACTGTAAGTTGACAGGGGAAGCTCCTTGCCTTTTCATGTGATTATGCTGCTGCTGCTGACACTTTCGAGAAAATTCTAGAATCTTGGTATGTTCACAATAATAATAGCTCCCCCAGGACTTTAATGGCTTCCCTAGGATTCTTCAATTGGATCATGCTTATATACTTGAATATTACTATGCTGAGTTGCAAGTTCATTAAATAACTTAAGAATGAGAACCTGCTTCATTTTGCATTCATTTAGTTATTTTTAGTTTTCTTGTTATAAATGATTTTTTTCCATGAGAAGTATGGTAACCTGACTTGATTTAAACTGATTGCAACACTGCATGATCTTGAATTTTCTGGCAGTTCATCTTATCTGTTCGAAGTATGCTGAATGATTGGCAGTCATTATGAGGTCAATTTTTATTTTTTAGAAGAGACTTAATGATTTTCTTAATGGAATACTCTTGCTTTGATGTGAGTATGACTGCTTTGTCTTCTGTAGTTCATTGAAAAGCATGAGGTGGTCTGAAACGAGGAAAAGAAGGGGGTTTGTTGGCCATATTTATTTTCTTTTTAAAAATTTTCAATTTTTTTTAGATGCAATCCATACAATGAAACAATTAATCATCAGTAAGTAGCAATCAGCTGATATCAATGTTTCCAAAAACGGTCCACCCAACGCCTAGGCGCCCAAGACCCTATGCAAAACGCGCCTAGGCTTAGGCGGCCCGTTTTGGGCAAGATGTACCTGGGCGGGCGCCCAGGGACATGGGTTTTTTATTTTTATTTTTAAAGATACCCATAATGGCAAAGGGGGTAATTTTGACCCCAAAAATGTTTAAATAGGTTATGGGGGCTATTTTCAACCCCCAAAGTTAAAAGAATAATTCCATAAACCATCATTCTCTTAGCTATGCCTATTTTTAAGAATCAAAAGCATTTTTTGTGGTTTGAAGAAGCTTCCTAGACTTTTTCATTTATGTTGGAATATGCCAATTTTTGAGAATCAAAAGTATTTTTTGTGGTTTGAAGAAGTTTCTTAAAATTTTGCACTTATTATGGAATATGGAGAGTTGGAGACTATATTACCAATACATATCCTATTTGATTTTTTAAATTTTGTATGGTTTGAATTTTGAAATTTTGAACAAGTTTATTCTCAACATGCGATATGC
>NW_006494943.1:661800-672589 GCF_000471905.2 Amborella trichopoda
AGTCGTATAGTTATCGTTCTTACTTCGTTCGTTCTATATATANAGTATACTATATATATATATATATATATATATATATATATATATATATATATATATTGGAAATCCCCCAATTCCCCTCGATGATGTCACAAAGCCTCCAAGGAACCATTAATATTTTGAAAAGCCATTGTTGACTTCATTAGGAGAGGCCAGTAACCTTGCCAAATCTCTTATGACCATAAGCATATCATGAGTATCAACTCCCTTAGATCTTGTCACTATGATCACCCTGAAATGTTGTCGAATGAACACTTGATCTATTGCAAAGGTATTCACTTTGTATGCCCTAGATTTCTGCATTATAATTATTTTAGTAAACATTATTTGTATATTTGTAAAATATTAAAAACTATACTCCATATATTGCTAAATTGTTGAATTAAACGGCACATTTACAAAAAACTTGCATAGTAAAAAAAAACATTAAGCACTGCATATATTATGAACGCTTCTGAATTCACATAGAAGCTGGTGCATTTTCAACTATTTGTGAAGCTCTACTGGTCTTCATATTTATTCTCCCCTGCAGCTGGGTGGGTGTGTGGGTTGGGGGGGGGGGCCAAGAGGAGTGGGGTTGTGTTGGGCATCTGTGCTAGACTATTTTGTCCTGCATGGGGTTTATATGTCTTCCTGAGAGAGACACTCCCATTTAAGGATGTATGTGTGAAGGGGGGTGCTAGTAAATAAAAATTTGATAGTTCCTGTTGATCACATAGAAGCGGAGATTATTAGAATTTCTTGAAAGATTTGTTCATTTGTCCTGCATGGGGTTTATATGTCTTCCTGAGAGAGACACTCCCATTTGAGGATGTATGTGTGAAGGGCGGTGCTAGTAAATAAAAATTTGATAGTTCCTGTTGATCACATAGAAGCGGAGATTATTAGAATTTCTTGAAAGATTTGTTCATTTATCCTTCCAAAACTGTAAGAAAGAGCCTATGTTTTAGTTTATTAGTATTCCGAGTTATGGCTTGAATTGTGTCAATGCTCTTACAGGTCATCGAATTTGTTAGATTTAGAGAGCGGTTGCAACAATCATATCAGTATTTATCAGCCAAGGTAGAAGATTCCATTCTTCAACTTAAGCAGAAGGCAGATAATATTGAAGACATCAAGGTTGATTCTGTGATTTGTTTAAACCACTAGAATTCCTTTTCTCAGTCATGTGATATACTGACCTATCTTGTGTCTGTTTATTACAGAGCATTCTTCAGAATATGAACTCAGGTGCTCAACTGCTTGATCTGGTGAACGAAAAGTGCAAGAAACCTTTGACGTTCAATGAGGATCTGCAGTCACGTCCATGGTGGTCACCATTTCCAGATGAAAATTACCTTCTAGGTTTGTGGGTCATTGCATGGTCTTTGGCTGTCAACCATTTTTTGGGCCATTACAAATTTACACACAGATTTGGGGGAGTGATTTCATGAAACCATTTCATAGTAATATTGTGAAACCACTTCTTTAAAAACCATGTTAAGGGCATTCATTTGAACTCAAAATTTGGTATGTTCTCTTCCTTCCAACAATCATTCTCAAGAAAACATTGAATTGCAAAAAGTGGATTTTTGTGTGCAATGAGTGTTGGCTGCCTTTTAATAGGATGGTTAGACATAAGCCTTAAGGGGTATACTTTTTACCCTAAATTTTGTAAATGTACTTGTCATCACCATCTAAATAAAGTAAGAAATAATTCTATTGATATCGAGTTCTTATAGACATAAATTTAACTGTCCATTAGACGGACATCTTGCATTCATTGACAGCGGTGATTCATTTGGACTTTTTTAGGGCGCAAACTAACAATTTTTTTTCATGAAATTGATTGTTGCAATTAAGTGTGCGTGCAGAATTCGTTAAACGAATGCCCCTAACATAGTTCTTGAAATAGCGATTTCGTTTTATTACTACGAAATGGATTCATGAAATCACTACATGTGTTTGTGTCTGTGTATTGCATACACTCCCTGAGCTAATTTCTAGTCCATTATCTCATAGGCCAAAAACTCCTAATGACCGTTAATCAATCCTATCTAGGGGAATTTGTTTCACCCTAGATGATGACCCATATTCATCTTTTTTAATCAGTGTTTCTTAAAATGGATCAGTGGGTTGGATCCCCACCCACTGATCCATATTTGGATTGGCTAGATTGGTGATCAGACAAAATCAATAACAAATACAAAAAAGGCAATTTCATCATCATCATCGTCTTAGCCGTATCCCAACTATTTGAGGTCGGCTACCCAAATCTTATTTTGCCATTCTGCTCTATCACAGTCTGACGATAGGTTGCCATATCTCTTCTCAGTACTTTCATCCATATCCTTTTGGCCCACCTCATGCCTTTTTAGAGCCTTCTACTTGAACCAAATTGCTCCTTGTAACTAGTATTGTATTAGGTCTGTGTTGCACATAGCCAACCCCATTTAAGTCTACTTTCCTTCATCTTATTGCCTATTGGAGCCACCCCTAATTTTCCTCTATTTATTCATTTTGAATTCTATCCGTTTTTGTCTTGTCACTCGTATGTCTCAGCATCTTCAACTCAGCTACACTCATCCTATGGATATGTTGCTTCTTGACCACCCAATATTCGGTCTCATAAAGCATGGTTGGTTGTAGAACCATCTTATAAAACTTCTCCTTCAGTTTCATTGATATGCAACGATCAAATAAAACTCTGGATGTACATTCCACTTTGCTCATCCAGCTCTATTCCTATGCACGACATCTTCTTCATTCTCTCTTTTCTCTCGGATTATTGATTTAAGATATCGAAAATAATATCTTTTAGGTATTTATTGGTCAACATTCTTAACTACTCGTTCTACTCCTATTATTACTAAACTTGCATTCAATGTATTATGTCTTAGGCTGGTTAATTTTAAAACCTTTTGATTCTAGTGCATCCCTCCAAAGTTCTTACTTTGCCTTGACGCCGCCTCTAGTCTCACCAATTAAAACTATATCATCCACGAATAACATGCACCACAGTATTTTACCCTGTAGATGCCTATTACATCCTTACATAACCAAAACAAAGTGATATGGGCTCAACGCTGACCCCATAGGCCTACTGTCATTGAAAATTTCTCTCTCCATTAGTTATCCTCACACTAGTTAGCGCGCTTCCTTGTACATATCTCTCACCGCATCAGTATCCTCTAGAGTCTAGAGCTCTTTTTTTTCCAACCTCACCAAATTACCTCTTTAGCATATGCTTGTGCTAACTCAATAAAGATCATGTGGAGGTCTCTACCTTTCTCCTTAAACTTCTCTATTAGTTGCCTAATTAGGGAAATAGCCTCAATTGTTGACCTCCGTGTTATTAAGTCGAACTGATTTTTTGCTACACTCATGTTATATCTTTTGTTGCTCAATCACTCTACCACAGCTTCATAGTGTAGCTCATAAGTTTGATGTCTTGATATTTCATACTATTTTGTATGTATGCTTTGTTCTTTTAAATATGTACGACAATACTTTTTCTCCATTCATATGGCATTTTCTTTGTTGTCAACATCTTGTTGAACAACTTGGTTAGCCAGAATATGCCAACCTCTCCCATGTACTTCCAAACCTCTATCAGGATACATCTGTTCCTATTGCATTTCCTTCTCAAAGCTTCTTTCACTTTAGATATCCTAATCCTAAGAATGTATCAATAACCTCTGACCTCATTTATGTCAAAGGTTTCTCCTAATGTTGTGCTCCCAAAGTGTTCATCATCTAATTTTTTTTGAAAATATTTTGTTGACCTCATCATCTTTCACCAATACCCTCTGATCCTCACCTTTAATGTATTTAATACGATTTAGATCCCAACACTTCCTCTCTCTCATTTTTCTAATTTGAAGACATCTTTTTCACCTTCTCTTGTTCCTTGTTTATTATATAGATCATCATATGCCTTAAGTTTAGCTTTACTTACTATTATCTTAGTGTTTTTCGTAGTATTTTTATATTCCTTAAGTATTGATCATTTCTATTACATTGCCAAACTTTATAATATGATCGTTTTCGCTAATAGTCTTTTGAACCTCATCACTCTACCACCAAGTTTCCTTATCGAATTTTTTTTCCCTCTAGATTCTCCTAAACTTATTTGGAATCAGCCATCTCATTCTAAATAACATTAGCTTCGTGCTAAAAATTCTTTTCCTTCTTTTACCAATTTATTCCTAAATAAGTATATTTTCTCCTTTTTTTATGTCCACCACCTAGTTATTAGACAGTTATTAATTTCATTTCTCTGCCATCTTTTTATGCAGGCATCCTTTACTATGAGCTTATGTTGTGTGGTCAAACTCTCTCTTGGGATAACCTTATGGTCTTTACACGATCGTCGATATGTCTTCTTAACTAGAAAGAAGTCTATTTGGTTTTCATATAATCTACTTTTATAATTTATTAAATATTTATCTCGCATTTTAGAGCAGGTGTGTGCTATTGCTAAGTCATAAGCCACATAAAGATCCAAAATAGAATCACCCATCTCATTTCTTTCTCCAAAACCATATCCTCTCTGTACCCTATCATATCCTCTACTAGCTTTTCCTACATGACCATTTAAGTACCCTCTTAATAAAGTCCTCTCTCCATTTGGTATTCTTTGGACTAGTCCATCCATGTCCTTTTAGAAGTGCCTCTTAATTCTATCCTCTAAACGTACTTGTGGTGCATGAGTACTCATTATCATCATCTGGCATGAATCTTGTTCCTCCATTCTTCTTTATCCGGGCCATACCCTTGGTAAGACCAAAAAGTCACCATATTTTTTCTCACTACTTCTATCTATGTCCGTTTAGGCCTTCCACTTTCCCTTTTAGAACCTTTCACTTGAACCAAATCGTACCTACTAATCGGTGCTGTAGTATCTCTACGCTACATATGGCCAACCCACCTAAATCTACTTTCTCCTCATTTTATCCCCTATTGAAGCAACACTTAAGTTTTCTCGTTTATATTCATTCTGAATTCTATCATATCTTGTCTTGCCACTCATCCATCACCACATCCTTATCTCAGTTACGTTCAATTATGGATATGTTGTTTCTTAATTGCCAAACATTTTGTCCTATAAAGCATGACTGGTCTTACAACTGTCCTATAGAACTTCCCCTTCAGTCTCAATAGTATACGGCATCACATAAAACTTTGGATGCACATTTCCAGTTCATCCACCAAGCTCTAATTCTATGTGCGACATCTTCCTCAATCCCTCCATTCTCTTGGATTATCGACCTTAGATGTCAAAAACAATCTCTTGTAGTTAACCGTTAATCTTAACTACTTCCTTGTTTCTACTCCTATTATTACTAAACTTGCATTTTATATATTCTGTCTTAGTCTGACTAATTTTAAAATTCTTAGATTCTAGAGCATCCCTCCAACGTTCTGACTTTGCGTTGACGCCGGTTTTAGTCTCATTGATCGAACTATTTCATCTACGAACAATGTACACTACGATGCCTCATCTTGTTGGTGGCTGGTTAATTCGTACATAATAAAAAACCAAAGAGATACAGGCTTAGTCGTTGACCCCTGATGTAGTCCCGTTGTTAATAAGAACTCATTTGTCTTTCCGTTAGTTGTCCGCACTGGTAACTCCTTTCCTTTCTAACACCCACCGAATTAAATCTTTAAGTGCCCTATCATATACTTTTTCTAAATCAATAAAGACCATATGGAGGTCTTTTCCCTTTGCCCTAAACATATCAATCAATTGCCTAAGTAGGGAATTGGCTTCGATAGTTGACCGTTTTGGTATAAAACCGCACTGATTTTCTGATACTCTTATTTCACGCCTTAGTCGTTGTTCAAGTACTCTCTCCCACAATTTCATAGTGTGACTAATAAGTTTAATCCCTTGATAGTTTGTACAATTTTGTTTGTCTCCTTTGTTCTTGTAAATAGGTGCCACAATATTTTTTCTCTACTTTGGCGTTTTCTTTGATCTCAACACCTTGTTGAACATTTTGGTAAGCCAACATACTCCAATCTCCCCCATGCACTTTTAACCTCTATCAGGATACCATCTGGTCCTAAAGCCTTTCTCATCTTCATCTTCCTCACCCTAATTATACCATGTGGTGCAAAAGTACTAATTCCATTAATTATCTCCTCCCTTATACAAATTTAATTATTAGGAAGTTATCATCTACTCTCTTGAAACGAACTACTTTATCCTTTAAATCCTTGTTTACTGTTTTGCCCACACTATTTTTATAATTATCCTTTCCTATAAACTAAAGTTGATAGCCACTGATTTCATTAGTGCTTGTCTCCCTTTCCACTTAGTTCCCTGTAGGCGTGCTATGTTAACTCTTTCGTCTCATTGTATCCTCTTACTCCATTCTCTTACCTGTCAGAGCTCTTACATTCCATGTGGCTAGACGAATTCTATTCTCTTGGACTACCTTCCATACCAGTGCTCGTCCAAAATAGCACGGGAAATCCTACCTACTTGTCACCACAATCAGGCGTCGTGGTGGTGCGTCGCTTCCAGGGAACTCCCTAGCTAACCCTTGCCTATTTTTCACTCACCTGGGTTTCGATACAACACGCCGCTTACAGGTAACGCCCTAACATGAGCATTTAACATAGGTTTGGGATTCATCAAAAGATGTGGGCAAGTTTCATGATGGCTACCATACCTAACACAACCCTCCTTCGTTATCCAGGCTTGGGACCAACATGACCGGCCATGATGAAGTTAAAAAAGAGAGTCAATATATATGATATAATATGGGGGCTAATCACATTTGATAGAGTGCAAAGTTGGGAACTCCTATTGGGTAATATTTGCGACTTAAGTAAAGGCAATAATGAAAGTCATGACCACCTTTTTATTTCATGTAAGTTTGTAAGCGACATGTACAAAGCAATCTTGGGGAGGTTCGATGCGGGCACTACAGCTTTAAGTATCCCTAGCCCCCTAACAAATTGGTTCGAAAAGAAATTGACAAACAGGTACCTTGCCAAGATTTGGAAAGTGTCACTCACCACCATATGGGTAATTTGGCAAGGAAAAACAGAAAGCAAAAGTAGATTGCGTTATCAAGAATTTGGAAAATCAAGAATAGCACTATAGAAAGTATGTTTGTCCCACCCAAGGATGAAAGGGAAAGTACCATTTAGAGTAGTGGGGAATTTGAGCTCCCAAGGAGTGTGTGATATTTGGTGTATGTAGAGAGGACCTTTTGTACATAGGTGGCTTTTGAGAGTTCGTTGTTTTTCACTTTTCCTTTATTTTTGTAATTAGACCTTATTTCCTACATTAATACAGCGGGTGGGGTACCTGCTCAAACCCTTAGCTAACTTAGCAAAAACATTTAAAGAGCCTAATTGGCAAGACCTTTTCTGAAGTTCTCTCCTTGTTCTAAAATTGAGAAAAAAACTATTTAAATTTATGATATGTACCATATAATGTTGTATAATCACACACACACACACTAAAAAATTTAAGAAATGCTCGCCAAAGGGGTTCAAACCTCTGAACTCATTGAAAAGCAAGGAGCTCACTAGCCAACAAAGCCATTTAAGCATTGTTGAGTGGTTAATATATGTTTATATAAGTGTACCTCTAACTCAGTTCGAGAACTAGCACGGTCTTGTGTGATTCTTTGGATCAATAATTTTTTAATCAGTATAATAAATAAGCTCATCGAGAAAAATAAAGGAAGACTAGCATAATGGGGTCTTTTTCATCATTATTATCATCAATTTCGAGCCTTATCCCAATTATTTGGGTCTACATGAATCTTGTTATGCGAATTCATTCTATCAATGGCCGTACTCTCAATCAGATCATAAGTCACCATATTTTTTTCTCGCTACTTCTATCCACATGTCCTTTGGAGCCATCTCTTTTCCCTTTTAGAGCTTTCCACTTGAACCAAATCACCCATCTTAACTGGTATTGTTATATGTCGACGCTGCACTTGACCTGACCACTTAAGTCTACTTTCCTTCATTTCATCGCCTATTAGAGCTACCTTAAGTTTACCTTGAATGTATTCATTCCGAATTCTATCCTTCATTGTCTTGCCACCCATCTATCGCAACATCTTCATCTCAGCTAGACTCATTCTAGGGATACATTGTTTATTGACTGCTCAACATTCCATCCCATAAAGCATTTTTGGTCTTACAGCCGTCCTATAGAACTTTCGTTTTAGTTTCATTAGTTTGAGACGATTACGTAAGAATCAAAAAGCTCATCTCTACTTCGTCCACTCAGCTCTAATTCTATGAGCAATATCTTCCTCAATCTCTCCTTTCTTAGTGATTATTGACAATCAAGAATGATCTCTTTTAGATACTTATGGGTCATCAATCTTAACCAGTGTTCACAAAATCGAACCGGAACGGTTAATCGGACATGGGCCTGGAAGCGGTTTAACCGGCCTAACCTGTAAACCGGTCGATTCAATTGCTCTAACCGGGCAAGTCTCGGGCGGTCAAAAAAGTGTTGGAAAAAAAAAACAAAAATACAAAAAAAAATCTGCTAAAATATGAAAAGCATATAAAGAATGATTAAAACAAAACACATTGAAATGAAGTTGAAAATTAATGAAAAAAATGGATTTTAACCCATTTTATATTTTCAAGAGATGTTTTTAAATTTTCTAAAAAAGATGGGAAAATATAAAAGTAAGTATTAATGACGAAAACAATTTTTAATTTTTATCATAATGTAAAGAATATTTAAAATGCATTACAAATCAAATTCCTTATTTTTAAGAATTTATATACATTTTTTTTTTTTAAATACCGGTTGATCACCCTAACTGCCCAAAACCGGAACCGGCCACTAGCCGGTTCCGATCTAATCGGGTGGTTAGCGGTTAGATCGGGCGATTTTGCGAACAATGATATTAACAAATTCTTCATTTCTGTTTATATTATTATTAAACTTGCATACCATATCTTCTATCTTAGTCTGGCCTTTAAACTCTTAAGCATCCCTCCAAAGTTCTGTCATTGTAATTGCACCATCTCTAGTCTCATTAATTATAACTGTCATCTGCAGACCTATAGATGCGTTTACTCCTATTAATAATGTAGTTTTTTTATGAGAGAAAAATGCAATGAGGACATGCGTCCCGTTTATGTTGTTTTTGTAAAGGCTTTGCTCTAAAACGCATGTATGATATTTGCCGAATTTTTTCTCCTAAAAAATCCAGTTTATAGGTCTTCTTCATTGAGATTGTTCACTCCAGGTTAAAGAGAGTGCATGTTTAACAATCTACAATCAAAATCAATCAAAGCCGTGGAGCTACTTTTTTTACAAGTTTTTGCATGTGAGCTACTATTGTAGAAATATATATATATATATATATATATATATAAATGGGAATGATTTCATGTCATAGCGCCATTGTAATATAATGAAATCACACTTTAAAAAAAAACTATGTTTGTGGCATTTGTATGACCCCAATTTTTGCACACACTCTTCATTCCAATAATCAATCTTCAAAAAAATAAATTTTAATTTGCATCTTTGATAGAGCAGAATGACATACCAAGATTCGTGTAGCTGACGTCATATAGTTGAGAAAGGCTCTAATGATGATGATGATCCTAGATATGGTCAGAATGAGTTACCCTCTAATGATGAATCTAGACCATCCATATGGTGAATTTGAAGTTTTAGGCCTTTATTAACTCAATCGTTTTTTTCCTTAACACTGTACATCTAGAGATAATAAAGGCATCTAAAAAATTTACAAGGGACAAAATCCTTCTCAGGTCTAGATCTAAGCATCTCAACAAAAAAGACAGCCTTTGTTAATTGAGTTAAAAAAATACTATCTAGGGTGTGTTTTCAAATTTTGCTTTTTTGTGATTGTCCAATAGAATGAAAAGAGTGTATATTTAAAAGTTGGGGTCAAACAAATTGCCCTAACATGATTTTTTAATATTGTTTCATTGTATTAATTAGGATAAAGCTCAGATGATACACACACGCACACTCTTATGTATATTTATATGTAGGAAAATTGTTTCTTGTGGGCCGGACCGCATTTCTACACATGTGGTCCAGAAAGTGTAAAGCATCCATCTTAAAGATGGATGCAAGTAGGTGTTCTATCTAAAAACATTGGAAACTAACAATCCAAATGTTTTCTTACAAGAATTATTATTTATAGTTTTTAAAATTTATTTCTTTATTTCATATTGATGATCTCCATGTTAGATTACATGTCCTTAAAAATTAAGTCTTAAAATCCATCTCAAAAATAGATTTATTAAGAGGCCTGCATTTCTACGTATGCGGCCTTGGCCGCATAGAACCGGGTCCATATATGTATGTATGTATGTATATAATCTACAATTGACAACCCTTAAAAATACAAATGTTAATGTTAGAATGAGTTGTGAAATGTTGATTTATGAAAGAATTGGTTTTTTTTGTTATGGTAGCGTGCTCACTAAGTAAGTGTGCATGTGTAATTGGTACTAAAAGATGATGGGTACTTTTATCATCTTTATAAGGGCAAAGTTGTAACTTTTAATATTTGAAAATAGCATTAGTGAGTTTTTCAAATATACCCGTACCTAATAATTAAGTCACCTATATACTCAAAAAATAATAATTAAGTCACCTATGAAAATAATTCTTTATAAAAAAAACAAGTTCGTGGCGGTGGTGAAACACTGTAGAATTTCGCCCATGGGCATTTTTTAGGTTTTTCCATATATATATATATATATATATATATATATAGTGGGTAGG
>NW_006494943.1:673608-693598 GCF_000471905.2 Amborella trichopoda
CGCCCAACAGCTTAGATTGAATTTCGGTCGATCCAATGGTCACGATTGCATTTCACATTTGAATTTTAATTTGATTTTTTTTTTTTTTACAAGTCGAATTCATTTGAAATTATGAGCGTCTACTCTTGAAAAATAGGCGAACCTAACAAAAATATTTAAAAAATAATTTGACCACGATACCCCTAAAAGTTATAAGAAACACTTTACTAATTGAGTACCCTTCATGCTTTACTTTCTTGTTGTGTAGGCACATCTGGCTTGCCTCGAGCAGAAAACTTGGTAAGTTTTCGTTTCTTATTTTTTATTTTATCTTTTTGAATTATGAGGCAAGCTTCACATTATAAATATGTTTTTTTTTTTGGAGGATACACTGTTCTCTTCATTTTAGCTCACAATTGTTTTCTCTTTCTTGTTGGAGAAATATGCCACACAACGATCCATATTTTTTTGAATCTCCCAATCTAGAAAGCGACCTTGCTCTAGATTCTCGCTCTGGCACTCCAGCAAAGTGATCTTGATTCCCCATTATCTCGATCCCAACCATAAAGACCAAGAAAACAACCAAACTGATGATTTTTATATTTATTTTTTATTGCCAGCTAGCCATAGAACTATACTTTTAATATAGTTGCATTTCTTGCGGATTATTAATAAAGAGATACCTACTTTAAAGAGTATATATAGTCCTAATCTATACATATTCAAGGTTCGGAGCAAGATCTCCAAAAGGTTTTATCAAGATCCCAAAAGATCAAGATTAACATCTCTAAAAGGTTGGGATCTCTATTCCTAACAATTGGCGATTTAAATCTCTAAGGTATGCATTGTACATGACACTCCAACCATAGGGATCTGCTTACGTTTTCCTTCTCCTGATCCAAATAATTATGAACAAACTATGTTGGGTGTTCAACAGGTCTTAGTTTTACACCAGATCTATGGTTTTGTATTTCATGTGTTGAACCAAATGAAATATCTCTTCCATCTTCTCAACTAAATACAAAAGAGCAATATACTTTTCTTGGTTAAAACATCAAGACATTCTTTAGAGAGGAGTATCCTTTGAAGCCTATGATAAAGAAATATATCCAAGAAGATAGGATTAAAAGCCTGAAGTAGGCTTGCATGCATTTCTCTTCCACAACTCAACGTTTTCGCGAGAAGTATCTGATTCATTACTGAAACAGTTGCAAACCTCTTGAATTTTTCATTCTCAACCTGAAACTGGGGTTTCTCTCTATCTAGAAATTCGAGAGTTCTCTTTTTGAAACCTCTATGGGAATGTGTAGGAAGGTTCAGTTAGGATCTTTACTGAAAGACGTTATCTAAACCTTGCTATACCCTTGTTGCAGGAAGCATATTCTGTTTCCTCTTGAATATCCTTTTATCCAGTTCCTACCTGATTTCACGGACACCCAAAGTAGAGTTTCCAAGGCTTGTTCCTTTTGTAGAGAAAGTTCAAGTGCCGATTAGCCAATAATGCATCTTGTAATTCCAGCACAGCCCAGTGAACTCCGAAGACCAATAATTGAAACTAGAAGATCTATGTAGAATGCGCCTCATGCTACACACAGCAGACAAGGAGATGCACAACTGTCTCGACTGCCCCTCTACGTATGATGCACATAATTTGGATTTTTTAAGACCCATATGCTAGATATGGTTTGCGGTGAGGGGCTTGTCCAAGCATTCTAGCCATCCAAAGGCACCCAAATAAGGAAACAAGAGGAGCTGGCTGAGAGAGCTGCTTTTTGGTTCATAATTCATGTCTCTGAACCTCGGATTGAATGCAGTGTGTAGCACCCCCAACAACTGCTGGCAAGTGTCCTCTGTCTCATTGATTTTATACTGACATAAAAATTACCTAAGTTTTGCATGGAAAAGATTCAAAATCTTCTATTGTGAGCTGATTGGAACTGGCCAAGAATATGGGAAGTTGCCATTTTACATCAATTTGCAGATTTTGGTCTACAAGGTCAATTTAAACATCTGTAGTTTTGGGCTGGCTCAATTCTGATTTAATTCATCAGAGTTAGTTCTGATAACTATATGTTCAAGAGAAACTAGAAAAGTTTCAAGGGGCGCATGCTGATGTCATAGTGCTTCACAACTGAAAATAATATGGTCTAGTTAGTCATTTTACAGGATCGATCTTCTTTTCTCAAAGTGGAGATTTCTTTTCCCCTTCTGTTATGTAGTGCAACTATTCCCAGTAATGCTTTCTGTGTTATTCCTTATTAAATTTTAATATTATCTGCAGCATCCTAGGGAGCGGGAAGCACAACAACTCAAAGTCATTAAAAGGAGAGCCCTTCTTCCTCGTTTGGTTTATCTCTCGTTACAAAGCCTGGCACTGTTACTTGTGGAAACTTCTGAAACTGATGGGCATTTATCTGATGCCAAGAGTTCCTTAGAACTGAGGGATCTCCTCGAACAATATACAAGGCACATGGGTTTTTCCTTTGATGATGCTAGGAGATTCATAAGCACAGTCTCAACAGGTCGCATGTCTTTTAAGGTGCTTCCTTTTTCTGGTATCATTTCCACAAATGGCCAATATTGTTGGATGGTTTCTAACCTTGTTTGCAACCATAATTCACCAGCTAAATTTTGGCATGAAATATGTTCTAGAATACAATGAAATTTTGGGTATTAGACAAACAAACAATTATGAATTATTCGATGAAATAGCATCAGTTAGGGCCCAATCCGAATCTCGCTTTACCTTCTTTTTAATTAGAAAATGTATAACCTTTGATGGGAAAGTACAAAACAGTCCACCATTGAATCCCTTAGCTCATTGAGGTCATGACCATCTGATGAAATCGATGGTGAAGGAGAGCGTGACTTATGAGTTCATACCCTATTCTAGTGGGTCCCACTCTCTCTCATTCACACTCCATCATCTCATCGGATGGTCATGACCTCAATGGACTATGGTTTTGCATAGTCCATGAGGCTGTACTATCCATTTTCTTGATAATTAGACAGGGCAAAACAATTTCCTGGGTGTAGAACCATGTACATATCTCCAACATGATTGTTTATCTTTGCACAGGATAACAGATCAGAGTTGGTTGACTGGATAAACTTTGCTGTATTTGACAATGTTTTGCACTTGTGCTCCCGTAGTCTTGGATTATCATCTGATGGAGAAACCAAAGGAAATTTGATGGAAGCTTTGGACAAACTTCTGCAACAATGTTTAACTGATAGCTTACAATGTGCACAATCTTCTTCGGTATGCACTGGAAGCTCCCTTACCCCACTTGTGCAGATAGTGACTGAGCCCATTGCTTGGCACTTGGTCATACTCCAATCATGTTCCCGAGTTTTGTTCCCCTCAGTAAAGAAGAAGAAAAAGGGTGGAGCACCTGATCCAGGGCCTTCACTGTTGTCACAGGCAGTTAGAAATTCAACAAGGAGTTTGCGTGGTGAAATTGAGAAGATTGTCAAGTGGTTGGATGTAGAGGTTCGAAGGGTAGAGGATGAGTCTTTAAACTACTTCCGCTCACTATTAAGGAAATCGAGTGATATAAATTCTAGTGGAAGGCCTGGGCGAGTTATTGAGATTCTAGAAGCTTCGGCTAGTGCAAGGAATGGGGAATTGGGGCCACGGATAAGCAGGGCAATAGAAACATGGAGCTCTGAAGATGCAGTGAAAAAAACTTTGAACGGCCAGAAAGTTGTTTTGTCTGAGTTTCACCATATATGTTGTTCAATGTTGAAATCACTGCAAGCTCCGAAACAGTTATGATCTCTAGGTTACTGAACATTTTGGTGGTGGGTTTTCGATCTGTAAACTGTCGAGTTGGGTCTTTCTATTCTTTTTACCAAGCGGATTTTTGGTCCCTGTGGGCCTTGTAATCTTGAAGAGATCAACAATTGATTTTGTGGGTGGTGGCTTATATTGTTGTTGTTTTAGCTTTGTTTTGTGGGTTGCATCTGTAACGGTTCTATTTTCGAGAAAAGTTAAGCAAGGTTTGCCTGCTTCGATTCAGAGTACAAACTCAGGTTGATATGTTGTAATTTGCACCTTAAGGCCTAAGAAAGAGAAATATATTGATAGCGTCTCCAACTTCTGCATAGTTTAAAGCTCATTTTTTGGTGTTATGAAATCCTAGGAATATCAACCGATGTAAGAGGAGAGGGTGAAGGCTCTTTGGATGCTTTTTGGATTGGCTTCTGCGTTTGATTGCACCAAACTTAGTTTCCCCTACTAGTAAGAATAGTTGGGCTCTCTTCATATCACAACCCTGACCACTTGTGCCGCGCCCAAGTTGGGGCCTATCGTTCGTCAATATACCAAAAACTCACAGAATTCAGAATCAACTGCTCACAGAATTCAGGATCAACTGAATCATCTCCACATCTTTTTTCGCTTCATTGTCGAGTGAGATCCAAGACTCGGACATCGGCTACATTGCCGTGGCCGTAGATCAAGGTTCAAAAAAAAAACGAAAGATAAAGAACCAGTTTGGCTAGGTTGGGGATGACAATGGTACTGGCCAATATCATGTATCTAAATCAGGAAAACTATGTTACATAAAATATACATGATTACATAGTGATTTAGAATCGATCAGATGGAATGGCTTAATAGCGCTTATTTATACAAGAAATGATGCCCCCACGGCAGAAAGAATGGGGAATTTTTTTTTAAGGGTAGGGGACATGGGGTTTCGCGTCTCGCACATTTATTCAAGTGGTCTCGTAAAAAATTAATACTGGACCAAAAATCGATTTTGAACCTTAGACGATGATTATGAACATTTGTTTTTCAGCCGTTAATTGTTGTTTGCTTTAATTTCTTTATAAGTCATCAAAATTGCACTGTTTAGGAGCGGCAAAACCACAGTTCTAGCAAAAATGGACCAACATTGTGTTTCACATATCCTAAACCCATCTTCGAGACAAGTTTTTGGAAGGAGAAAATAGTTTTAACGAGATGTAATTTGAACATTGCCCTTTCTAAGGAAGGCCAATATTAAAACAAATACCAGTACACTATAATGGCCGGAAATTGTAAAGGAATGAAACACCCCTGCCGTCAAATTCCACATTTGAGAGCTTTGAATGGCGTAAAAACTGTTAAGAATGGTATATGAATCATTTAAATAAATGTCTGATGCATAGGCTTGTGGCACCCAAACGTATCAAATATGTTTATCTATAGCACCCACAAGCAAAGAGGTCAACATGAACCTCAAGATGGCCAAGATTTGAGCATGAGGTTAGATTAACTCTTGCAAGAGCACATACCCAGACCATATTGGTTGACGTTTACTTGAACACTACTATTGTGAGCATTGCAACCAATTCTTATGTGTTTTTCTCGTTTTTGAATCATAGTCAAAGTAACTAGCTTTTCATATGTGAGCTTATTGTTGCGGTGCGTGGTGGAAGCCCTACCCATGAGCCTATCCACCACACGTCCAGAAAATAGAGAATATACTTCATGGACATGGATATTGATAGGAGCCGTCTATGAAGTGGTTGATCGTTTCATAACCATCGTTTCTTAGAAAAATGAATGGTAGATGTCGCTTCACCCCATATCTTATTTTTATTTAATTTAAATTCCCAATGAGATACTTCATCAGGTTAAGTCAGGTCCCAAGTCTCGCATCATTTTGAAAATATCTCGCAAGTTGCAACACTTGGAAAAGACTACAAGCGGGAAGGAAGAGAACGGGCAAATCTGTTACTTCCCCGAATCAATCCTTACCTAAGAGGATCGTCTCAAAATGAATAATTTATTGTAGAAGTAAAGTATTGATATAATTCCACGAAGTGGCTGCATGAGTGCCAACAGAATATCTTTCACTTTTCAAATTTGTCAAACATATCAGTGGAAAGACCATTGAAATATTCTCACTGAAAATAACCTGGTAAATCTATACCAATTAAGGACTGTTTACATAAGGTGTCAAACCTTAAACAATGATAGGGGACCTCCAATTCTTGCCAGAAGATGAAATTTTATAGCTGAAAGCCCAATCATGGCGTAAAAATCTATCTCCACACTTTAACTAAAACAATTAAAGTCGCCAAAAAAAGGTACACATTGAACATATTTATAAACCCTTGAGAATAAATAGTCCAAATAATATGTTAAAAAAGCACTATTTTTCAGACTAAAAAATTGTTTCTTTTCAAATCCATACATCTCAAAATTGAAATGATCGAGATGTTTCTAGCATCAAAACAACCTTTTCTGGTGGATCTTTTACGCGAGCCTTATCCTTCTGATATAAAGTTACCGCCCTATATAAACCTTTTCTCTTAAGTAATGGCCACAACAGTCTTTTGTTATATTCAAGTAGGGTGTGAGTGCAGGTTCATCTTAAGAGAGACAATACACTTTGAATGTTTAGTAAAAGGAGACTTGAGAATGGGTACGATAAGTTGCATTAACCAGCTTTTTAATGCACTGGTCATGGTCACACAAAAGCATGAGACCGGAATAGATACGCAAGAGGATATCAAACAATCTAAAGAATATATTGATGCCTAGTCTCAAAAGCAATGGATTCACATCAATAACTTTAAGGCCATAGCACCAAGCTTCATTCACAGGCAATATCATTACACAAAACACACACATAGGGAGTGAACATAGAAAACGAGCCAAGTATCTATTGACTTGTCAAAAGTTAAAGCACGTTGTAGAAAAGATTCTCAAAATGAAGTTTCCAACCTCATTTTCCCATGTGCCCATATGTGAGAGAGAGAGAGAGAGAGACTACGTGCAGTGCAAGAACCATAAAAGTGTACAGGAATCAAAGGAACACATTAGGGTATCAACATCCAAACAAAGTAGATAGGAAGGAATATTTGAAACTAAAATTTCAAACTTCACTTTTTCCTTGATGCCCATAAGAGAGAGAGAGAGGAGATGAAGAGCCAGGGAGAGGGGAGCTGGGACAATCCAAAGTTCTCATACATGGGTTCCTGCAGCGTTCCTGATATATGGACATGGATCAACAGCCTTCCACAATCACCCCAATGGGAAACAGACTCTCTCTCTATCTCCATATGCTCCCCGAAACCAAACCAACCAGCCCTCAAATTCTCAATAAAAAAGCACCCTCTCCTTTCAAACTCAGTCGTCTTTTCACTCCTAATCGATCTCCGTTTCCCCATCATTCTTTGGTCTTCCAACCCCTGTGAACTCAACCCCCAAACCCTAAAACCATATCAACAAACCACTTTCTCTCTTTTCCTCAACTTCATCACTCATGTCCTCCATTATTCCTCTAATACAAAACCCTCACCTACCATAGTAAACGTTCACATAACCCCAAAAGACCCCAAATTTCCTGAATTCTTCAACCTCTGTTTTGCCTCAATGTCCTTGTGTGTGTGCATATACGAGGCCCCCCAAGACATCCGAAACATCTGCCTCCGCACGTTCCAGCGCCATCTTACCCACAATAAATCAAAACAAACCCAAAAACACTTTCTCCAAGCTATAGGTTCAAACCTAGAGGAGCAATGGATGAGGTCACTAGCACTAGCCATCACTAATATAGGCCCAGGGATAGCCCTAGAGCTCGGACCCTATTCCTATGCAACACCCATTTTTGGGGCCTGGAAACTACGACTCTATTGTCCTATTGCTGCAATGAAACAAGTGGGTGAGAGCTCAGGTGAGTGCTCAACGGATGACCGCTTGCTATTCTCTCTAAGACACCACCACCTTGAGACCGTGCTCCAACTTCGCTACTCACTGGCTTTTCAACACAATTGGGTTGATGTATTCATGAGCATCGATAACATAAGGTGCGACATTGTTCCCTTGGTCACCGATGCATTACTAGAGAGACGTGGAGCAGGAGAAGAAGAGAAGCACTTCCCCTCACGTATCTCTCTGTATGTAACCCCCATTGATGATGCAAATCTCTTATCAGTTTCAGTTTTCAAATCTTCAGACAACCCTACTCATGAGATTGGGACTGAAAGGGGAATTGAAACTGGGTTTGATGCTCCCCAATCTTACTTTGGTGTCAAGGTCTCGGCCACTGACAGCAATAGCATGAGCATGAAGCCATGGAGGTTTGAGCAGAGTGCAGAGGGAAGTAGTGGGACCATGAGCTGGTTCTTGCATGATAGCATGGATGGGAGGGAGGTCTTCTCATCTAGGCCTTCTAAGATGACATTGATTCAACCAAAAGTGTGGTTTCGGGACCGATATTGCAATGCCTATAGGCCTTTTACCAAGCAAGGAGGGGTTGTTTTTGCAAGGGATGAGTACGGTGAGGGGATTGCATGGAGGCTTAGGAAAGAAGTGAAGGGCATGCTTACGAATTGGGAGATCAAGGGGAGTGTTTATGTGACATATTGGCCAAACAAATATCGAACTTTTTTCTGTGAGACCAAGTTTGTGGAGTTTCAGGAAATTGTCCAGCTTGGCCTAGTGGAAAAGAGTTTCTGTGAGCCTAGTATGGCCAAAGAGGGCACAGGGTTAAGTCGTTAAGCCTTATGGACACTATCCTGAGGGTCTGCTTTCTTTTCTTACCTTTTTTTCTCTCCCCTTCTTAGTATACGTTCTGTCTGCTTGTGCTCCAAGCCACTACTTGTTATATACTTTCCCTAAACCATGGATGGGTATGGAGACTTGCGAGAATGTTAACATTTTGATTCCATCAAGTTCAATTATTGTTTCCATCAGTAGAGAGCATAAACTCGTATGTATGCAAAACTGCTTTGCTCTATAATATATTTTATTTTGATGTAATTAGACCAAGTCAACTAGCTCTTTGTGTATCCCATCCTGCAGTGTTCCTAATTGCAAACATTATCTATATCCATGAATTTCTTTTTAACTTTTCTTTCGTTGAATGGCATCAGATCCAGGCCAAGTGTTTCTTATAGCTCCCACAAACTTGATCAACCTAGTAATATGGACGACCATTAATAAACCTGAAGAAACAAAGTCAAATGTGGTTACCTTGAATTTGAACCCGTGTCCAAAAGAAAATGGTCTTATTTCAAAGGAAAAGATTTTGGTGAGTCAGCTAACTCATGTGTCCCCCTGATTTTTAGGGATGGCCCCAATAGCCTATAAGATGAGCGAACTAAACTTAGGTGGTCTGGTCATGTGTAGTGTCGACATATAACATCGGTTAAGAGGGCAATTTGATTTAAGAGGAAAGCTCTAAAGGGCAAGAGAATAGCCTAAAAGGACACGGATGGAAGTAATATGAAGAGATATGGCGACTTACGGTTTGACCGAAGGTATGGCCCTTGATAGAGCGCAATGGCAGACTACTCATTTAGCTGACTCCAAATAGTTGGAATTAAGGCTCAAATGATGATGTTCAAAGGACATTAGTTGTCCATAAAAGTAAGAAATTGACACCCTCATCCCAATTTAAACATAGAAATTTAAAATACCCTTAAAAAATATTAAAAGTTCCAAAGATACCCCCATGAATAGGTACCACGAATAGTTCAAAATTCCAAAAAACCCCTATGAACACTTTACCCATGAACAATCCCGATAAATAGTACCCAAAATAGAATTCTTTATAAAATCTTAAAAACCCTAAAACTAAAATTAAAATATAATTTTACATTATTTGAAATTGAATAAAACTAAGAAATAAGATCAACTGCCCTGCATCATCCTCCCTTGGTTGGAGAAAACTCGTCCTCGAGTTTTGGACTCATGGTTTATTGTCCCAATCAAAGTACAACGATTATGCATTGGGGCTGGGGCTTTGAAATCAATTGATATATTCATAAAGACTTTTGAGAAACCATCGAGGAAAGGGTCATTGTATGTCAACAGTCTGTTTAGCTACATAAACTTGCTAAAATTGCATCAGTTCAGAAATACAAACCCGTTGAAATTGCTTAGACTCAACCCTAGAACATACTACAGCTGCATCTTCGACATGAGCATTGGATTCGATGACTTAACCAATAACTTTACCTATTGATTCCCCTTGGAGGCCATCATCTTTAACTTCGTCAAAGATTGATACAACCACAAAATCTTTTTATGATCATAGATTACATCTCCTACAAGACCTTATTCTTCATCTAAGTATATATCGAAGATTGGCAGCATATCCCAAACTACAACCTATTGGTTTTTGATACAACCTGCATCAAAATCAAGAATGTCCTCCTTCAAATCGAAAACCCTAGAGTGATGCCCCCTATGTCTAGGTATTCTATCACTTTCCTCTTTACTCTCTTCACACAGGGCATGGAGGTAAAAATGGTAGTACTTGACATCTTCTTAGGCGAAAAGATCACCATCTTGCCCATGAATGATGCTTGCAAATTGTTGTGCTAGTTGTTGAACTTGCCTTTTCAGTTCTTTAATTTCCTCATCTCTGAGATCACAAAGGAGGTTTGCGAAAGCCCCCCTTTCAAGGCTCTTTGTCGCTGCCATTGATTTACCGGAATCATAAATCCTAGGTAGAGAATCAACAAAACCTTGCTGAAATCATCAAGATCTAGGCTGAATTTGGCAAAACTTGGCCCAAAATCAATAGACCTAGACACTATTTAACATTCAAAGGACATCGATCATCTTCATACAAGAAATTTTATTTTTTGATAAAATCATACAAGAAATTGATACTGTGCTAATTTAAACATAAAAGCCTAAAATACCCTTAAACAATATAAAATTTTTAAAATACCCCTATAAACAATTACCCATGAACAATACCTATGAATAGCAACCAGTGTCTACTAAATAAAAAGTATATATAAAAAAACTTAAATACTTAAAATACTTCAAAATCCTAAACATAAAAATCTAAAACTAAAATTACAATATACATCATTTGAAATTGAATAAAATTTATAATAAGATTAATTTTGTCTTGCATTGGGTTTTTTGGGCCCTAAACACATTCTAGGTCACTAGATATCCATATTTGCCTCAAATCCAATGTTCGTAAAATCGAACCGGAACAGTTAACCGGACATGGGCCTGGACACGATTTAACTGGCCTAATCAATAAACCGGCCGATTCAACCGCTCTAATCGGGCAAGTCCCGGGCGGTCAAAAAAGTGTCGAAAAAATTTAAAAAACATACAAAAAAAAATCTACTAAAATATGAAAGGCATATAAAGAATGATTAAAACAAAACACATTCAAATGAAGTTGAAAATTAAAGAAAAACATGGATTTTAACCCATTTCATATTTTCCAATGGCTATTTTTAAAATTTTCTAAAAAAAATGGGAAAATATAAAAGTGAGTATTAATGACCAAAACATTTTTTAATCTTTACCATAATGTAAAGAATATTTAAAAATGGATTACAAATCAAATTCCTTATTTTTGAGAATTTATATACATTTTTCTGATATTTTTTTTAAATACTGATTGAACACCCTAACCGCCCAAAACCGGAAAAGGCCACTGGTCGGTTCCGATCTAATTGGGCGGTTAGCGGTTAGATTGGGCGATTTTGCAATGCTCAAATCTATGCATTTGGAGCTTCAAAAATAGCAAAGAGCTGATGATCTTTGAAGAATATAAATTAATTGTAAAAAAAAAGGTACAAGTTGGACCATGTTTAAGGCTCAAACTTAATTTTTCTTTCAGATTCCTGAAGTAACGGTCGAGATGCTAGACCTGCGACGTTGTTTTTGGTCCTCAATCCACCTCCAAGAAGGATATTGGAAGGGTGGGCACAATGCAATAAGTGCACCCAGTGACGCACCTAAACCCTACCTCATGAAGTCATAGAAAAGCAATTGAGGCTTTACAGAAAAGTTTGTATTTATAATGGTCATCCCACCTCATGGCCTTCTGCACAATCAGCATCTTAGCCACACAATCCTATATGAGCATTTGTGAGCACACATTCGCAAATGCATATGATTGTGTAACATCTATGGGTGAATATATGTACACACACATTAACAGGGACTATAAGGTATAACTGATGCATTGTAGTTCACAAGCATTAGGGCATCTTGACAGTCAACACTCCATCATCATCATCGTCATCATCTAAGGCTCATCCCAACTATTTGGGGTCAGCTACACGAACCTTATTTCACCATTCTGCTCTATAAAGGGCCATACCCTTAGTCAGACTATAAGTCACTATATCTCTTCTCACTACTTTCATCTATATCCTTTTGGGCCTTCTGCTTGCCCTTTTAGAACCTTCCACTCAAACCAAATCACCCCTCCTAACCGTTGTTGGCAGTCAACACACCATGAAGGTGAAAAATCTAAAATGTCAGTAATGATTTAAACCATGAGTGGAACAAATCCCTTAAGTAGCATTTCACTGTTTCAAAGTAAATGCTCCATGGCATTTCCCAGGTTGTTTTTTATTTCTAGACTGGTTGACTAGTTAAATAGAAAGAAAAAGTACAGAACCACGTGGAGTGGTAAAATGATAGCCCACAAATTGGGTGCTCGGACTACAAAGGGGAAGGGTGATACAACAACAAACAAAAGAAAAGAATTAAAGATAACAATTAAAGAATCCAAAGGGATCAACAAACATAACATAGATGTGTAGAGTTTTGAGCCAACAGAGGCGGTGAGAGTCCTTAAAGTAGGGTGTGGCCGAGACAAAATAAGGTTGGGGGTAACGAGGCCCTATCTTGTTATGCAAGGGGTCGAAGATATTCGATTGTTAGATTCATTGCCGAGATAACGCACCGCCAGGATGAGGTTGAGTGTTGAACTTCTGTGCTGTCCTTCCGAGTATTAAATATCCCTTGGGGACTTGCTTCAGGCTGCAAGAAGGATAGAGGGGAGGAGGAGGAGGGATGGTTGAAAGCCTGTTTCTAAAAGAGGGGCAAGAGAGACAGGAGATGTAAGGAGAAATAAAGGAGGGGAGGTGTAGAATAGGGGTTTCATGAGGGGGTAGAGAGAGACAGAGTGAGATAGGGTAGAGAATAGAGAGGAAGAAGGGATACCAAATAAAATTGGGCGGGGAGGGGGAGGGGGGGGGGGGAGGGGAGAAGAGAGATTATATAAACTGGAAGCTCGAGATAAAAGGGGAGAGGGAGAGAAGTAAAGTGGGGGGTAATGACGAAGTTGTTTTTTTTTTTTTCTAGCTTTTCCTTTTCTCATCTTTTTTCTTTTTCCTTTTTTTTTTCTTCTTTTTCTTCTCACTTTTTTTCAAATTTTTTTTTCTTGTTTTTTTTTCCATTGCAATCTTTGGGGGGGAGGGGAATGGGTTAGTGTACCAAGTGAAAAAATAAAAGGGTGGGGAAGGTGTTGTGGGCTCCATCCTTTGCAAGGCAATCCGTAGCTGAGTTGGTCCCTTGAGTATGTGCTTGAAAGTCACAGGCGGCAGGTCACTGCAGATAAGGTAAATAGATTCGAAGATGGATGTCAGTCTCCATGGAGGTAGAGAGACGTTGGATGCCCACCTGATGACATTGCTGAAGTCACATTCAACTTGTATAGCAAGGGAGGTCTTCTTGAGTCCTTCCAATAGGGCCATAGCCTTGGCATGGGTGGAATCAGTAATTCCCAAGGCCCCGAAAAAGAGAGGAGTAAGCCGTTCGAGTTGGCCAGGGTACCTATATAGCCGGAGGGTTCGGGGTTGCCAAAAGATGCACCGTTTGTATTAAGTTTGAGGATACCCAGTGTCGGTGGACTCCAGATGGCTCTTATAGTGGGTGAAGGCGAGTGAGATGCAAACAAACAGTACCAACTTCCTCTAAGGTTTGAAATAGGGATTTCAGAGAAGAAAGGGATGGTCGAAGCCCAAAAAGAAATGAGAGAGATAAGAGAATATGATATAGAGGAAAGGTCCAGCTATCCCACGAAAAGTTCTCACATTTCTTTTGAGTCAGATAGACCAAAAAGTGCTGCAAAAACTATACGCCAAAGTTTTGTGCTATTAGGTAGGAAAGGAGGGGAAATATGGACGAGATCGGGGATGGATTGAGGTGTTACCCAAAGGAGGTCGAAGAGTTGAAGGATAGTGGACCAGAGGGCAGAAGAAAAAGGGCAATGGATAAAGAGGTGAGGTACATCTTCTTCTTCTTGAAGACAAAGGATACAACGGTTTGGGAGGGAGAAGTCTCTCTTCATAAGTTGATCCAAAGTAAGGCCTCTGCCTTGACAAAGGGTCTATAGAAAAGCCTGGACCTTATGAGGTATGGGGAAGGACCAAATTTTATTTAGTAGAGGAGAGGGATTCCAGTTAGGAAGAAGAGAAATGTAAAAAAAGGCGACCGAGGAGTTTCTGGAGGGGTTGAAAGACCCGATGAGAGAGTCTTCTCTAGAAAGGAGGGAGAAAGTGGGATTGAGGAGCTGGAGAAGAGAGTGGAGAGTGGGCAGTCAGAGTCTAGTAGAGAAGATGGCCTCTAAGTTCCACATAATGCGCAAAGAGGGCATCTTGATCAGCAGTGAGAAGAAAAAGGGAAGGGAAGAGCTGATCGAGAGTTTGCTGTCCTAACCAAGGTCTTCCCAGAACCTAATTTTGAGACTGTTACCTAACTTGAACCTGGTGGAGCCCTAAAAGCAAATTTGGTGGAGGAGATGGATCTCCAAGCCCCCGAAGTGCGAAAGAGAGGGCACTGAGGCAGCCATCTGTTATCTTCAAGTCCATATTCGGCTTGGATGATAGACTTCCAAAGAAGGAAGTGAGGAGAAGTAAATCTCCACCACAATTTCCCAAATGAGAGCGGTTCGTAGATCTAATTCTCTTAAAACCAAGGCCACCGTTAGGAGTGCAGATTTTATCCCAGGACACTAGATGGAATCTATGACCAGAGAAAGTCTCTCATGAGTTTCTCGAGACGATGTGCCACCAAGGCAGGAATTTGGAAAAGGGACATCTGGTAGATGGGAATGTTGGCCAAAGTAGCTTTAATTAAGTGTAATTCTTCCCCCAAGGGAGTTGAATCTGCCCTTCGAGTTGGCGAACTTCCAGATAAATTTTTCAATTAAATTATCCCAAAGGTGTTTCTAAGGTTTCCCTATATAAAGAGGAAGGCCCAAGTAGGTAGAAGGGAGAGAATCAATGACATACCCAAGATGCTGGGCGAGGATAGTAGTCTCATTGTCGCTCACCCTAACCCTCAATATTTCTTTTCAAGACAATTTGATCTTCATCCCAGTGGCAGCTTCGAAACATCTAAAGAAAAGCCAGAGTTTACAACATGGGTAGGTTCAACATCACAAAAAATAAGGGTATTCTCAGCATAGAGGAGATGGGAGAGGGTGGGTCCAGTGGAGGAGGTATGGAAGCCCTTAAGGATACCTTGACCATATAATCTAGATAGAGATCAAGTAAGAGCTCCCCAATAAGGGTGCACAGAAATGGGGAGAGAGGGTCAAGAAGACTCCAGCCCGACACCGTCATAAGCCCTTTCCCAATCAAACTCCATGACAAGACCTTTGTCCCCGGATAGAAATCTGGAGTGGATAGCTTCATGAGCAAGAGAACGCCCCATTAAGGATTTGCCTATTTGCAACAAAAGAACATTTGGGTGGGTCGATGACAGAGTGTAAGACTGCTTGGAGGCAAGAACCTTAGCTAGAACTTTGTCCGAGGAGTTATGAAGGCTTATAGGACAGAAGTCTCTTAACTTTTCTACCCCTTCAACCTTAGGGATAAGAGCAATGAAAGTACAATTGAGGACAGAAATAAGGCAACCTCTATGGAAGAATTCAATAAAGAAGGCAATAATATCCGGAGCCAGTGTTTCCCAAAAGTCTTCATAGATGGCGACCGCGAACCGTCAAGACTTGGGGCTTTATCCCACCCAAGATCCATGACAGCCTGTGAATCTCTTCCTCAGACAAGGGTCTTTCAAGCAAAATTGCGTCCTCGACAGAAAAGGAAAGGAAGGGGATATCGGAAGGTTTAGGGGTAGTGGTAAAAAGACAAAAGGTTTTTGAAGCGTTTGACGAAAAGTCTGTTGACTTGATCAGGTTGGGAGAAGGTGCGGTGACTGACAGAAATTCGAGTAATGGTGTTGCCCCTTCTCTTGGCGCTAGCTATTTTATGGAAAAAAGTCATGTTACGGTCCCCCACCTTAAGCCATTTGACTTTGGACCTTTAGTACCAAAAGGTCTTTTCCTGTTTGAGCAGAAGGAACAGATTATGTCTGGCAGATGCCCTATCGGTGAGTTCCTAGGAGGAAAGAGGTCTAGTTTCTTCTTGGTTGTCTAGAGAGTGAATGAGGGCCATACGGGCCGCATTCTGTTCCCTGTAGTTGCCTGGGATGGAGCGGCTCCATGGGTCAATGGAGCCCTTCAGGAGTTGTAGGTTTTTGGAATGACGGAATCTGGCCCATCCGTTAACTGAGTATGAGGACCACCAGTTCCTGAAGAGCTGAGGAAAGGCTGGTTCTTCCAACCAGAGGAGTTCAAATCTGAAGGGTTTATTTGAAGGAAAGAAGGGGTTAGTATCGAGGAGGACAGGTTTATGGTCAGAGGTAGTCTTAGGAAGCACGAGAATAAGTAACTAGGAACCTGGATTCCCAAGATTTGGAACCCGTTAACCTGCATTTCCCAGGTTGTTCCTCATGGGAAACTATTTTTCATCCATTCCAAATCTCAATTCCTCCATACTTTTCCCAAGACTCATGGAAGACTATGTTCACAGGTTCTATCACAATTCGAAAATCATAAAATGGATAAGTAAAGCAGGCAAACTCATCATCCATGAAACATGACAAAGAGAACATGCCATAAGATGGAAAAAGAAATTTAATAAATTAGAAATTGTAGTTTATTTTAACATAATTTTAATATTTTCTTTAGATACCCCATTTGCCTCACCTGATGCAATGTGATTGTCATAAAAAACATCCCCACCAACACTCTAATTCTTATATGCTTGTTAGATAACTTTGCTTGATGGATAACATTTGCGAGCTCAAGATAAAGTATTTCTTCTAGTGATCCTTTAAGAAGCAAAGGGAAACCAAGAAAAAAGGTGTGAAACCCTCACTTATGGGGTGTAAATATCAATAGCAATCACTTGGTACAAAAGGTCCTAGTTGATGTTAGAGTCCTTAGCCGAGATGCCCAATAAGGCCATTGCAGCCTAATGCAGCCAGAACCCCAGAATCGCATTTAACAAAGGCAGTAGATTTCCAAAGCCATTTGTCATTGAGTGCAATCAATTCAATGTAGTGTAGGATTGCAAGACTTGGGCGCAGAACCCGGCCAAGGGCCGAGCCGATTAACCCGGACCAGATCTGAGTAATTCAACCCAAGTCGGTCAGGTCTTGGCAGAGGTACAAAATGTGGCAAAAAGCCCACTAAAAAAGGTGAAAGAAAAATCCATAAATATGGAAAAATATTGATATTATTTATATTTTGTTATTACTTAGAATTTTTTTGATAGAAATTAACTTAGCATTAAATGAAAATAAAATACATGAGTTTGTCGATACTGTGAGGCCTTCATGCATGTCCTCAATAGCATCGTGGTCCCTAAGAGGAGGACCTGCAAAGACTTCCACTACAAAGACTTACACAACAGCGGAGAGGGCTTACAGTAAAGTGGGGGCTTATATATGTGCCCAAGTACAAAAGCGGACAAAAGGATAGATTAGAATTTCAGCCCTTTTCTCGCTTTATAACAAGAGTAGAGAAAAGAGGTAAACAGAAAACGGTTAGGGCTAGTAATGATGCCCTTTTACACAGATTAAACATCTTGTTAGATATGTTGCCAGGGCGCTTCTTTAGCGAGCGCGTCTGCCGCTGCGTTTGCGGTTCTTCGAGTGTGCCTCCAAGTAACTTCCAAGTCCCTGCATAAGTGATCGATCTCATCAAATATATGGCCTAAGTACCAAGGTGGCTCTCTTTTACTAGAACCCCACTTTATGATGTTTTTGGCATCTCCTTCAATCTGTAAGATTCTACCCCAAGAATTATGAAAGAGCTTGATTCCAGTTAGCAGAGCCAAGGCTTCTGCTGTTTGCGAGTCTTTGTTTCCTATGTATTCTAAGTAGGTGAGAAGGACTACTCCTCCATGATTTTTTAACACTCCCCGATGCCTGCCGGACCGGGGTTTCCAAAGGAGCATCCATCAAAGTTAAGCTTTACATAGCCCTCTGGGGGAGGAATCCATCGAGGCGTATTTATGCTCCTCTGATGGCCAAGAAAAAGAAGGTTATCCCAATCTCTAATAAAGGAGGAGGCAGATGCCTACGAATTGTTTATGGTGAGAGGCCCAGAAAATAACAGACGATGTTATTTTTTGGAACAGTGTCTGGATAGTGTTCTTCTCTCCTAGAAAGATCCTAAGAGTTTCTTTCCCCCTAAATATGCCAGAGGGTAGCGGCTAGCGAGGCTTTCCACAGGATTTTCCCTGATTTCCTCCATCTGTCCTCAAAGAAAAGGGAAACCAGGGACTGGATTGACTTGAAAAAAAAAGAATTGATGAAAAATGGCTATTCAAACGATTTTATGTAAATTCATTTATGAAGACTAGGGAGATATACAACACAATTTAAACTTTACATAAATTAATTCAATGGAAGGAATGACAAATTAATTCAATGGAAGAAATTACAAAGTACAATTAATATTGACTAGTAGTAATAAGAGTGTCGATGGGTTCAGGGTATTCTTGTGTCTCGCTATCAGGGTTCACTTCGCCAATAATCTGAGTGAACCCTGGTGGGGTTTGTAGTTTTGCAGTTGTGCTCCTTTGCCAATCAACAACATTTCTCGAGGTAGCCCCTAGGCCAAAGTCTCCTAGACTAGTCCAATCCTCCACAATTGCCTCTTGCCAATGGTTTTCCATTGCCCCATCTGTTTCCTCGTCGTCCCAATCCCCATCTTCATCCGTGTCAATGTCCATGTCCTCTGCCACGTGTCCTCTTTTTGGGTGTTGCCATGCCCACATTATGATCCATATGGGCAACTGCTCCCCTAAGGAAATCCTGATCTAATACTATTGGCCTTTGCGATACCCACTCATCGGCCCTTTAGGAGAGGTAATTGAGGTTGGTTAGCCTATGGGGGTCCTTATCTCTCTCTATTTCTCTCTCTCTCTCTCAATTTGAGTTTACAGTGGACATACAAGGTTGTGCAACATCCAAGTCAATGTTCACAAAACCGGTCGGGTGGTACCGCATTCGGCAAGCTTACTTGGGCTCGCCTCTAGCCGAGCCCGATTATGGGGGCTCTAACCGCCAAGGGTTGGACCCCCAACTTGAGCAGCCTGAGTAAACCTCCTACTTGCGCGGTTTATTAACTACGTGACCAGGTTTTATTTAATTGGGCCGGCTAATGGGCTACCCGGCTAGTTAAAAAGGAGCCCTGCAAGTTGTAGGGCTCCATTGTTGTGGCTGACCAAATATGAAGGATTCCCAGCAATTTTTGCAGGGAACCCCTAATGGAGCTCCAATAATAGAGCTCTTTTACAGTGTGAGGGGTTTATAACAACCCTCACGCACCATCTCATCTCTCTCTAACTCTCAACTCTCTATTTGCTCTACCCTTCTCAATCAACTAAGTGAGTCTCTCTCCCTGTGCACTTATCTCTCGCTCTCTCTCTCTCTCTAGGGAAAGGCAATGCCATGTCCTTTTCTCTGCCCCTTCCTATCTCTCACTGGGGCGACATGACCTTTGCCCATCTCTCTATCTCGAGCAAGGCAGTGCCCTGCCCTTCCTCTATCTCTCGCAGGGTGACATGGCCCTTGCCCTTCTCTCTCTCCCTCTCTCCCTAGGTAGGGCAATGCCCCGCCCTGCTCTCTCCTCCCCTCTCTCTCTCTCTCGTAGGGGCAATAGGGCCCCAGCCCTTCTCCTCTCTACCTATTTGTCTCTCTAGGACAGGGTAATACCCTGTCCTCTCTCTCCCCCTCTCTCACACATGCACGCAGAGGTAACAAGGCCCTTGTCCTTCTCTCTCCATCTCTCTCTACGGCAGGGCAGTACCCTGCCCTTATTTCTCCCCCTTTCTCTGTATCTCTCTCCTCTCTCTCTTGCTTGCATGGGCAACAGGGCCCTGCCTTTCTCTCTCCCTCTCTCTAGGGAAGGGTAGTGCCCTGTCCTTCTCTCTCTCTCTT
>NW_006494943.1:694233-706844 GCF_000471905.2 Amborella trichopoda
TCGTCTCTCTCTCTCTCTCTCTCTCTCTCTCTCTCTCTCTCTCATAGGTGCGACAGGGCCCCTACCCTTCTGTCTCCTCTCTCTCTAAGGTAGGGCAGTGCCCTACCCCCTCTCTCCCCCTTCCTCTCTCTCTCTCTCACTCGCGCAGGGACGACATGGCCCGTAACATTCTCTCTACACCATGATTCTCAAAAATATGACAAAAAATTAAAATATTCTATCATGGCAAAAATATTGAGAATCATGGTAATATTTTCAGGAAATTTAATTTTCAATTAAAGTTTCAGTAAATTTAGTTTTACAATTAAATTTTAATAAAATTTTATCATGGTAAAAATATTGAGAATTATTGAAACTTTTTCAAGTAAGTCTCAGGAATTTTAATTTTAACCATTAATTTTCCAGGAAATTTAATTTGGACCATTAAATTTTCAGAAAAAATTATTTTTACTATTAAATTTTAAGGAAATTTAAATTTTACCATTAAATTTTTGTAAGATTCTATCATGGTAAAAATATTGAGAATTATGGAAAATTTTAAGGTAATTCCCAGAATTTTAAGTTTAACCATTAATTTTTCAAGAAATTTAATTTTTACCATTAAATTTTCCAAAATTTTTGTCATGGTAAAAATGTTGGGGGTATTACAATCCTATAGATGAGGAGGAGCTCAATAAATGAGGAGTTGAGGCTTAGATGGAACGGACTAAGATTGCCAATCTATAGGATGTGCACAATAGACAAATGGACTTCAAGAGATATATCGTAGACTAGTAGGTGCATCCTCTAATTACCACCCTAAAAAACATGTAGTGTTGGGTATGGGACAATGTGGGCTTTCGTTTCGTAGGTCCACATCTACTATGCATAGGTGTAGTTTTTCTTGTCGTCCTTCTTTTAGTCGGCCATCTACTATTCGCCAGCCTAAACCCGAAATCCTGAAATAATGCCACTGCATCCCTGCGAACCGTCTAGACTCTGCCCTCACAGACCGGAATACCATCATGCCAAATTAAAATATTCATGGGGAGAGAAACTCACCAATGGAGCCATGCAACTTGTAGGGCTCCTTTTTAACCAACTGAGCACCGCAGTAACTGGCCGAGTTTAAGAAAATGCGGCCAGGTAGTTAATAAACCGCCTGAGTAGAAGGTCTACTGAGGCTGCTCAGGTAGGAGGTCCAACTCTTGGCGGTTAGACCTCCATAACCAGGCAAGCTGAGGTAACACGACCGGGTCTGATTCGACCCGACCAGTGTTGTGAACGGTGATTCAATGTCATATAATGCCTTATACGTTAAATGAATCACTACATGTGCAAAGGAAGGTATACACTAACCTCACTCCTTTTTTCCTTGTTTATATTTTTTCTCTTTTTTTTTTTTTGGCTTTTTGTTTTTGTTGGAGTGGGGGGTGGGGTTTGGAGGTGGGAGGGGTTCAGGGTAAACTCTACGGCACACAACATATGTAGGTTGGCTTCAAGTAAGCGATTTTATGGCCACCCCCCCTTTCATGTTTTGCTTTTCATGCATTGCATTATCCAATCGAATGGATGATTAATAAACAAAAATTGCAATAATACCATGATAGTGTAAAAACAAGTGATCAATTAGTCAATTGGTAATTAAAAGAAGAGATAACAACACCTTCAAAACAAAGGTGCTACCTATTTCAATATTAATATTCTCTTAGGGAGCCAATTGCATCTGCAACTTGTATAAAGGATGTAAAGGTCAGCAGATCCCCCAAATGGGTAGCATCTTATCATGAAAAAGGAAAGGCTTCAATAACTAATTTTCCTACATGAAAAATTAAACCACCATAAAACTTTTGTCAGTACAAATTTCTCAGAATGGAAGGCCAGAATGTTGTGTTATGCAATCTTACCAATAAAAAAAAGAAAGAAATATGCAATCTTAACCCTTCATGAAACGAAATAAAAGTAGCAACTATCAGATCTAGTGTTCAACCAAGGCATTTTCAGATCACCAATATAATATATAACTATGTTCAGAAACAAGGGGGAGCAGCAAAGACAGTTCATATCTGTACTAATAATGTGTTCAAGGAAAGCAAGTTTTGTCATCCACGATTGACCAAGTTTAAAGCATTCAGGCAAACAAAGAGACTATCCAACTGTCTTCCTCCTCTCTACAGTTTGACTAACAAATTCTTTGCATTCTCCTTAGCACAAAGAAGGTCTCCATGGAGACTTCTAAATCTGAGCCATTACAGAAAAGGAATACCAAATTTAGAAAGTAGAACCATTCCATCCAAAGTTGGAACCCTGCAAAATTCAAATAGAGGAAAACATCAGCCAGTTCCAGTCATATCATAAAGAAAGTAAATCAGCATCCCGAAACCAATACACAGAGAGGGGATCCAATAGAATATTAAAACCCTTTTGTGTGGATCTATCAAAGGCCCAAAGCCCAAATTCAATAAGCTAAGCACTTCCCAGAAACAATGAAATAAAAAATAAAAACTTTTGGCAGTCAAGGGCTAATTACATGATCTATAGCTGGTGTAAAGCATGCAAACACTGTGCATATTCTTGGCTCTGATGGGCCTAACAAAAAGGAGAAATACAATAAGAAGAAACAGAAGGGTTTTAAAGAAGTGGAGGCAAAGTCGATGAAGGCTTGCCTTTGTGTCATAAAATTTTAGGAAGAAGCGAGACTTTGGAACCGATAACTTGGTTTCAAGAATTGTGGCAATGGCAGCACTCAGCTTCTTGTTAACATCAGGGTTCAGGCCCCCAATGGATACCAGCTCCCCATAAGCAGCAGGTTGTTCAGTTCCTCCAAACGACATGGGTACCGATCCTTTGAGCACTATCATCACATACTGTTCCGAAAATATTAAAAGAAAAGCAATGCAGTAAATTTTAACTCATGGGTATAACGATAATTTCCCTAGAAACCACCAATTCTATAGCAACTTTCGAGGAAATGGAAAATTTACGAGAAATGGTATTTTTTAATTCTCAATATTGTTCGATAAATACAAATAGAGAACATTTACCATACAAATAGAGAACATTTACCCTTAAATGGAGCAATACAAAATAACTTGGAAACAGATCATTAGTCAATAGAATCAGCAAATTTTTCAAAAAATCACTGAATTTTGGAATTGAAAGCCTAAACAAGTTAAACAATAAAAAACCCAACATATTGGAAGAGCAATTCTCTGCAACAATTTCCTAACTCTTTTTACAAAGATTTCCAGTTATAAACTACAGGAAAATGCAAGCACTGAAACCTTATGACAGGATTAGAAATCATAAAGCTTATTCTTTTCTGAAAATAATATTTCCCATAAAATGTCACCTAATTTCCTTCAAAATATAGCATTCCCAGTATTTCACTATTTACTACACTCACCCCGTTTCTTTGCTGAATTGCTCCCTTTCAGTTTTGGGTGAGGTTTGTATAAGGTGCCCACCTTAAACTATGCAAGTAAGGCACACCATTAAATTTTATCGGAAGGTGTGGTTCCTGATGTTGGAAACCTTATGTGGATTTGAAAATTCATGTTCAACCTTATGAAATTTAAAATTCCAAAAAACAGTGTAGATTGAGGAGATATATAAACATTTGAAAATCTTGAAATTAGACAGTCCAGATAACTTGTTAGAATATGTACTATTTTTAGGATTTGAAATACTTTTTTCATTATATCCACACACCTCGAGATCGATATGATCAATCGGAAGGTTTTCCAACTCAAAAATATATATTTTTTACTAAATTTTGAGATCACCTTAATTCTACAGTACAAGGTTGCAACCTTATAAAAACTGTTCCCATCATTTTTCCCCCATTCTTTTTGAAAAACTTGCTCAAGTTTATGAGCTCACTCATTGTTGCATAAATGCATTGGTACTGTCATTCCATATCTAAAAATTGCTTCACCAATAACAATAAAAAAGGGAAAATTAAGAACTATCACATTTCTGCATACATGCAATGGTTCTATTATACAAAGCCTAAAAACTAATGTTTTAAAACTTGGATCTGATCTAGACCTGGAATAGGCCAGGACCGAACCGGTTCAAAGAAGAAATTTGTCCCGGCCCAGCTCCCCTCGAAAACCCCTCATTTTATTTTTTTTCCCTTTTTTTAAGCATATCTAATGTTTTGTTATGTAATCCCCACCCCATAAACTTTATTTTAATTTTAATTTTTTTATTTTATTTTTTAATATGTTTCTTGATTGCCAATTTGGACTGATCCAAACCGATCAGGATTGCCAATCTATTACCAACACAAATATGTGAGGTGGATGATCCACCCCATCGATCTGGGTTTTGAAACCTTCTTAAAACTAATTCACTTTTTTCAAGGGAAAAATGAAAAATGCAGGGTTATCAAGAGGGAAAAAACCAATAAATTATGATGAAAACCACACCCTAAGTAGCAGTCATAAACATAAAATAATCAGCAAAACCACTAATTTAGTTCCTAATGAGTTGCATAAAAACCTACAAATTAATAGTTCCAGAGAGCACATAAAAAATATAATGAAAAATAACCAAAAACCGATAAACAACGCGTATTTCCAATTAAAGGACCATCATCTTGGAATCGTTGTATGACATGTCCATATATATTCGTATGGTCCCCTAACCTGTCAAGCACCTTCACGGCTGCAACTTTCTACTTTGCTCTTCTACCTAATCTTTCCCCCTCATCCATCCTGAATAACCATGCCGGTGCCTCAGAAGGTTCAGGCCTTAATTTGGCTCCTCCTCTCGGAAAAAACTGTACCTTAGACCAGCTACAAAGGTGTGGTCTGCCTCCTGGAAGAGGAAACTAACCCCCACCTCTTCATTCATTGTGAAGCAGCTTCAATTCTTTGGTCCTTCCTTCTTAAACTTTGTGGCATTCAGTGCGCCACCCCCGCCCCCCTCTAGAAAGCCTCTTCTCTACCCTCCTTTCCCTGCTTTTTCCTCGGCAGAAAGCTCTAGCAACTTTCTGTGGTAGCATCCCTTCAGAGAATATGGCTGGATAGAAATTCTAGGACCTTTAGGGGAAGGCCCCTTCTATCTTTGACTCAGTACTAGGCGCCCAAAAAAAGTGGAGGTTCCTGGGTCGCCGCCTAGGCGCCCAAAAACCTATTGGGGGGTTTTGTAGAAGATTTTGATTCCTTATAAGCATCTATAAGGTGGAAGTTTGGAGATTGAGCAATCAAAGTAAGTGATTTGTTTATTACTTGTATAAGTTGTATTATTTTGAGATGTCTCTTCCGGATCTAATAGGAGTGGTGATCCCGGTTGGAAATATGGCTACAACCCAGATCCTAATGATAAAAATTGTATAAGATACAAGTTTTGTGAGAAGGATACAAAATGGGGCATAAACCGGTTCAAGAAACAGCTTGCCGATATCAGGGGGGATGTTACCCCATATAAAAAGACTCCTGATGCTGTTAAAAAGGAAATAACCAATTTTTTTAGTATGGTAAAAATGAAAAAAGATGAGAAATTTGCCTCCATAGCAGAGGTTAGGTCTGGGCTTCGGGTCAATTATGATGATGATGATAGTGATGAGGATGGGATTGGGGAGGGATGTCAAGAGGTAGAACAATCCATTATTAAGGGGGGAAGGGAAAGAGAGTGGTAATCGCTTCTAGTTCTGAGAGTAAGAAACCTCGGTTAAAGGCCTTATGGATAGTTTTTTACCTCGGCCTGACCCTGAGATTGTAGGAGAGAAAACAAAGAAGCAAACCACCATTGAAAATAAAATAAAGAAGGAAGAGAGAGATAGAGCTGCTTATTATGTCGCTACATGGTTTTATGAGGCAGGCATTCCTTTCAATACCACTCGCCTAAGGAGCTTCTATGCCACAGTAAAGGCAATTGGCCAATTTGGGCCTGGGATGAAACCCCCAACCCCATATGAGCTTTCAGAGTCTCTTTTGAAAAAAGCGGTGAGTGTCACGAAAGAAGCTGTAGAAGTTAAGAAGGATGCATGGGCTCAGTACGAGGTTTCTATTATGACTGATGCTTGAAGTGATAGGAAGAGAAGAAGTCAGATGAATTTGCTTGTGAAATGTCCTTTAGGGACTGTTTTTTGGGGTCTATTGATGCCTCTGATCATATCCATGATGCCCATTACATATTCCAAGTTATGGAGAAGGGAACCAAGGAGGTTGGGGAGTATCTTGTTGTATAGGTTGCCGCAGACAATACTGCTCCTAATGTTGCTACAGCTAATTTGCTACGCATAGCTTATCCTAGAATATTTTGGACACCATGTGCAACACATTGCTCAAATCCGAGGCCAATTCTGACAGATTTGAGCTCCATTTGAGCATTCATTTTTAATCAAAAGGAGTTTCAATTTGAAAATAATATACCAGATTTCACAGAAGGCTCAAAGACCAATAGACTAATTTCAAGAAAAATAGGTCTTTATACTATGCAGGCACGTCCCGGATCTCATCAGTAAACCAGGCGTGTCCTTCATATTGTTGATAGTGACAAGGCTTCTATGGGCTACATATATGAGGCTATGGAGAAATGCAAAAGAGAGATAGCCCAAAATTTTGATGATGATGAGAACTGCTATAAGCTTATTTGGGAGATTATTAATGAGAAGTGGGATAAACAGCTACATCGACCATTGCATGCAGCTGGTTATTATTTGAACCCAGCTTTTTTTTTATGTTGACAAGGATATATACACAAATGACACAATTATGACTGGATTTAAGAAGTGTGTAGATGTGCTAGTCCCTGATCTTGACATCCAGGATATTACATGCGCTGATGAGCTGATAAATTACAAATGTTCACTAAAGTCTTTTAGGAGTCCAATCGATGAGGCAAATGACCAAAATTGATCCAGGTAGTAATAATATTCTTAAGTTCATCAAGTTCAAATAATCAAATTTCATTTTTATAATTCTATTATTTATTTAGGATTTTATTCTATAGCTTTGCAGCCAATTGGTGGAGCCAACAAAGGTGTAGTTCTCCAAATTTACAAAAGTTGGCCATTCGGATCTTAAACCTAACCACTTCCTCATCCGGTTGTGGGCGGTATTAGAGTACTTTTGAAGGGGCAAAGCCGTAAGGGTAATTTGTAAAATTGTATTAATAATACATGAACCATAGATTTTAATTAATTTCATTTGATTTTGTTAGATTCATACAAAGAGATGGACTGGGCTTGAATCTAAGAGGCTCAATGACCTAGTCTATGTCAAGTATAATCGATACAGGTTTGCTAAGAGAGATAAGAGAGACCCCATTAACCCCATCAGATCAAAAAATATGGATAATGCTATGGAATGGTTAGTTGATGATGATGAGGTCGAGGAGCATGAAAGATTGATATGGGACATGATCATAGATGCTTCAGGGACATTAGTTGACCCTCTTAGAGCCACTAGATCTTCTGCACAAAGCACGAGGGTGGAAGAAGAGGCAGATTCAGAAAAGACGGAGGAGGACAACCAATATGTCTAGAAGGGTGACGACTCCGATGGCGATTAATATGATACAAATGCAGTTGACCCTAGTTTTTCTGATGATGATTGATGAATGATGAATGTTGGATAATGATTAAACATTGAACATTGATTGAACTATTAAAGATTCTTTTGAGTCTTCAAGTATTACTTTTATTTTTGTTTTCTTCCTCTGGGTTGTGTATTGTAGTCTTGTGGATAGTGGATTGGTAGTTCCACTGGTTCGTATTTAGTAACTTTGATTTGGTAATTTGGTTGGTAAATTTTAAGTTTTAATTGGATATGGACTGACACCGACTTATGGTTATGCTTATAGAGTGTGTGCTAATGTGTAGTATACTTTGAATTTTGATGTACCCTAAATACTTAATTCTTATATTTTATACAATATATAACTGTAAAATACTTTTTGGATTCAAATGGGACGCCCAAATTCTGGGCGCCCGCTTAAACGTTGGGCCGCTTAAGAGCCTAACGCTTTTTGAAAGTGACTCTTCCCCCGTTCATTCCTCCCTCTCACCTAACCTCCTACACCTCCAACCACTTCTTCTCTCTCGCATCCTTACCCCTCTTCTCCTCACTCTCTTTCTCTCTCTTGTTTCTCTTCTTCCCCTCACACTCATCTCTCCTCCCTCACCACCCGTCTGCTGATTGCTCTTTGTTCACACATCTTAATGGACATGCCTCACTGCAGCTTTTATCATGAGAAGAGCTTGCTTCGCCCAAGTTGCTACCCCAATTAGACGGTGCTGCTACCTTATATCGCGAGAAGACCCTGCTTCGCCCAAGTTGTTGCCCCTTTGAATAAGCACGCCTTTAATTATGCCTCTTACGCAATTCAGTTTCTGGTTTTTTAAGTTTATCTTTATTTTATGAGATAATATATTATGAGACCATTCATTTTTGGTACAAGGAGGTCACAATCATTTTTAATCATTGAATATAAAATCCAATAGATAAAGAATTCAAAAACGACATGTCCATATATCAAGGATTCAAAAAAGGACCCGCCTGACGCCTGGGACCCTAAGCACTACACACTAGGCCCAGGCAGCCCACGACCATGGGCCTTTTTTTGTATTTTCTAGTTGCCCAAAAAGAAAAAGGAGCTCATTTTGACACCCTAGATAGTATAAATAAGTTATGGAGGTTATTTTTAACCCCCAAACTTAAAAAAATACCCTCAATCTCTTTGCTATATATATTTTTGAGAATCGAAAGTATTTTTTTTGAATTACAAAAAGTTTCCTAAACTTTTATTTTCTCATTAGAATTATTTTTAGGGTGCTATTGGAGGTATTAAAAGACTTTTGAGTTGATCAGTAGCTCGATTGAGGTAACAAACATCGAATACCAGAGATTGGGCAAAAAAAGGTTGTTTATAATCTTTATTTGAGTTTTATTTTTTCGATTTAAGATATCTTCTACGGGGTCTTTTAAGGGTGGGGATCCGGGATGGAAGTATTGTATTAACTCGGACAAGAATGATAGGAATAAAACTATGTGCAATTTCTATGGACATGTTTCTAATGCCGGCAAAAATAGATTTAAAAAACATCTTGCCGGTATTAGAAGTGATGTTTCCCCGTGTAAGAAAGTCCTAGAGCTTGTAAGGAAAAAAAATTTCTGAGTACATTGAAGGTGAAAAGAATATAAAAAAAATCAAAAGAAAAGGATATAACAGAATTGAGGGCAAGGGTTCATGTTTTTTATGATGATATTGGCATTGAAGAGGATGAAGGGGGAGAAAATGAGGTAGCCATTGTTGGTATTCAGAGCTCTAAGAGTAAGAGGGGTTTTGGGTCCAAGAAACCTCGTATGAAAGGGTTTATTGATAGTTTTTTTACACCTAGCCCCGAGACAGTAATTGAGAAAGGGAAGGCAAAGGGGAAAAAACAAGTGACACTTAAAAATAGATTTAAGAAGGAAGACAGAGGCCGGCTAATTCAGTATATTGCTCAGTAGTTTTACCATGCGGGCATTTCTTTTAACACCGCTCGCTTGGATAGCTTCCACACAATATTGGAAGCAACTGGGCAATTTGGACGAGGTTTGAAAGGCCCAACTCCATATGAGATTGGTGAGCCACTATTGAATTAAGAAGTTGAGCATACTAAGGAATATCTCTAAGACCCATAAGGAGGGGTGGGTAGAATTTGGGATTTCTTTAATGACTGATATGTGGAGTGATAGGAGGAAGAGTACCATAAATTTATTGGCAAATTGTCCCTTAGGTACAATTTTTTTGCGATCTATTGGTGCTTCTGATGATATTCACTGCTTCTGATGATATTCATAATGCTCATTATATATTTTCTTTCATTGATAAGGGCATTGAGGAGGTTGGGGAGGATCTTGTAATTCAAGTGGTCACAAATAATGCTGCTCGCAATCTAGTTGAAGGTCATTTGCTTCAACATAAGAAGCCTTGCATATTTTGGACCCCTTTCGCTACACATTGCATAGATCTTATGCTTGAGGCCATTGGTGAGTTGACTACTATTAAAGGAGTTCTTTCTAAGGCTAAGGATGTTACAGTCTTCATGTATAGTCACACACTTACCTTTAGCATGATGCACAAGTTTACAAAGAAGAGAGAGCTAGTGAGGCCTGCTCTCAATCTAGTTGCATGTCATTTGCTTCGACAGAAGAGGCCTCATATATTTTGGACTCCTTACATTGCACATTGCATAAATCTTATATTTGAGGCCATTGGTGAGTTGACTACTATTAAATGAGTTCTTTCTAAGGCTAAGGAGGTTACAATCTTTATATACAGTCACACACTTATCTTTAGCATGATGCGCAAGTTTACAAAGAAAAGAAAGCTAGTGAGGCCCAGGGTCACTAGATTTGCCAGTGCCTACCTTAATCTATAGAGCATTCATAGAAGGAAGATCCCATTGAGGTCTAGTTTGCTTCGGAGGAGTGGAGTTGGTGTAAGTAGCTTAGAGATGCCAAGGGAAAGAAGGCACGGGATATTGTTCTTGCTATATATTTTTGGCATGGGGTAAAGTATGCGATAGTAGTATTTCTTCCCTTGGTGAAGGTCTTGCGCTTGGTTGATGTTGATAAGCCCTCAATAGGCTTTATATATGATACACTTGAAAGGGCTAAGAAGGAGAATGTAGAGAATTTGGGCAATGATGAGGCCAAATACAGCCCAATTTTGGAGATTATAGATATTAAGTGGGATAGGCAGCTCCGTAGACCATTGCATGCAATGGGGTATTACTTGAACCCCAAATTTTGTTATGCAGATGCTTATATTGAGGCAAAAGCTACAATTATGGATGGTTTTAATGAGTTCCTTGAGAAATTAGTTCCCAATCCACATATCCAAGATAAGATATCAATTGAAGAGCTCATTTCATACAAGTGTGCTTTGATGTCATTCGGGAAAAGATATGGCACTAAGACAGAGAAACAAGGATGAACCAGGTAATATATTTTATACTTTTGTTTTATAATTTTCTTTCAACTTTCAAGTTCCTAAAATTATGTATGATAAAGTTAAATACCTAAATTAATTATAAAGGCTGCCCACATATTACAGCCCAATGGTGGAGACAACATGGGAGTAGTGCTCTACACCTCTAGAAGATGGCTATTCGAATATTGAGTTTGACAATTACCTCTTCTGGTTGTGAGCGCAATTGGAGTTCGTTTGAGATGATATTTTACTATTTTATATGTTTTTCTTGTTCACAAGTTCATTTTTCTAATATAAATTCATAGAAGGTAAGAAGATCATAGTAGTCTACTACTCATGCATTTTTCCTTAGATGTGCATACAAAGAGAAGAAATAGGCTTGAGCAAAGGAAGCTCAATGACTTGGTTCTTGTTAAAGAGAATCAGAGGCTGAAGGAGAAGTTTAACCAGCCAAAGAAAGATCCCATCGCTTCGAAAGATGTGGAGAATGCTTCAGATTGGCTAGTTGATGATGGTGACCCTCCTACTGAGGAGGTCTTCCCCAGGGAGGGTTTGACATGGAAAATGGTCGAGGAGGCTTCGAGATGACCTTCTGACCCTAGGAGAGCCACTCGAGCAACTATTTCTGATGATACTTCACACTCGAGATAGAGGAAGAAGGATGCAAATTTAGAAGAATCTATGAAAGAAGAGAAATATGTTGAAGAGAGTGATGATTCTGATGATGATGATCTCGATTCCGATGCAGATGCAAGCAATGACGATGATGACTCTGATTCTTATTGATGTCCTCTCTCATATTTTGTAGTATCTTTATTGCACCATCTTTGTTTGGCCTTTAGTCATTTGAATTTTAGATGTTAGCTAGACATTTTTTTTACTTTTTTAGACTATTTTGTTGTGTAGCTTTATACTTTTGTAAGTAACTTTGTTGAAGACTTGGAGACTTGGATGTTAGAGTTGGAGACTTGGATATTAGACTTGGATGTTATAATGGTTTATGGATATGGAATATGGAGAATTAGAGAGTTGGAGAATATCAAACTATTACTCTTACATAGCCCTATTAGACTTTTAAATGTATTGTATGGTTTGAATTTTGAAAATTTGAACAAGTTTATTCTCAACATGTAATCTGTCGTATATATATCTCAATATGTGATATGTCATATGTTTGCATATAAAAAAATATCTTATAATATTTTCAATTGCCACAACTTAAAAAATTGACATATATGTGCGTCTTGTGAGGCCTTTTTTTTTAAACCTTGCCATATAGATGGAGATGTAGTTACCAGTTAGGTCAAAGTTCCAAAGAACTGAAATGGAGAAATGTGTGTGAGAGAGATGAATCGTGGAAGTAGGGGAAATCATGACAGATAAGTAATTATGAAAATAGAAAGAGAGGAAGTGGGGAAATACGGAGAGAGGAAGAGATGAAATGGGGAGATGGGCAAGCAGAGAGAGAAACAGAGATGAAACAAGGAATTGACACAGAGAGAGATGAAATGGGCAATCAGAGAGAGACAGAGGACGGAATGGGGCAATGCAAGAAAGGGAGATAAAATGGGTAAATGTGGGTTTTTGTGTATGAGAGAGAGAGAGGGAGAGAGAGGGGTCAGCGGCCTAGCCACTGTCCCGAGGAGAGAGAAGAGAGAGAGAAAGAGAGAGAGAGAGAGAGAGAGAGAGAGAGAGAGAGG
>NW_006494943.1:712061-722842 GCF_000471905.2 Amborella trichopoda
TTTATATCATTACAATGTTTCATTTTAAATCATTTTTTTATGAAATTGTAAATGACATTTTTCTATCTATATATTTTGTAGGTTACTACTTCAACCCAAAATTTTTCTATTTGACACCTGAACATCCCCACAAGATTATGGAAGGGGTCAGACACACTATTGCAAGGTTGGAGAGAAGCCATCGAAACCAAGTAGCAGCAATACAATAGGTATTATTTAATGTTTGGGTAAGATCTTCATTGAGTTATTATATTTGTGAGGAATAATGCACTAAAACGTAATATATTTGTTTTAGCTTGCTATGTATAGGGATGCTATAGAATCCTTCGGAACTAGACTTGCCAGGATATCTCGAACTATGATGGATCCAGGTTATCCCCTCGTTAATATTTTGTTCATTCATATATTTAATCTTATGAATTGTTCTTGCCTTTACAATGTTTTTTGCATTTTAATCCAGCTGAATGGTGGGAGATATATGGTACTGATGCACCTCATCTAAAGAGGATAGCAATCAAGGTGCTCTCTCAAACATGTTCTGCTACTGCCTGTGAGCGCAACTGGAGTACGTTACAATAGTTACACACTACTAGGAGGAATCGACTCGCTTCGGAGAAGCTTCATAAACTAGTCTACGTTCATTACAACTTAAACCTCCGAGAGCGACAAATAAGAAGGAAGCTTGAAGACTATGGGCCGATAGACTTAGACACAATATTTGTCACAGACACAGCAGACCAATGGGTAGTAAAAGAGGAGGAGCCAGTGTTGCACAAGAGAGCGTTCCTTGAGGCTATCGATGAGGAAGATCTTGAAGAAGGTGATGAGCAGCATGAAAGAGGAAGCAGCCAACCAACGTATCCACAATTCGTCGGAGATGACGGTGATATTGCACCTAATGAGGGAGAGTGGGAAGGGGGTCTAAAAGAAAATGAGAGAGACGATGATTCTGAGGCCACCCTATCCCAGCCATATTATTCACATATCGAGTCCCAACAGCAACAGTGTAGGGATGAGCACGACAGTGTAGGTGAGCATGAAGGATGGATAAGCTTCGGGGATTTTGGATTAGGAACACAACAAAACACTAACACTCAGGGATTTGGGTATAGTCAAACGCCTGCTAATATCGATGATTCGTTTTTAGATCGAATCAATGAATTGTCAAACGAATTCAATCAATAGCACCAGCGTGACCAAGAAGAACAACAACATCGTCTGTCATTTTATTTTTAGATCGTATGTTACTAATTGTATGCTTTATTGTAGTCCATGTATGTTGATATACTTATTCTATGATAATTCAATGTTTATCCTTTTGTGTGACGTAAATTAAATGCTGAATAGTAGTTCATGCAGAGAAAGAACATATCAATATTCACATATTCATGTAAAAACATGGAAATTCTTAATGGAGTACCCTCATTTCTTATTGAATTCCTAAAAAATAATATTTATAATGAATTTTAATAATTTTTTTGGATTTTTTTGAAGCTTTATTCTGACCGATTCACCCGATTTCCGATCCGAATCACCGATTCGCCGATCCGGATCGGTTTTTGAGGTGCCCGATCCGGGTCACCGATCCGCTTTTTAAACCATTGCTTTCAACTTTAGAACTTCTACTAACGGTGGTTGGTTTTGATCAGTTATTACATCTTCATAATCAGGAAGGTCATCGTCTTCACTTATAATAAAATTGTGTAAAATACAAATATGTAACAGCTATCTTAACTTGTGTTTTGATTAGGTAGATAGTAGTCACATTCAAGATAGGGAAACGTGCCATCAAAACTAAAAAAGCACGTTCAATGGCATCTCTGAACAAAGAATGTTGTTTATTAAACAACTCATTGTAGTTTTGTGGTCTTTCTCTACCACGACCATAACCATTCAAATGGTAACGAGTCCTACGATAAAGGGCAAGAAATCATTGGATATTAGGTACCCGGCATCTACAAGGTAGTATTTTCCTATAAAATGAATATTTAATTGAGATTAAAATCAATCAGTAATATATTGTTATGTGAACAAATATAGTATCAAAGATAGAGTCGAAATGCCATTGGGAACTACAAGAGGATCATCACATGAGAGTGATGATTGCAAAACACGAGAATCAGCAGCGAAGCCCTCCCATCCAGCAAGAATGTATTTGAATTGATGGTTACATGAGCAAACACCCATAACCTTTTGTGATGCAAAACCCTTTCTATTACGATTTTTTTTTGGAGACTAGTCTGAACAGTTGTCGGGATATGAGTGCCATCAATGGCTCTAACACAATCCTATTATTGAGAAGCAATTAAAATATTGTCAAATACCATATTAATCAAGTAAAAAACAATAAGTATGACCAATATGCATTACTTTAAAATAAGGAAACAATGTCCCCTTTTTACGAGCGATTTCTAGTGGTATGTTCGACTCTGGTGGTCTGAAGAATTCTCTGTGAAGTCCTATGACTGCATTCAACACTCGGTTAAAGTGTCGACTGACAATTTCTCCAAAGTGACCAAACTCATGACCAATTTTTCGGTTCTTCAAGTTGTAGCTTAAAATGTACATAAACATCACAAGTTGTTCATCAAATGAAACTCCCATTGTATCAGTAATATTTCCTCTCTCTAAAAGAATATTCCTCATGATAAAGTAAGCTCTTTTACTCATTCTAATATGGTTTCGATAGTCCACCTCAATGGAGTTAATTATCATTTTATGGTACTTTGTACCAATTGAATTACGTTTTGGTACAGATGATTTATGCACATAGGTCGCTATAATAGTACCTAATATAGCTAGAGTACTACCCGCTGCAACAAGTGATTCAACTATTTTCATCTTTACTTCATGTTTGAGATTTTGATTTTTACTCACCATGGGAAAAGATTGATCACTTTATAAGACCTAAAAAACAATCCCAATAGCAATCACAAAACCGATACATATATATACAAACTAGTCATTTTTCAATGAATGGTTATGAATCAGAGCCACAAAGAGACAATCTGGTTATTATAAATATCTGAATGCATTGGAGTTAATGTAACGACGATGCTAATGGCTAATAAATTTAACAACCATGATGGGTGATCAAGACCAAACATAAGTAAGCATAATTTAAGATGTTTATCCTACAACACGTGCTAACAAAAATTTTTATTTATGAAATCTGGTTAGTGGAACAGAGATAAATACACAAAAAAAATTTCTATCTTTGCCACATTGCTGATTGTTGACATACATTAGGGGCATCAAACAATAGAAACTTTTATCGAAAAATTCATTGATCCAAACAATATAAATTTGTTGCTCTCGTTACAAGATGTTCGAATCATTAATATTCACTCTACCTAATAACTCTTGACCTTATGAAATAAATACTGGTAACTACTGTGTGATAACCCCATGATCAAGATTTCTAAAACCTTTCATAATTACAAATTTTATGTAAACTAAAATAACAAGAACTAGTCAAATCAACCTATAACTTTACTGATTTTATGGAAACTAGAGTAACAAAGAACGAACCACATCAACCTAATCTTACTTGCTCAAATCAACCCCTTTGGCCTATAAAATGTTTACTGTTGCAAGAATTTTTTACCCACCAAACCCTACTTTTTATAGGGCATAAGAAAAAAATGAAAGCTCTAAATTTTTTAGGGCAAATTTATGTCATAGAAAAATAGGTAAAACCCTAATTTTTTAAATAGGGAGAGATTAAAAAAGTGCTCTTACTTGGACATGGTAAGAAAGACAGATGCTGACTTCGAATAGGGTGAGAGAGGTTGCTCCAAGAGAGAGAAAGGCAGTAGTTTTGCTCGAGGTTACTCAAAGTTTGTTGCTTCGAGAGATAGAGGTAGTAGATTTGCTTGTAGAGGTTACCTGCACGGCTTCTTGTAGAGAGAGCACAGAAAAAGGAGGCTCGAAGAGGGACAAAGAAGAGAGGTTGAGTTAGCAGCGAAGGGATTTGGGGAAATGTCGCGTAAACAATTACGTGTCGCGTCCTATAATTGATTTCTTACTATTCCACCCATAATAGTTTTTACGATATTTTGGGAAATGACTCGTAATCTAATTTCATTTTCTTACTATTTAGGTGTACCCAAACACTTAAAATGCTATATTTCCTTGTAATATGTTTCCTTGTAATGAATTTCTAGGTATCCAAACAACCCCTAAAGGAAAATTGTTTGGACCCCATTTCTACAATATGGGGTCCAGAGGTATAATAATAATAATTATAAATTTTTAAATTTTTTCTTCTGTCATATTCATGATCTCTATATTAAAAATTATATATTTTCTAAAAATGAAGATCAAATTATATCTAAAAAATATATTTATTTCCAAGTTGCCATTTCTACAATAATCGGGTTGGCCGCATAGAAACCATGTCCTAAATTAAAATATGTTATTTGGAGTTTTGGACTTATGGCACTTGGGTTGGTTACAAACTTGGAAATTAGAGAAGGAATTAGAGATAAGGGCAAATAGGTCTACAAATTCATTAAAAGGTACTTACCAAACGAAAAATAAAAAAAAACCATCAAAAGGCCAAAAGATACTTAAGTTTTTATTAAAAAGTCGAAAGATAAAAAGTTTTGATGAACCTCTAGTAGGGTATCTTGGACTTGCCTGCACTTTGCCCTTTGGGAGTATTACAACCCCGGATAAACGAGGCAAGGAAAAAGTCTATACAAGGGTGCGACAGTACTTAAAAAATCAATAGAAAAGTATTTTGAATTGAATTCTTTTTTCAATTGATTATCTTTACTTGGAGATGTATGGATATAGAAAAAGGAATTTCAAGACTTAAAACTAGTGTACTTGTAACAAGTCATCCGGATCATTTATTTTAAAGATTTTCCAGTGTTTATAAGTCTACTCGATTTGCAATATTGTTTGAACTTTAAACTTCATAATTAAGGTGAAATATGGATTTACGGGTCACTGTGAAATTTTCGACATCCGAACTATATCTTTTGGCAAAATTTATAGGTGCGCCTTAATTGTAAAGTGAAAATTTCCTTCAAAATCATATGTCAAAAATATTATCTCATAAGCTTAGAAGGACATTTGGAGGTAACATGCTTTTGGTGTTTCTGCAGGAAATGAAAGTGTTCCTTAAGGATATGTTTGTCTAATCTCTTCGATCAGAAAGTGGTTGGGTTTTTATCATATGCATTATTCAGGGTTGTTTTACATAATGGAGTAAGTACACAATGCATATGATGCAGGGAGAAAAAGTCACTGGAACAATAAAAATAAGTATACAATGAATACGATGCATTATTCAGGGTTGTTTTCTCATATGCATTATCACGGTCGATTTTGCGCTAAAAAATAAGTGTTCATACATTCACTAGATCTGTAACATTGTTTTAGTTTCAAGATAGATTTTCAATGTTGGAAATTGATTTTAGATCCATCATGAAGACTTCCATCGCCTAAAGCAATATCCGGATGAGGATTTAAAATGAGGTTTTAATCTGTTTTCATAAAGCCTAGGCCTTATAGAAACTTCATCCAAAATTTTAATGACTTATCAATAAAAAGATGCGATAAATATGGATGTATGGATAGACATTACTAAAACTTTCTTGTAGGTAGCTCGGGCTCTTGCGTCTATTTCTTGTTGTTGGATGCCCTGCTTCTTGTGGTTTTTTGACACCAAATTGTCTTACGTATGATTCTCCGGAAAAGTTGACACTTTATATAAACATTTTCCTCTCTAAAATGAGGTTAAACTCTCTGTTAAATCCTGGTACCCATTCAAAGCCCTAATTTTATTGAGAATGAAAGCGTGTAGATTGTCCTTAGAATTAATATCTTAATAATGTTGTTGTTTATTTGTTTGATTTGTAAATATTTGTTACAAAAAACTTCATTTTTTTGGTATTCCCCTCAAAGTTTGCACTACCGTTGTTGATCTTGGATTAAAATTGGTTAGTTTTCCCTATCTACAGGTATGCAGTCTTGCGTTCTTCGAACGGGATTGGATTTTAAGGAGTCAAATGGATCTTTGGAAAAATATTGTCCATAAAATCTTTTTTTTTTTAAAATATATTTCTTGAGAAAAATAATTTCTGTAAAATTAATTTCCGATATTTGGATAGCATTTGATGCAACCTAGACCCTTATATTTGGATCATATGGAGGAAATATATCTCATAAAAAATCCATGCATTAGTTTTACATGTAATTATCCTCAAATTTATTTATTAGGATATTTTTTTTGTACTTTATCATAATATTTCAATATCATTTTTCCATCTTTTTGGTTAATTTCTTTTGGTGGTTTTGTATTTACGGTAAAGGTGATTTTTATATGTTGTTTTTCACTTGGACGAGTAGATTTAATGTATAGGCACCCTATTATGTTACCCAAATGCTTTTTCATTTCTAACAGGTCACCTTTTTTCTTTGCAAAAAGAACATCAATCCCATAGAAATATTATTTATTAAGTTCTTAATTATTATTGATCTCACCACAAAAAAAAATGGCTCTATACCGTTTTTAATAAACTAGGTCTACACCACGTAAAACGACCATTGCCCAAATCAATAAAAACGTTTTCACAGTAAACAAAAAGAGTCATAAAAAAAAAAAAAAGACTTCTCAATAAAATAAAGGAATCATTGCCTTCCTATTTTTTAGATGGTTCCCAACAAATATCTTAAAATGCCAGTCAGGGTAAGCCCTAGTCATAGGCCCCAAAATATTTGAAATGATTTATTGTATTTTGTTTTATTTTTTTAAAAATCAACCTTTGGCCCCAAAATTGGCCACTGCATAAATAAAAAATCTTATAACCCTAGTGAGAGAAGGGAGAGGGAGGGGCCTATCCATGGCAGTTGTGCTTGCAGGGCGCTTGGACGAGTTGCAGAGGGAGGAAGGTGAGGGGGTAGGGTGAGAAGAGGGGGTGGGGCTAAAGGTATGATTTGAAGGAGGCTCCAAGGGTGGTAACCATGAGTGCTCTGATTCTACGACTTAGATTTTAGAGAGAGAAAGGAGCTATAGTGGGGTTTTGGTTTTGCACTTGGGATAGAGAGAGAGAGAGAGGCAATGGAGGCGAAGGGTGTTAGGGCTAAGGGGGAGGATGATTATTGAAGACTTAGATCTTTTCATGTTATATCCATAGATTTTAAAGATTTTGCAGAGAGACTAGGAGTCGTGCGCTGTCTATGATTACGGGATCTTTTTCATTTCATTCTAACGATACTTTTGAGCTAGGAGGGGGATAAGGTATGCCATATTTCTAAAGGCTCCTTTGGGTATTTGGAAATCTATGTCATTTTTACTATTTGGGTAAACATAATAGTAAGGAAATAGAAAGATATTATACGAAATTTTTTAAAAAATCAGGAAATCCATAACTCGCAGTGATAGGTGAAAAATCTATTACGGAGTGATGAATAATTTTAGAATATCTTTCATGCATGTTTTTGTCTACCTATTTTTTATTAAAAAATATATTTTCTTCTAATCCCTCTCTCTTCATAATATCTAGCCTAAGTTAAATAATAAAAATAAAAATTAGTAATCAATGACAAATAAGACAATACAATCATAATAAAAAAATTTACACAACATAATCCTCGTAAAAGATTACTAAAATCTCAACTCAAATAACATACCTCTTTAATCTCTTCTAATACTTCAAATTTTTCTACTGAAATTACCGAATCTTCTAGTTTACTAATCAAACTTCTTCCCATTTTTTAACTCGTACCATAGAGATTTTGAATTTAGTATTATAAATTTATTATTTATTTGTAATTATATAAAGAGATATTTGAAAGACTTCTATAATAAATAAATAAAAATAAAGATTATCATAATAAAATCATGTTATTCCAATCATATTGTTCCAATGACTTATCATGTTGAAACCAATGTCATGTTAGAAGACATGTGATTCTATGTAAGTGCCAAAGACGTATAAAATAAGTAGGAAATGAGGTCATGGTCACTGTAAAATGGTACAAGTTATTATTAGAAAATATTTTTGAAATGGTGATAATGTTATTATTAGAAATCTTTTTGGAATGGTGTGATGATGATTTTAATTCTGTATTTTAGTGAAATTTTGTGACAAAAAAGAAAGAAATGATAATTCTGCATTTTAGTGGAATTTTGTAACAAAAAAAAAAGAAATAATAGTTTATAGGTACATGCTGGTAAAATGTTGGTAATGCATTTCCTATATTTCTTCCAAACATAGCCAAACAATGACAATGTATTTTCCAGATTGCATCTAAATACTACCCAAACAGTAACAATCTATTTACAGGTTATGTATTATTGCAGTAATGCATTTCTTATATTTCTTCTAGACATAGCCAAACAATAATAATGTATTTTCCATATTACATCTAAATACTACCCAAACAGTAACAATCCATTTACAAGTAATGTATTACGCAGTAATGTATTACGCCGGTAATATATTTTATGGACAATATATTTCAAGGTAACCAAATGGCTCCCAAATGTCAATCTTTGGTAATAGAGTTGCCTTCATGTTAAGATCTAAAATAGAGGTTTTAGAAGTTTTTTGACACATATTTTGGAGGGTAAGAGGTGAGCTACTAACTTTGGAGCATCAAAAGCCTTTTTCTCATGTTTATGTGAGGCATAAAGTTTGGTGTTGGGTTCGCTTTTACGGGGTACCTTTTCATGCCTACAATCTGTCCATTTTCCAAAGGTTAGCCAACTCATGTGGATAATATTATGATATTGATTAGGAATCTTTTAGGGGAAATGATTTGAGTTCATAAAGGGTGCGTTTGACATATGGAGTTTTTGGGAGTGAAAGGGACTCTCTTACAAATTATAGAAGGCTGCTCAGAGAATTTTTAAAAAATGAACCCATTTTAAAACTAAAAAATAGTTGCCCTTCCACTTTACAGTTTTTACTTGGTAATATCAAACATAGAAGTGGGACATTTAACTCCCACTTTTAAAAACTTCCACTTATCGGTAATATCAAACATAGAAATTGGACATTTAACTCCCACTTCTAAAAACTTCCGCTTATCAAACACGCCGTTAGAGTAAAGTTATGGAGATTTGCAAACATACCTAATTCCAAGAAAATTAGACACAAATGGGACGATAATACTTTTTAGTAGACATAACCATAGAGGGAAGTGAGGGGAAGAGTGTCAATTGTTCTCGTGAGTTCAATGTTCCATCTAAATATTCAGGTAGTGTGTTTTGTACTTTTAAGGTCTAGGTTTTAAGGTTTGGGACACCTAGGAGTTACCTCAGCCAAAATAGAGTGTCTACAAGAAGGTACGATCTTACCAAAAGGAGAAGATGATCAATTTTAGTTTTTTTTTCTATTAAATCAATTTTAGTATAAAGTCCGTATAATGAGTATTTCTTAGGCCATATTGATGCTATAACTAGTGCTTAGACAATATTAATGCTAGAGAAAATATCATAAAAGGTGTAACCCTTTACAAGTTTATTAAGGGGTCAAACATCTCAACGAAGATTAGAGTTTTTGTTTTACCCCTTAGTTTTCATTTTCTTGAGGTACATCCTCAAAATTTATCTTCACAAATACCTAAATTGCCCTTATTCAAGGTTTAGAATCCTAAGCAACTAGAGGATTTTAATATTTGACCCACTGGGCAGGGTACTTCTGTCAATTAGTTGAGGATAGGTCAAGTTACTATAATGACCCTGCTTATTCAAGGTTCTCAACAATGAATAGAGGCAATTTGTTTTTGAATACATTTTTATTTAGGCACCAAAATAAAATGAAAAAAAACAAAAAAACAAATTAAAAAAAAAAGAAAGAAAAAAATAAAATAAGCCCTCTTGTATCGTTTGAGATGTTTTGACTTCTTATGGCTTGGATCTTTGGAAATTAATTTTCCGGATATTCTTTCCTAGAAATGAGGCATCTTCCATGCCTAGCAATAATTGACGCCCAAAGAGGGGAGAAATCTTTGTTATCCCCGTTTTTACCTTATTTTCGCAAAAAATATCTTTGACAAAATAAGTAGAAAAATTTATTCTCTAAAAGAGTCCTTTTCACCCAATCATCTCTCTCCTACAAACCCTACTCTTTACAAAATTGAACGGAATGGTTAACTGGACATGAGCCCGAAAGCAATTTAATCGCCCTAACCGGTAAACCAGCCTATTCATGCGTTCTAATTGGGCAAGTAACAAACAGTAAAAAAAGTATTGAAAAAAATTAAAAAAAATACAAAAACAAATCTACTAAAATATGAAAAAATATATAAAGAATGATTTAAACAAAACACATTCAAATGGAATTGAGAATTAATGAAAAAAATTGGATTTTAACGAATTGATCTGTATCTAGAGGTATTTTTAAATTTTTTTGAAAAAGATAGAAAATATAAAACAATTTTTAAATGGCCAAAACAATTTTCAATCTTTACCATAATGTAAAGAATATTAAAAAAATACATTACAAATCAAATTCTTTATATATATATATATATATATATATATATATGGAAAAGTCTTTCCAACACTTATAGGCGAAAATGAATAGTGATTTTTCCTACCATCATCACCATCTAAATTTCATCGCGCGGTCACAATTATCTGGTAGTGTTTTATTTTTTATTTTTTTTATAAATCGGAATGACCTCAAATTTGGAGGGTATGTACATCTTACTGAGGTGCATCTAATAAAAATATGAAAACAATTATCCGCAAAACATAAATTGACCAAAATACCCCAAAAAGTTTTGGAGGTATTTTGGTCAATTGTTTTCATGTAAAA
>NW_006494943.1:724147-741266 GCF_000471905.2 Amborella trichopoda
AAACAAAGGGTGTTGGAGATTACCTCAACCGAGATTCTTACATCCTACACCAAGTCACCACCTTCCAATAGCGTGGGCTCTAATTGTCAACTTTTAATTTCAACGGGAAAAACAATTTTAAGACGAGTCATACCAATGGAACATGAACCCCTTTGATCACAAAACTCAAACCTTAGATGAACCCCTTGATAACCTAGTTGAGAGAGATATAGTCGCTTTTACTATACTCTAAACATTTGCCCTAACACAAGATGAGAGAACTCCATGAAAGCAAGAGAGTGGGGCGTGTCCCTTAGTTTGCATAAGAGACAGAGCAACTTTCCAAAAGAGAGAGAGAGTTTCTATGAGAGATAGAATCTCCTTCTTTTAAGTGGGGCGTACCCCTTATTTTTACACAAGAGGGAGAGAAATCCTCTACTAGGGACTATTGTATATGGGAGAGAGAAGATAGAGAGTTTAGGGTGTGTAACAGTATAAGGTAGGGTACTCCCCTTTTTATAGTGTTTGAATGACTTTAGGGTTTAGCTTGTCTCTTCATGTGGGATTGAATATGCACCATTGATTTTGGGTGACTTGTGGAGTGAGGGATGTGAGCCGTCCATTCCGTAGATAGATCATCAATAACATATGGAAGGTGCAAAAACCATTATCCCCTACTTCTTAAACCATTTTTCCATCAATTAATTCAAATAAGAAATTAATAGATGATAATATTATCTTTTCTTATTTTATACTAAAGCCATCTCATATGTGCCAAAATTTATTTCAAAAATTTCCTCAAGGCTTAGCTTTCAAAAACATATCTTACTTATCCAACAAGACAAGAGCTTGTGCTCTAAAAAATAGTAAGTTGCTTAGGTGGGGCGTGCCACACTTTGTGGCACATAATAGGCCCCACCTAATTTGTCATGGTGGGCCCATAAATCCTATTGGGCCTCCCATGTAATATTTAAAAGAATATTATTTTTAAAAAATTCATAAAATCATAGTTAAATATTTAAGTCAATATCTCTATTTTTGTAAATCCAAATTTGATGAATAAAATATCTAGATATTTAGAAAAATTCAAATAAAAATTATGAAAATCATATATTATTAAAATAAACAAATTTAAATACTTTGATGGTAAAATAATTCGTATGATCTAAGAATAATTGTGCACTAGGGCACTCCACTTTCAACTGTGGATTACGGACCACACATGCTTCTCAAATCGATCCAATGTCGCCCATGACCCACAGTCCATGTAGGGGATCATTAATGGATCACCAAAGTCTAGCCAATGGGCAATGGATCGTAGTTCTAGTCTATAGACTTCAGATTATCCCTTGGGGACGAAACCAATGTCATATAGAGTTGATGCAGTCCATTACTCGATGGTGCATAGGGCTTATCTCTCACACATGCACGTGCTTCACCCCAAAAGGTGGTTCGCTTTCCTGAAAATGTCTATCAATGTACATGCCGTGTGATGGTACACGGATCAGGCTTTGGCCCGTCTCTGAAGGCTTCTATCACACACAAAGGTCACATAGTCTATCGACTCACTTATCCTGACATACTCTGACCTCATTAAGGGATGATCCATCATAACCTTTATCGGTTTGTTTTCTATGCCCAGGTAAGATGGGTTTTTCCTAACCAGATTGACTTAGCATATTTAGCACAGTCCGGTATCAACAAACATCACTTGCTTAGTATGATCTACATGAGACTGCACTCCCACTGAGTTCATGTTCCACTATATCAATAAGTTCATGTACAAACACTCATAAGGCCTTTAATAGCCACACACACCCAACAACTTCCCCTTGTAGCAGCGAAAGCTCAAGTTTGTATTCATTATAATGGAGATCTTCTAGAGAAACCAAGGACTGGACGTTCTATCATTGTTTAGAAAATTAACTCGGCCTAGGTACTCGGGTTTTGGCTGAGGCCAAGTCCAGATCATTTTTTTAGAGAAGATAAAGAAAAATATTATTATATATAATATGAGCGCCACCTATATAAATTAGTTAGCAAGTGGCTTGTTGGTTAGGCTGCCCCACATCAACACACCTCTTTACAAGAGGCCCTGAGTTTCGAGTCTCAGAATGTGGTGTTCTACTAAGTCCTCAGTGGCCGAAATGTACAAATGGAAAGATGATGGTTACATCTACAAGGAGACCATTCTTAGCATTTTATTGGATAGGGTCTTCAAAGCCTATGCCCACCTAAGTTGGCAACAAGCCGGGCCAACCTTGGCCTTGGCCCTGGCCCTTGTCCCCTGCCAGCGTTGTGGGAGAGTTTGGAGAGAGGATTCAAACTCTTCCTAGGAACAACAAAGTCCATGACATTTGGCTGATTACTTCTCCCAAAAAAATGAATAGTCCTAAGCTCATTTCCAAGAGCTCCAAGATGATATAGACTATTATCAATGGGGGAGTTCCGAAGAACAACAAATGCCGACCATTATCAATGCCTTGCTCCATTGTGGGGAGACATCATGCAAAAGCTTCATCATACTCTACTGAAAACGGGCGATGTGAGCTTTATACACCATTGGCGATTGGAGAGAATGCAAGAAGAATCAACCATAGCTGAATGTGGCTGTAGAAGACAAGAAGGGGAAAGGAGAAAAAGTAGTAAGGCCTCTAGCCTCTAAAGAATAAAAACCAGATCAGGTTTTTAGTTGTGCTTCGAATGTGGACCCTAGGGTGTATGGAAAGGCTTGCATCTAGGTTTAAGATAGGATTCTACAATGAATACCAAGAACCTAGGGCTGGCAACTGACCCTAGCCCTATCTAGCTTGGGAAAGACAAAAAAAAAAAAAAATTACAAGAAAAAAGTAAGAAAAAAAAAAAAAAAAAAGGCCCTGCCTTCAAGTGGCCTAGGTCTTAGTTTTCTAGGGCTGGGCCATGCCACCTGGTCGATTGCGTCCCCTGTAAGAACCAATCAAATTTAAATTGTCTCTAGTATTTCTAGTATTTCTAGTATTGTTTTTAAATTGTCCTTAAATTTAGTCATTTATCAACAATGTTTGGTCCACTCCGACTCCGACTCCGACTCCGACTCCGACACTTATTCATGCATAAAGCTTGCCCCAAATGCTTCCAAAGTTCGTAAAATGAGAACGTCTTGCCCCACCTGAACAGAATTTTCATGAATACAATTCTAGGAGCCTCCAAAGTGGGCCTTGCCTTAACATTTTCAACATTGGTTACTTATAAGGATGTAGTTTCTATAAGGCCTAGGCCCTATAAAAAAAAGTAAAGCCTGCTTTGAAACTTTATCACAAAGACACTTCAGACATTGAAAATTCTTAGGGTGGCTCGAAAATCTATTTTCATCACCAATTATAAAATTTGTAACTCAAAAAATGGTATAGACCTTACATATCTATAATACTTGAAATAAATAACGTGTTACAATACATAATATTTTGGGAAAGTGTTCTCCCTACAACATAGAAGTTCTATCCTACCCATACCATCCAGCCGTCCATTTTTTATCAAGAGAGCCACTCACCGTTTGATCTTAGATCAGACGTCTCAAAGTATTTTATTCTTAGTTTTTTTAATATAAATTTTCTGAATATGAAATTTGGTACGTGCCATCTTTTCATTGGGGCGCACCTATAAAAAATATTAAAAATATTTTTTCGATAAAAAATAATGATAAAAATACCCCTTGAAAATTTTAAGGGTATTTTGATCATTTTATTTTATTGAATTGTTTTATATATATATTTTTTGTTAGTGCGAGTTTCATAGATGAATGGACGTCCAAAATTTGGTGTCAAAATAGCTTATAAAAAAAAATTAAAAATAAAATAGTTAGAGACATGACATTGTGATTGGGGCAATCTTAGCCCTCCATTAAAAAATGGATGGTTGATAAGGGGGAGGATAGAACTTCTATGTTGTAGGGAGAACGTAGAAAGCTTTCCCTAATATTTATAGGACTTAAAATTTGAACTTTTTGTTTTGCGACAATAATTTTCAAGTCGAGATAATTGATTGGACGGTCTTTTGACGATAAAACTATAAGTTTTCAGTTAGTTTTAAAGTGAGGATTTACTTTTTCAGTTAGTTTTAAAGTGAGGATTTACTTTTTCAGTTAGTTTTAAAGTGAGGATTTACTTTTTTTTTTTTTTTCTTTTTTTTGTTATATAAAACCTAGGCTTTATTTTAACCTTTTTCTTTCAATATTCAATAAAAGAAGACAAAAGTTGAATAAAATATGCATGGAAATTATGAAGCGAGCATAGCTATATGGGACCATGGGAACCTACGGCACGTTAATAAGACTCCATAGTTCATAGAATAAGTTGGGTCAAAAAAAATATTTTCTAGAATTGTGTATGCTGATGGGTCATGATGTTTGCATAATTATTGACCTAACATCCCCTTGTACATGCAAGGACATGTTAGCCAACTTAGAAGCGAACATGCCCGCACATGTCAATGTTAAACAATTCGGTGTTCTTGTGTAACCGGAATTTGACCAAAAACTCATTAGTCTCCAAAGTTTCAATGGAGAAGAAGCCTATCATTTTCGTCATTTTCATTTGTTGAATGTATTTCTTGGTATTTTTCACGCTACTAACTTCCTTTTTGGAGTGTTTTTTTTTTTGTTTTGTTCTTTAAAACAATCGGCATAGAGAAGGGCATGAAATGGGGCGTGAGGCAATAACTTTCCCATGGGTTTAGCCAATTTAGGAGTTTTGATGGCGGAAGGTCTTGCTAATTTAGGGGATTTAATAGATGAATTGCTGATATTTAAAATCTTTTCTTTTAATTTTTTTTCTTTCTGTTTTCGTTGTATTATGTACTGTTGTAATAGTGCTCATATATTAATGAAGTAAATATACTCTTTTCTAAAAAAAAAAAAACAAAAAGGAGAACGACTTCCCCATGGTTTAGCTTGATCCAAAATGCCGAAAATCTTATGCTCTTGAGAGAGCATCTCATCCGCTCACCCTCCTCAAGTAAAACGAAAAGTAGGGGCCGAACAATTTTTCATACCATCTATCAAATCTCAAAACTATTTTTTTGATCAAATCTAAAAGTCGGCCCGTCATAAAATGTGTCGGACCGAAATGACATGAACATAGAACCGGTCCAACGCATTTTTTGTACTGGACTAACTCGTTGTACTATTCCGGTACATTTTTGTGGCAGACCGGTAGGCATATTTTAGTAAAACAATCTTCTAACTTTAGACCTTTAAGGAACTAAGCTTATTTGGAAATAAACAAAACCAGGACCTGGTCTTAAGTTTCTCAAATTATTATCAAAACGATCTTCAATAAACGTAGGTCCTTGAAGGTCCTCGGTTTATTCCAAAAAAGGAAAATCTTCAGGTATTAATGTACTGAAGTAGGAAGTAGGGTCAACTTAGGTAAAAATTTAAAAAAAGAAAAAAAAAATGAATATAAATGTAATTATAAAATTTCAAAGAGAAGTTTTTAAATATTGGTAATTCCGAAAGATATTTGCATAAATTTTCCCTAATTTTACTCGAGGGAGTAAATGTATTATACCATAAGTCCTCAAGATTTTTGAGTCGAGAAATTGTTTTTATCATACTTATTTCAAAACCTCGATCGATGGAGCATATCATTCACCCACATATTTGTGTTGGATCGCTGGATTAATGTTTCAGATAAGGTCTAGATCAGTCTGAACCAATAATCCAAAAAATATTAAAAATAAATAAAATAAAATAAAATAATTACAATGGGGCTTATGGGGTGAGGACTTAGAAATGATCTAAAAAAATTAGATACGCTTACAAAAAATAGAAAGAAAAATATTTAAGAGGGTTTTGGGGTGAAATTATGTCCGGATCCATACTATCCCAGAATCATTTCAATCCTTATTGATTCTTTTTTAATCAACTATTCGGATCGAAAATCACTCGGTTTTTAAAAAGAGACAGTGTGCACTTAGCCCATTTATCTTTTGTATATAAATGTCACAATCATTATTGTCCCTTAAAATTTAGTATATAAATGTCACAATCATTATTGTCCCTTAAAATTTAAAATGAATGGTTATAAGAGTGTCATTGAATAGACACAAAATTTTTTTTAAAAAAATTATCTCTCATTAAATGTCAAATTTGATAGGTTAAGATGATTAAAATAAAATTTTATTTTTTTAAAATATCTATTTAATTACAACAACTCATTTTGAAATTTAAAAAACTAACCCCTACCAAAGATAAATGGTCATTGAAAATCTCATTTAATCTGCTCAAATTTAATACAACGGGATCCACGCCTTTCGTTCCTCGAGTTATCCAGAAGCCAAAATCAAATCCTGGCCGTCGGTTCGCCTCTCACTAAATCTGCGCCGTTTTTCATGAGATTAAGTGAAAACGACGAGCTTCTTGGCACGTGTGCAACACGTACCAATATCGCGTGAAACGTGTCAGATACAAGTGCCGATATGGGACCCACACCACCATTCCAATCCGATCCTCTCATTACGCCGCTATCCCTAATACGCGGTACTTGAGTTTTCCTGTTATATCGACAATGCCCTTTGGGTGTACATGCCTAAGATGCTCTCCATATTTTGCATATACATCCAAAACGACGTCTTTGTGAGACGTTTACCCTCTCACAACAACTCATAAAATGTCATTTATTGGTTGGGATTCTCCTCCTTGTTAGTGAAAAATAAGGGGAAATTCATGTGTCCCCATTAATATTAGGGTGAGGTTTGTACAAGTTCAAGTAAACTTAACCTTCAAAGTGGTGTCGATAAATGTAGTTTCAATAGTAAAGTGAATCTTCAAATAGTGTCGATAAATGTAGTTTCAATGTTATTTTCACTTATAATTATAAAATTTAAAGCTTCAAAAATAGGGTAGATCGAGCAGATCTACCAAGTAAATCTATGAAAATGTAAAAATATTGAAAATTGACAGTTAAAAAATGCTTTACAAGATGCATTATTTCTAAAATTTGAAATCTATTTTTTTTCTTATGTCTACGCATCTTGAGGTTGGGATGATCAATTTGAAGATTTTTTAGCATCAAAACAACTTCTTTCAGTGAAAATTTCAAGGTACACCCTAATTTGATTGTTTAGAGCCTCACACTTGTATAAACTTTTTTCTTTATTATTATTATATTAACTTATAAATGTTCTCTCACTTCAAAAACCGCATTTCAGCCTGAGACCTAGAGAAAATTGGGATTCTCTACAAAGAGATAATTTATCTTTGTACATGGAGGTTACAATTATGGGCAAGCATTCTGTACTTCTCCGACTTTATAAAACTTATATACTTATCTCTATCCAATCTTTCATTTTGAATGGATGACTGAGATGACCACAATCACAATGTCACGTCTCTGCACTATTTTTTTTTATAAAATATTTTGCTACCAAATTTTAGGTGTACACTTCTCTCTTAACTCGCACATGTAAGAAATATAAAAACAATACTCTCAATAAAATAGAATGACTAAAATGCTTTTTAAAGTGTCAAGCATATTTTGGTCATGGCATGTTATAGAAAATATTGTTTTACTATTTTTTTTAGGTGCGTCCTATTGAGATGATGGCACATACCAAATTTTATATTTATATAATTTATAGAAAAAATAAAAAATAAAATAATTTGAGGCATCGAATAAATTAAACGGTCATTGGCTCGCTAGATCTAAATTGGACGGCTAGATGAGGGGAAAGTATATATCTTATACGCTGCAGGGGAGTATAGAAACATTTACCCACAATTATTCTCACTCATTAGATGTTAAATTGGATGGTTTTGGGTGAGTCACGAAGTTCGAGATTTTTTTAAAAAACTTTTTTTTGTGTCTATTCAATGACACTCTTACAACCACCTAATTTGAAATTCAAGAGATAATAATGATTGTGACATGTACAAATAAATAGTCTCTTTGTAGACAATGCTAAAAATTTTATGTATTCCTATGAACTAATATTAAATTATAAGAAATATATTATACTACCATAAGAGAGAAATCATTTAGCATTTTTCTAGATGATCTTTTATAATATGTATTTTGAAATTAAATTAAACATGAATAAAATGTTACATAATTCATATCTTATAGCAATTTCAATAAATTTTCCTTAAATGGCTTCATAAATGTTCTCTTACATCGATAACCACTTTTTTTGCGGTGAGATGCATGGAAAAATTAGCTACGGTTATGGAAAAGGGTGCGGTTTGTATAGAGTCGAGGTTCCAAACAATTAAAGAAAAGTACACCTTCAAATAGTGTCGAAAAATATGGTTTTAAGATTGAAAATAAATGTGATAACTTTAAAATATATTTTCATCTTTAATTATAAAATTTAAAGCTTAAAAACAGTATAGATCGAGCATATCTATGAAAACTTGGAAATATTAAAAATTAACAGCAAAAAAATGTATTATAAGATGCACTATTTTCAAAACTTGAAATCCATTTTTTCTCATGTCCATATATCTTGATGTCGAGTTAATCAATGTGAGGATATTGGGCATCAAAACAACTTCTAGTGAAATTTTTGAGGTGGACTCTAATTTGATTGTTTAGACTTTAGAGCTTCGGCTTTACATAAACTTTTTCTGATGGATCCAAATTTTTAAAAAAATCTCCGAATTTACCTAATAATCAATACCACAAAAAAAGGAAAAAAAAGAAGGGAAAATTATAGATACCCCCCAATTTTAACTTTCTACATATCTTACCCCCAATAATTTTTCTATTATGCCTTAAACCCCAACACTATTTTTTCTTTGTACTTAACCCTAGTCAAATAGTCAGAGTATCTTGAGACCAAAATGTTATTTTTTTCTCTCTCATTCTCCTTTCAACATATTATTTTATATTTCTTTCTCCAACTCTCTCTAGTTATAAAAAAAATACTCTCTCACTCGTCCTCTCTCCCCACCAGTTTCTTTCTCTAGCTCTCTTTCTCTCTCTAACCTCCCTAACTCTTTCTCTCTCTACCCTCCCTCATTCTTTCTCTCTACCGTCCCTCACTATATCTCTCTATCTTTCTCTCTCTACCCTCCCTCACTCTCTCTATTTCTCTTTCTCTCCACCCTCCCTCATTCTTTCTCACTCTACTACTTACATGTCCATCATGCGGTTCGGCACAAAAACGTATCGAACCGCAAAAACATTTTGGTCCGACACAAAAAACGTGCTGGATTGCATTATGGGCATATGAAAGTTACTGGAATCCAATGCGGTCAGACACGTTTTTGTGCCGAAGCGTATTATCGGCATGTGAGTGGTAGAGAGAAAAAGAATGAGGGAAGGTAAAAAGAGAGAGATAGAGAGAAAGTGAGGGAGGGTAGAGAGAAAAAGAAAAATGGGTAGAAAGAGAAAAAGAGAGGATGGGTGGACAGAGGTAAAGAGAGACGATCTAGAGTTGCAGCAAGAGCCAGAGAAGCATCTAACAAATAAATGAGTTTGCAGTTTCCTTAGCAATGTGGAAAAGCATGCTCACTCCATGAAAAGTTCCCCGATAGTAATGGGAATTTCATACTCCTCCTAGAGACAATTTCATGAGGCTACGTTTGTTACGTGTGAAGACACTTTCGTGAAAATACCTTCACATGAAAGAACTCCCCCATGTAATTAGATGCGGGAATTTTTCCATACTAATTGGTCCTAGCACATTTTATCACACTAATTGGCAGCTAATTAGTGTGAAAAACAACCACACCTCATCACATATGAGAGTTCTTTCATGTGAAAATACTTTCATGAAAGTATTTTAATGCATAGAAAATGTGCCCTAAGCGAAATTTGGTTTGAAGCTCCAAAGTGAAATTTGGTTTGAAGCTCCAAAGCTCCAAAGTTGCTTTCTATCTGTTGTCATAGAAGAAACTCAAATTTGGGCCATCCATTTAAATGATTACAAATATAAGGGATTTTAAACTCTCTAGAGATCTAAATCAAATATTATTTGTCTATAAAATTCTGAAATAATTTCTCTAAAAACATTTGATGTAGACTTCAATTCTCTCACCACTCAAAAATCAAATATGATTAATACATTTTGAATGGTTGGCTAATATGAGGATTGGAACTCTTTTGGTGCTGTAGTATTGTGTTTTTTTAATATTAACTGCCAGTAGTGGGTTACCAATTTTTGAATCGGTTGGTTGTGAGTGTGTCATAGACTAAACTTAAAGTTAAAAAAGAATTTCTTAAACTGAATGATACACCTCAAGTCATCTAATTTGATATCTAATGACTAAGACTAATTGTGACCTCCATATAATAAGAAATAAATAGTCTCATAGCATACTATCTCATTTCTAATTATGCCAATGGGGAATAGAAGAACGACATCTACGTGTTTTTTCTCTGGGCCTCTTTAATAGTCATAAACATGAAGTTTTAGATTCCTAGGAGTAGGATCTATTGATGTTTAGAATATTATCCATCACTTCGAGGACTTTTTTTTATCTTTAAGGCCATGTTTCTAAACTTTTTTGGATTGAAAGTTACAGGTGAGACATTGTGACATAAACTACTCAAAAATACAATTTTTTTTTAAAAAATTAGACTTTAGAATCAAATGCTAATAGGTAAAGCCTTATTTATCTTTTAAGAGAACTAGATTATAATTTCCCCCACTTTTAATGGGAATTTCTATTGGAAGTTTCACTCAACCCCTTAATGGGGATTTTGGGTTGAGAGGTTTTTAAGAAAAAATTATAGAAATCCCCTCAAAATGAACTTTTTAAACATCAATATTTTTAGTATTGGTGATATTCCAAAATATTTTTGGTGATATTCCAGAGAGTTTAGGCAATCTCAACTCCCTCACTTATACATATTTCTCTAATAACCAATTAAAAGGCAAGATTGCAGCAAGTTTGACAAGCTTTCGAACCTTCAAGCCCTTGACCTCTCCGAAAACAGGCTCTCTTGACCTCTGCCGATGCAGCTCTCAAAGCTTGGAGACCTGCAAACCCTAGAGTGAGAAAGATGGTGGGTAGAGAGAGAGAAAGAGAGAAGGTGGTAGAGAGAGATAGAGAGAGCGTGGGTAGATAGAATAAAAGGTGACGTGTGAGAGATTTCTTGTGTACAGAGAGAGAAAGAGAGAGGGTAGAGAGAGATAGGGAAAGGGCATTTTAGTTCCAAATTTTTTTGACTTTTTGACAGGGGATAAAAAAAAAAAAGTATTGGGGTTTAGGGTCGGATACTAAAAGTATCGGGGGTTAGGATGTCTACAAAATTCATTTTGGAGGTTTTTGTAATTTTTCATTTTTCAATCTCAAGCAAACCTATGATTTTTTTCGAAACTTGTGTAAATGTGAATACTTAATTCTAAGGAGCCAATATCTTCTTCACCCAAAAAGAGGAGCCAATATCTTCCCAAACAAAAACTTAAGGTAAGAGATTATGGAATTATTGAGTAATAGGTTACCCAGGGGGTTAAGCTAGGGTTCTTTGAGAGAGTCAGGGTAAGGCTTTTATGTATGTAACCTTAGTATAGGCTTTTATGTATGTAACCTTAGTATGCCCTATTTGGGATACCTTAGTAGAAAGGTGGACCTCCTTCCAAAGAGAGGCAAGGGCTCCTATACAAAGGAGGAACTTTTACACAAAGGAGGAACTTCTAGAAAAGAGGTGAGTTTTTCATAGAGAGAAATGGAGATTTTAGGTGGTACCACCTTTGTAAAGATTAAATCACTTTTTTGTTGCTCTTGCATCTCTACATGTGTATTTGATTGTGTATGCCAAAGGTAAAGAGTGAATTTAAGGAGTTCTTTTTTTTGGGTAATTCAGTAGGGAAGACAGGTCCCTATCCTTTTTTTCAATAGATTAGGGATTTACATTTTGAAGGTTTTAATTGGGGGTGTCAGCGTTAGGAATAGATACCATGGTATGGTAACTATTAGAAAAAGGGAAAATCACATGCACAGAAAGAGACAAGATTATGTGGTTCGGCAATTGCCTACATCTACGGTAAGCACTGTATTATTTATTCTGTCATGGGAAAAATACATAGCTTCAAGACAGATAATATATAGAAGAAGGGAACAACAGTTACATTCCATAAAAATCTTATCATATCCTATGATATATGTTAACCTTCCAAAGATAAAAACCACCAACAAGTAAGCCACGGTGGGACATATTGGCAATGAGGTGGCGACAGGGTGGGAACACGTTTTCAACACTCCCCCTCAAGTTGGCGTGACGATATCAATAGAGCCCAACTTGGTAAGAATTTGATGGAACGTTGACTTTGAGACTGCCCTTGTAAATATGTCGGCAAGCAGGTCTTCACTTCGAATATAAGGGGTGCTGATTATTTTATCGTGAACCATTTCGCGTACAAAATGGCAATCGATTTCAATGTGTTTGGTTCTATCATGAAAAATGTGATTAGTAGCAATATAAATAGCAGAACGATTATCACAAAACATTTCAATTGGTTCTTTAGTTTGAAAACCCATGTCTTGAAGAAGAGACTTTATCCAGACAATTTCACTAGTTCTAGATGTCATAGCTCGATATTCAAATTCTGCACTTGATCTGGCAACCATATATTGCCTTTTACTTTTCTAAGTAACAAGATCGCCTCCTACCATCATACTATAGCCTATTGTAGACCTTCTATCATCCTGATTTCTAGCCCAATCTGCATCAGTATAACCCATAATATTGACATGTGAATTATTTTTCATCCAAATTTCTCTTCCAGGATAAACCTTTAAATATCTTAGAATTATTTCAACGACTTCAAGGTGATTTGTTCTAGGAGCATGTATATATTGGTTGACAGCTCCTACAACATGACATATATTAGGACGAGTTATAGTTAGATATATTAATTTGCCTATCAATATTTGATATCTTTCAATATCCTCAAGATATTCTCCATCATAGGAGTTAATCTTGTTGTTTATCTTGAAAGGAGTTTCAATTGGTTTCATTCCTAATTTTCCAGTTTCTTTTAATAGGTTCAAGACATACTTTCGTTGAGACAAAAATATTCCTTTTTTAGAATAGGCAACTTCAATCCCTATAAAATATTTCAATTTTCCTAGATCCTTAATATCAAATTTCTTGTGAAAGTAAGCCTTTAAGTTCGAAATTCCTTCATCATCACTTCCCGTGATAACAATGTCATCAACATAAATTAACACAATAATAACTCCTTACAAATTTTTCTTTACAAATATGGAGGAGTCAACGGAGCTTCTCTTAAATCCTACTTTAAATAAAGTATCACTCAGCTTAGCGTGCCAAGCCCGAGGAGATTGTTTTAATCCATATATAATCCTTTTTAATTTGTACATAATTCCAAGCTTTCCTTCCATGGGATGTCATGGAGAAAGATTCATGTAGACATCTTCTTCTAGATCCCCATGTAGGAAGGCATTTTTAACATCCATTTGATAAAGATTCTAACCATGGTGAACGGTAACAAATATAAAGATTCGAACGGTTTCCATTTTTGACAACAGGAGCAAATGTCTCCTTATAGTCAATCCCATAGGTTTGGGTGGATCCTTTGGCAACCAACCTTGCTTTGTATCATTTAATTGATCTTATAGATCCACTTATATCCAACAGGATTTTTTCCAACTGCCAATTGGACAATATCCCATGTGTGATTTTTGTCCAAAGCTAGTAGTTATTCTTTCATGGCTTTCCTCCACACAGGTTGGGAATGAGCGTCATGAAAAGATGTGGGCTCAACTTTTTTTGAAATGTGTGAAAGAAAAACATAATAAGATTGAGACACATTGTAATAAGATAAATGGTTTTGAATATGATATGAACCAACATGACAAGTAAAAAAAGTCTTTCAAATGTGAAGGAAGACAAGAAACACAATCAGACCTGCGTAAGGATGGAAAATCAAGAGAGTGAATAGTATCAGGAGACATGGCCACAAGTTCTTCTTGTTCATGATCACCTGATTCTCCATGTTCTTCAACAAGAACCCTTTCAACATTATTTTCGAGGTTCTTCCTGATCATTTTAAAGTGATTTGTGTGTTTCCACCATTTATTATAGGAATCATTCCCAAGTACTCCCCTTGATTCCCTTTTTCAAAATTTCTTGATTTGAAAGTTTGGAAAAAAGAATTATTTTCATTGAATGTTACATCTCGAGAAATATAAAATTTCTTATTTTTGAAGGCATAATATTTATATCCCTTTTTTGTTGAGGAGTGCCCCATGAAAACACATTTAAAAGCCCGAGGATCGAATTTATCTATTCCTTGAGAATTATTGTGAACAAAGCAAATACATCCAAATATATGTAAATGATATCAATCAATTTCCTTTCCCTTTAGAATTTCAATAGGAGACTTATTCTCAAGGACCTTGCTTGGTAGCTTATTAATCAAATAACAGGCAGTAAGAACAGCTTTAGACCAAAAAATTTTAGGGGCATTTTTTTCTAACATAATAGATCGAACAACTTCAAGCAAGTGTCTATTTTTCCTTTCAGACACCCTATTCTGTTTGGGAATAGAGACACAAGATATCTGATGTATAATGCCTTGATCCACGAGATATTCAGAAAAAAGTTTATTTGTATATTCGGATCCATTATCTGAAGGTAGAATTTTGATCTTGCCATTATATTGGATTTTAACTAGATTTGAAAATACCTTAAATTTTTCAAAGACTTCACTCTTGAATTTAAGCAAATATATTGAGGTCATCTTAGAGAAATCATTAATGAAAAGTAGAAAATACCTCAATCCATTATAGGACGCAACCACAGTAGGCCCCCACAAATTAGGATGAATCAGTTAAAAAAAAAATTAGCCTTATTTTTGAAGACTGAAAGGGAAGTCTTGGTTGCTTTGACAAATGACACACATCACAATTATAAAAGTCAATGGATAATTCAAGTTTTAAATAAAGTAAGGATTTATTGGCAAGATGACCAAGTCTGGAATGCCAAATCTTTCTCAAGTCTTCACTATCGGCAACCAAGGCCTTATTCTTCTGATCAATATAATAAAGTTCTTGAGACAATCTCCCTTCACCAATTATCTTCCCTGTGACTCGATCCTGAAAGGAAACAGTAGAAGGAGGAAAAATAACTTTGTAGTTCAAGCTTTAAGTTAGTTTACTGACGGAAAGAAGGTTTGAAGGGAATGAGGGCATAAAAAGGACATCAGAATTGATATAATTTGAAAAAAACTTAGTTCTACCTATTCCTTTAACGGGGATGAGTGAACCATTTGCAATTAATATAAGGGCTTCATCAAATACATCTTGAGAAGCAGACAAAGAATTCTTATTTCCAGTCATATGATCTGTAGCCCTTGAGTCAATAATCAAATTATCATTATTAAAGGGAAAAATGGATTATAGAGCACAACAATTACCTGACTCACGAGGAAGATCATGTGTGGAAGATGAATCATTTATTGTAAAATGTTGAAAGAATTGAGTCAGTTTATCTATAGAGATCTAAGTATCGGCAATCTAAGCTGATGAAGGTTCACCCATTCTATTTCTATTGGGTCTTAGGTGAGGGTACCTTTCCCAACATCTATCAATCAGATGACTAAGACCTTTACAATGATCACAACGTAGAGGAGGTCTATTACCATGGCCCCTAGCTCCACCATATCCTCTTTTTTTAAGCATATTATCATTTTTCTTCTCAGTATTCTCCTTAATAGCAACAAAGGCATATTTTTCACTTATTTCAGATTCAGACTTTATTTCAACATTCATAAACTTTTTTCGGGTTTCTTCCTGATGAATAGTAGAACAAACATTTGTAATTGTTGGGAGTTTAGTGGTCATCAAAATCTAACTTCTAAGATTCTCATACTCAAGTTTCAAACCAACAAGGAATGAAAATATTTTGTCTTGTTCAATACACTTTTGAATGATCTTCAGATCAGTTGTTATGGGTAAATAAGAAATTAACTCATCCCATAATGTTTTGAATAGAGCAAGATATTCAGTAATAGTTTTATCTCCTTATTTGAGTTTAGAAATTTCTTGCTTTAACTCATAAATATGAGAGAGATTATTATCTTTTTCATAAACTTCTTTTATCGAGTCCCACAATTATTTGGCAGTATATGTCGAAGTAAAGATCTCGACCATCTTTGGTTCCATGGAATTCAAAATCCAATACATGACCTTGTAGTTATTAGATTGCCAATCTTCATATAAGAAAACATCAATAGCAAGGGCTATTTTCTTTCCATTGATATGTCCTTACTTGGATCGCCTGCTCAAAGAGATCAAGATAACTTTTTACGAACTTAAATAATTTAGTCCGTTCAAAGGGATATTAGTTAATTTATCACTAGTATTGGACTCTTTTTCATGGATAATGGTTTTAGGTTCAGGGTTCATATTCATAATATCTTCCATAATGTAAAAAACAATTGAACAAAAAACAAGAAGACCAAACCCAAAAAAAAGGAAACGGACCTGAGCAGGAGCACATATTGAATAATATGCTCTCAAAGCCAAAGAGGCAAGAGAGGGTACCAGAAAAATGAATACCCAAGTTGATGGAAGAAACAACCACCTTGAAATAATATGGTTTTAAGGACCACCTCTTTACCTTTTGTAAAAGAGTAAAAAACAAATCTCCTATACTTGATAATCACAAACTCACACAAAAAAACTATTATCAGATACCAGAGTTCCTTTTACAAAAAAGGAAGGCTTGATCTCTCTAGCCTTTTTTTTTTTTTTTGAGAGACACCTTTGACCATCGATCTCCAACGCGTCCCACTATCGAGCACCAAAGAGAAAGGGGCAAAGCCTAAGAAAAAACGAGCACAAATTTTTTTTTTTCCAACAAGGTTAGATATAGAGAGAGCAGTGAAGATCATGAGAGAGAGAGAGAGAGAGAGGATCGTGAGAGATCTTGAGATAATATCGTGAGAGAGAAAATTGGGATAGATCTTGAAAGGATATCGTGAGAAAGAAAGTGGTGATAGATCTGAGAGCATATCGTGTGAGAGATATTGAGAGATAGAGAATAGCATGATCAGAGAGAGAGAGAGAGAGAGAGAGAGAGAGAGAGAGTCTACAATAGTAAGAAACGAAAACAAGTAACCCTAACCCGTAACGTAACAACGAAGAAGAAGTAACGGAAACTAGTACGAACCGTAAAAGTTAAAAGTT
>NW_006494943.1:741286-804079 GCF_000471905.2 Amborella trichopoda
GTAGTAGTAGTAGTAGTAGTAGAGTAGAGTAGTAGTAGTAGTAGTAGTAGTAGTAGTAGAGTAGAGTAGTAGAGTAGAGTAGAGAGAGAGAGAGAGAGAGAGAGAGAGAGAGAGAGAGAGAGAGAGAGAGAGAGAGAGAGAGTCTCAAATATGAGAAAACAAGAATACCCCAAGGTAACACAAGAGATAGGAACATGCCAGAAAAAATTTGCGGCAATCAATAGAGTGAAACTTGATCTGATGCCATATTAGAAAAAAAGAAAATCATATGCACAGAAAGAAACAAGATTTAAGTGGTTCGGTAATGGCCTACGTCCATGATGAGTACTGTATTCCTTATTCTGTCATGGGAAAAATATACAGCCTCACGACATATAATATATAGAAGAAGGGAGCAACAGTTACATCCCACAAAAATCTTATCATATCCTATGTTAACATTCCAAAGTTAAAAACCACCAAGAAGTAAACCATGGTAGGACAGATTGGCAATGAGGTGACGACAGGGTGGCAACACATTTTCAACAGTAATTGGGTGTGGGGATGTTACCATCACGATCCCAACCCCTTTCCTATGAATTTAAGGAGTTGCTCAAGTAATATTGCGAGGGTTACAAGGACACTTTTGTTTCCTAAGATTTGTGTTGTAAGTCTCATCAATTTGTCATACCTATAGAAGAAGCTCTTCTAGGGGGAAATTATGTATGTCTTGTGTACTTTTAGCATGTACGCTTTTATGCTTTATTTATCATTCTTATAGCATGATTTGCACTTGTTCATTTTTTTTTCTAGTCAATTAAGTACAAAATCTTGGTAGGATCCCGATATTTGGTTCCTATTTCCTCATCTAAGTGGTACTTGAAACTTAACATTTTTATAGTTCAATATTCTTAAGAATACACAAGAATCTCTCATAGGACTAAATAGTTTAAGAGCTAATTCTCATCTACATTTGTGAGTTACATGTGATTGGCTCACAAAATTAGGCTTGTATTGGATGCTTTTTTAGGGGGCGAAAATGCATTTACTCTTTCGGGCAAATGATTTACCTAAAAAAACAAATTATGAAATTTTAGAGCCCCTTTAGAATCATTGGATGAGTATTTTTAAAAAGATTGTTTGTATACTATAAGACCATTTTGTCTTTCAGCTAGATTAGTGGTAAACCCCTAGCTATCCAATTTCAAAACTTACAGCCATGGGTTATTGTAACATCCTTGTACCATTGTAAATAGTCTTATTGTATATATTTCAAATTCTATTTATATGCGCAATTCCAGGAGGTGATTTTTTTGGGAAATTTATCGAAGTGCACCTTATATTTTAACTATTTAACATTTATCCTTTTTCTACTATTTAATCAAAATCAAGGTAAATCAAGGTAAATCAAAGGTGTGTATTTATTTATTTTCTATTCATATAATTTATAGAAAAAACTAAATATAAAATACTCTGAGGTATCAGATCTAGATCAAACGGTTAGTGGCTGACTTGATCTAAATTGGATGGTTGGATGGGGGAAAGTATTATCTTAGGAAATTATGGCTAATATACCTATATTTTAACAAAATAAAAAAAGACACCCCAACTTTCCAAAACCTGGCCTACACCATTTTTCCCAATTTTCGGATTTTTTTGGATTAAAATACCCTTTTATGGTAGTCTTTTTATCGTCATAAGTTGAAGGAGTATTACGGTAATTAAAATACCGTAATACCTTAAAGTAGTATTACGATAATTTAATAACTGTAATAACATTACGATAATTTAAATACAGTAATACTCATTACGGTAATTAAAATATCATAATACCTCAAGTAATATTATAGTAATTTAATTACTGTGATGTTGCCCAAACCTCAATACTAAGGATTTTCTACTCTCTCGAGTCTATATCTATTTGCTCCCTCGACAAAAATCCATGATAGCTGTATTTTTCAAATCTCAATTTTTTAGGATAAAATCTCTACTTAATTTTTATATGGTTCTCAAAATTTTAGAACAAAAACACTATTAAATAAGTGTTTTTGAGCGAGCGAGTAGATCTACATCGTGCTCCCATGGGAACATGGATTTTTTTAAAAGAGAGAGGGGTAGCCTTAATATTAGCTTCGATTTGAAGCTTTTCAACCAATAGGAAGGTGGAAGTGACTGTGAAAGTATTATGTTAATAAGAATACCGTAAAGACTTCTACACGGTAATTAAATTACCGTAATAGTTCAAATTACGGTAAAGACTTTCTACCCTCCTATTGGTTGAAAAGCTTCAAATGAAGCTAATATCAGGGCTACCCCTATGTCTTTTTAAAAAATCCATGCTCCCATCGGAGCACGATGTGGATCTACTCCATCGTTCAAAAACACATATTTAAGAGTGTTTTTGTTCTAAAATTTTGACAACCATATAAAAAATTAAGTCGAGATTATATCTTAAAAATTTGAGATTTGAAAAGTACAACTAGCATGAATTTTTGTCGAGAGAGTAAATAGATAGTAGACTCGAGAGAGTAGAAAATCATTTGTTATGAGGCTTGGGCAATATTATAGTAATTAAATTACCGTAATACTGCTTTAAGGCATTACGGTATTTTAATTACCGTAATGAGTATTACGGTGTTTAAATTACTGTAATATTATTACGGCAATTAAATTACCGTAATAAGTATTACGGTATTTTAATTACCGTAATACTCCTTCAACTTATTATTACGGTATTTAAATTATTGTAATGTTCATTACAGTAAAAAAAAACTACCGTAAAAGGTATTTTCATCCAAAAAAACTGAAAAATTGAAAAAAATGGTGTCAGCGAGGTTTTGAAAATTTAAGGTTTTTTTTTTCGATTTTATTAAAATATAGGTATATTAACGATAATTTTTTTTTTTCGATTTTATTAAAATATAGGTATATTAACGATAATTTCCCTATTATCTTCTATGCAATAGGAAAAGTATAGAAGCTAAGATAGAAGCATGTAATATTTTCAGCAAAAGATTTAAAATTTAGGATATAATAGACCAAATGAGTGAAAACAACAAAATTGCCGCGGAAAAAAGGTTCTATGGGAACTCAATCATTCATGATGCATATACAGTGAGCATGGACAATGCCAAGTCTCCTTCAAAGAGTTAAATGCATGTCTCAACTTCCCTTACAACAATTATTGCAAGGATACGTTTATCGCGCATTGGAAATGCCCTAATTCTAATGGCTTACTGCCAATAGTCAGACCAAGGTTTTAAAACGTAGTTTAGTGACCCGAATTGGCACTCTAGAAAATTGGTCTGGACAGGCGGGTCGACGGTTCAAATTGGTGGTCTGGCTTAGTGGACCAACTAATAAAAAATTAAGAAATCGGGGATAAAAATAAAAAGATTTAAAAACAAAGTTGGGGTGGTTCTCTGACAGGACTGGTCGGTCCTATCAGAGAATCGGCCAGTTTATAAAACGGGATCCGGACCAATCTGTCTGATTTCCAATCTAGATTCCGATTTAGATTACCAATTTTTAAAGAAAAAGTTTACATAAAGCCTGGGTTCTAAACAATCAAATTAGAGCCTACCTCAAAACTTTCATTAGAACAGGTTGTTTTGATGCCCAAATATCATCAAATTGATTATATAGACATCAAGATGTATGGACATAAGAAAAAAATAGATTTCAAGTTTTAGAAATAGTGCATCTTATAACACATTTTTAGACCGTCAATTTTCAGGATTTTCAAGTTTTCATATATCTGCTCGATCTACACTATTTTTTAAGCTTTAAATTTTATAACTAAAGATGAAAATATAATTTAAGTCTATCACAAAGCTTTTCAATATTGAAATTATATTTCATGAGACTATGTGAAGGTGTACTCTAATTTGATTGTTTAGAGCCTCAGCTCTAATTTGATTGTTTGAATCGAACCATTTGAAATCAAAATATCTTTGAGACTAACTCTTTTTGTTTGTTATTTGCCTTGCAGATACATCTGAACAGCCGACGGAAGGCATCCTAAAAGCTCTAGCAGGGTCAAAGTAAAGTAACCTAACCCTACCAAAGATACCATGCGTTGTAACGCTTGATAAACTCTTCAAAATCCATAGTTTCTCAAAAAAAAAAAAAAAAAAAACCTTAAAATGCAACCAATACATAAAAGGAGAAAGTTTATATGAGGTTGCAATATAGGTTGCGTGTGGTGGGCATTGTCATTTTATTTGGATGATATAGATTTTATGACGCAAGGAGAAAATAAAACCAGAAAAAAAACAAAAAAAGGAAAAGTAAAAAGAATATACCATCTCTCAAGGTCGGCAAGAGAATCCACCCCAAAAAATAATCTTTTCACGAGACCAAATTTTACTAAACTCATTCGACATGTTTTTTACAATAGGGACTTCTCCCCTTTAAATAGACTTTATAGAAAAAATAAACAAATGAAAAACCCACAATAAATAAATTGTCTTATATCTCTAAAAGCGTAGTACCATTTTCCGTTTTTCTTTCTCTCTCCAACTTCCACATAAATCTTCTCCCATATCTCCTCACACGCTATCTCCTTATTTCATCTCTTCATCTCACCAACTTCCCCAAAAGATTCATTCTCTATGACATTTCATTATTCCTAATCTATTCCACAAAATCCTCCCACTTAACAATACGTACCAAAATCCTCCCTCCCCTTAATTATCCTACCTCACTTCCTATTCTTAAGAAAAATAAACAAAAGAATAATAAAATAAAAAATTAAAATAACTCTAATTTTATTTGCATCATTCTCCCCGGGTTGGGAGAAGCTTGACCTTGAGTTTATTGAACTCAAATCGTTTAGGTTTCTCAAAAGTTGGTGATGAAGTCCCACGAAATCAAATATTTTAAGGGCTTTCTCAAAAGTTAATGATGAAGTCCCACCATGAGCTTTGGTACTTTTTTTTTTCAATTTCTTCAAGACTGATGTAAGAATCTTTGTCTGCAATTGTGTTCGAAGAGTCCAGCTTTAAAGAAGCACCATTTGCAATCAATGAACACCCTTGTCCATAAAATTTTGAGAGATTAATTTTAATACTAAAATCTTGTGGTCGCTCTATTGGACACGGATTTGGCTTGTAAATTTATTCATTACGCTTGAAATTAACACCCTGGGTTTGTCGTGGGACTACTGATACAAGATTAGATCAATGTGACTGCAAACACCTTCTTCGCAAGGAACATTGTTCTCCAACTGTTGCACCCTATGATCCAACTATTGCATCTCCTATTCTTCACGAGAAATATTATTATTGAACCATTACAACCTCTAAACCAATCATTGCAGCCTTGATTCATCTCACACCTTGATTCATCTCACGTACTTCGGTTCGAACATCCTCTAATCCAACCGTTATATGATTGATTCATCTCACGTACTTCAGTTCGAATATCCTCTAAGGCTTTAGTTAAAATTTTTATAGCTTGTCCCCAACGATCATCCATAGCAGGAGCAAGATTAGCTTGATTAGCAGGAGCATGATAAGTTTGATTAGCTTTTGGTGGCATTGTAAAACAAACAGGATTTCTGGCTCTTCCTTACTATCTATAGATCTAACTTGCTCTGATACTATTGATGCAAGGAGAAAATAAAACCACAAAAAAATAACAAAAAAAGTAAACGTCTAGGGAATATACCTTCTCTCAAGGTTGAATCCACCTCAGAAAATAATCTCTTCATGAGACTAAATTTTACTGAACTCATTCACCTTGTTCTTTACAATAGGACGTTTCCCTTTAAATAAACTTTACAGAAAAAATAAACAAATAAAAAATCCATAATAAATAAACTCTCTTATCTCTCTAAAAGTCTTAGACCATTTTCCCTTATCTCTTTCTCTGTCCAACTTCCACATAAATCTCCTCCTTATCTCCTCACACGCTATCGCCCTATTTTATCTCTTCATCGAACCCACTTCCCCAAAATAGCTCGCTCATTCTCACATGATCTTTCATTATTCCTAATCTATTTCACAAAATCCTCCCACTTAACAATATGTACCACAATCCTCCATCCCCTTAATTATCCGAGCTCACTTCCTATTCTTAACAAATAAAAACAAAAGAATAATAAAATAAAAAAGTTAAAATAACCCTATTTTTATTTACATCATTTTATATGGTCTTTTTTTAAGACAACATTAAAATTTGAATTTGTTTTAAAGGATAAGTCAAATTTATACCATCCAATTAAAATGAAAGGTGTACAACATCGCAATCTTACTTCTAAAATTAGTATTGTTGTATTGTACCTTAAAAGAGTTAGGTTTATATGTGCTTGTTAACAGTCAAACCATCACGATCATAAATTTCAAAAAAAAAAATTGAATTTTAAATATGGTTCATTTTGCAGTTTTATTTTGAGTGGTTTATTTTAATTTTCAAAGATAATCATGTCTACCCCATTTTTTTAAGTTTTGCATTCATTAATCTAAAGTAGAAATTAGAAATGGATTTGCAATAATTTGAGATTAGACATAGCAATCCCTGAAAAACTAGGGCCATCAGGCAGGCCCGGATTGGCCATGTGTTTTCTTCCTTTTTTTTTTTTCCTTTGTTGAGTTTATTAGGCTTGGCCTGACCCGAAGTGGGTCAGGTCTAGTCTGGCCACGTCTAGACCGGGCCAGACTAGGGTCAGGCAAGAGGAGCCCTGCCCAATTGCCAACCCTGTTTGGGATGTGCTTATGGTCTTAAATCCCTCAAAAACCAAAATGGGTGCAAGGAAAAGTGTTACTATCTTAAAAAAGATGGTTTATTTTGTAATTTTATTTTTGATCACTCATGAATTTTTAGGAATCTTCTGATTTGCACTAATTTTTAAGCGTCAAATTGATAGATCTGAAGCAAATATGGAGAAATAGATTTATTGTATTTATAGATAAATTTCAAGTCCTAATTGTCGTCCTCACTCTGTTTGGAAACCGCGTCCTGAGGACCCTCTCCAATTCAATTTTGATGGAAGCTCCCTAGGCAACCTGAGACCTAAGGGAATAGGAAACTTGTTTAGCAACCATGAGGGGTCCGTTATTTTCTTTTATGCAAGGCCTCGTCGGCTAATCAAGCTGAAATTTGCTCGCTAATACAAGGGCAGAAAGTTATTCTTAGCAAATAAATTAGGAGAAGTATCTTTATTGAAAGGGATCCCTCAATATCATTAAATGGTGTAAGCACGAGCAAAGAATTGGTGTAAGCACGAGCAAAGAATTCGATCGTCTCTCCATGTTTTCTTGTTGGAAAATTATTATATTTGTTATACCCCGGGGGGCTTCGGTATCTGTTTTCCTCGATCTATCGAGAGGCGAATGGCGCAGCTGATCGCCTAGTAAAAGTCAGCATCTATTTATCTTTTTTGTCCATTTCTAATGCTTTAATTTCGCTTTCTAAGCGCTCATTCAATAGAAGGTTTTAATAATGTTAAAAATAAATAAATTTCGAATCTTAAATCTCCCAAAAACGTCGGAAGATAAGGATCATTATCCCAACGGGTCAAATCAGCGAGTTTGTGCCCATGCCGGTGAGGGGCGATATGGGGCTAAGGATGTCTTTTGAAACCCAATTGCTCCTTTATTAGTACTATTAAGATAGTTTTAATTTTATTGTTGTAATATGTAAATCAAGAATTTGTCTTGCCCAATTTTGTATAAGATTATTTACTTTTGGTGCAAAGAGGCTGCATTCACACAGTCATTAATATAAAATCTAACGGAAAATGATTTGACAAGGCTATAGCTCTACTAAAATAAGTAAAGCCTTATTTTATAATTCATCAAAAATTATAATTCAAATGTTGAAAAATCTTTATTTCGATCATCTCAGCTTGAAAATATTAGATGTAAAAAAAAAAATGGATTTTAAGCTCTAAAAATTATAGATATTGTAACAAATTATCTAGACCCTCCATTTCACCATAAAAATAGAACAGACTGCCCTTTCCTTTTGAAGTGGGTTATTTATTGCATTACTCTCTACCAAGTGACATCGACTGGATGGACCAATTGGAATGGACATGAACGAACAATAACTGATCGATATCTGAAAGCAATAGGGGTGTATGACTTTTTGTAAACCTTATGATATACCCCAACTTCATAGATCCACAATATCTGTCCCATCTATTGAGTTTCAAGTTTTACTTTTGGTGCTGAAAATTGATTTAGATTCATCATGAAAATTTCCATTGGCGAGAGGATTTGAGATGAAGTTTTATTTTGTTTTCATAAAGCCTAAATCATGTAGAAACTTCATCCAAATCTAACGTGTTAAAATATGTCATAACATTTGAAAAATTTTATTTTATACTTTATACTCAATTAATAATATATCTCGAGCCACCCGATTTCACATCTAATGGTCAATAACATTCTCCATATTTACCATCCCCAAGCTTAAAGAATGGGTCTTTCTCATTATTACTTGGACTTTATGCCTATATAGTTATATATCTTTAAACACTCGATTTCTAATAACAATATAGTCTTTTTTTAAGAAGCGGCCCGTCTTCCTGTCTGGGTCTTTTGGACATTCTAAAAAAAGATTGGGTGATGGACTATATTTTAACCAAGAGGGGTTCAGTTTGATATTTAGAAAAATTACAGGGCAAATTCGAAGGCTATTCCTCGTCCATTTATGTTGTCGCAACCAGTCCTGAGACGACCGAAAGCAGTCGTCTCTTTCTCTCTCTCTGAACGCCCCTTCTTCTTCTTTCTCTAAAAAGACGAGAAACCCTAAATTTTGTCTGAAACCGCTAGATTTTTTCTCTGTAAAAATCCTTGTTTTTCTTGTTGAACATGGGTTGAACAGCCCAAAAGAAGAGGACCCAAAAAACCCTAGTCCCCAAAACCATAGAAGAAAAAGAAGAAACTAGGAAAAACCAGAAGAAAGAGAGAGGGAGCTTTTATGGCAGATAATGGCGATGCGAAGGTGATAGAAACGGCAAGGCACATAGTGAAATCGCTTGGGCGCACAGATACCATGACAGACGACATGTTACAGATCCTCTCCACCTTTGACCGCAGGTTCTCAAGAGAAAAAATGGCAGGAAAACAGCTAGAAGAGGAGGAAGAACCAGAGGCTTTCGAGCTCGAGATATCCATACAGGCATTAGAGCAGGTAATCCTCTCTTGGGTCGCCCGAGAAAGCCCAATTTGGCCAGAGTCTGGTGATTTTCCGGCGACTTTCTTCGAATCCATTGATGAATTGCAGGCAATTAGCGAAAACTGGGCTCCGATGCTTTCAGAGAGCCGAGCTTTTTCTTCTCTTTTAGACAGGGCTGAAACCCTAATGCAACAGGCCATGTTCAGGTTAGAAGACGAGTTCAAGCTTTTAATGGAGACAAATGGTGAGGTTGTTGATCCCGACTGGTTATTTGAGAGCAATCAAAAGAGGTCATCTTACCCAACTTCTCCATCTTCATCAGAGGATGAGGAGGTCGAAGGAATCATGGTAGCTAAACCAGTGAGAGATTATAATTTTATCATTGATGTTTTGCCTGGTTCAGTGGTCTCAAAGCTCCATGAAATTGCAAAGAGGATGGTCTCTTCTGGCTATCGGAAGGAGTGTTGCCATGCCTTTAGTAGCTTGAGAAGGGAATTCCTAGAAGAAAGCATTCTCAGGTTAGGATTTCAGAAGCTCAGCATCGAAGATGTTCAGAAGATGGGGTGGGAGGAATTGGAGCCCAGCATAGTGAAATGGGTTCAGGCCATGAAGGTCTCAATCCATGTCTTTTTCCCTAGCGAGAAGCTCCTTTGTGATCGAGTGTTCGCAAACCTTTCTCTCTCTAGCCCATGTGTTTCTCTTTCTTCCCCAAAAGGTTATCTCTCCTCCCCTGTTTCTGACCTCTGCTTCATGGAAGTTTGCAGAGGAGCAATGACCCAGTTGCTCACTTTCGCAGATGCAGTCTCTATAGGAATTCGATCTCCTGAAAAGCTATTCAAAGCTTTAGACATGTTTGAGGCCATGGCTGATCTCTTGCCTGAAATTCTTACTATGTTTGCAGGTGAGCCATTTGCCCCATTAAAGTCAGATGCAATGGCCATTTTTCGACGAATTGGGGAAACAGTTCGAGGTATTTTTATGGAGTTTGAAGCAGCAATTCAGAGGGATTCAGCTCGATCTCCAGTACCTGGAGGTGACCTCCACCCTCTGACCAGGTATGTGATGAACTATCTGAGATTTGCCTGTGATTATAGGCCATCTCTTGACCGGATTTTTGCCGGAGATTTCGATTTTCCAGCGAATATTCAGGCGATGGCTGACCCCCCATTTGCCTCTCGAACTCAATGGGTCATGGAGCTCCTCGAAACCAGTCTTGAGACCAAAGCCAAGCTCTATAAAGATCAAGCTCTAAGCTCTCTCTTTCTCATGAACAATTTGAGATACATAGTGAAAAAGGCTCAAGATTCAGAGATGGGTCTTCTCTTGGGTGACGAATGGATGAGGAAACGACGAGCCAAAGTGAGGCAAAACCATACAAATTTTATGAGGAATTCATGGGGAAAGCTTCTGAATTGGCTCAGAGCCGACAGCCATGCTACAAGGAATGTCAACAAAGAGTGGATAAAGGAGAGGTTGAGGGGCTTTAATGGTGGGTTTGAGGAGCTACATAGAGTTCAGAGAGGCTGGGCAGCTGCTGATGAGCAAGTGAGAGAGGAGCTCAGAATCTCAGTGGCTGAGATTGTGGTGCCTGCTTATAGATCATTTTTGGGGAGGTATGGAGTGAAGATGGAGGGAGAAAGGCACTCAGAGAGGTATTTGAAGTATAGTGCAGATGGGATTGAGGGTTTGATCAATGAGTTGTTTCATGGGAATTCAGGTGGCAGGAAAAGGGGGGTATCTGCTGGTTGAGAGGGAGAGAGAGGGGGGAACTTGGGGCTTTCTCTCTCTCTTCTTCTTCTTCTTCTTCTTTTTTTTTGTTTGCATTTTGGGGTTTGGGCTATTTCCATCCGTGCTCTCTGGCTGATGGTTCTGGAGTCTCTGTATGTGTAATTTTTGTGTTGTTCTTGAGTAAGGCCCCCTCTCTCTCCTCTTTCTCTCTCATGTTTGGTGGTCCTCCCCTCTTTCTTTTTATCCTGTTTAGTGGTCCCTCTCTGTGTGTCTCTTTTGTTTTGCTAGTCTCAGTCTCTTCCATTTGTGCACTTTTTTGTTTGTCTTTCATTTGTTTTGGGACCATATTATCTTAATCCCTTTAGGGGTTCGAGGCCCTTTTCTTGGTTATTAGCCCTCTTCACTCATTTGTTGTCTCTCTTCCTATCTCCTTGCCTTTTGCTTCTCTCTCCTCCCCCCCCCCCCTCCAATCTTTTTCTACTTGCATTTGTTTTTCCCCTCTTTCCTCCATTCTTTCTCATGTCTCACCCTCCTTATTGGATTAAGGCTGTCTTGTTAAATTTTATTTTTCTTCCTAGTCCCTTTTTATTTTGTCTTATGGTTCTCTCTCTCTGGGCCTCTCTTGTTTATTTATGGTCTTTATGATCTCTCTCATGTATCTTGTCTTGTATTGGTTATGCACCGATCTGACCTTTGGGTTTTGTATATATGATGAGAGTGGTGATTTAGGGTTTTTTTTAGCTTGGCCAGGTGTAATTGGTGTCTATTTGTTATTTTCTTTCCTTCTGTGTACATCAGCAATTTTACCTTGTTTATATCATCTCTTTACTGTTGGGAAATTAACTTGCAAGGTGCACTGTTCAATATTTCACCTACTTCATTGTCCACAGAAAAAGTTTATGCAAGGCTTCAACCTTATACTATAGAAGTAAGGTGTACTTGAAAACCCCAGGAGAAAATGTTGTTTTGTTATTGACAATCCTTCTAATTGATCATCTCTACTTCAAGATGTATGGACATTGAAGAATAGTTATTTTTAAGCCTTACAAGTAGTATATTTTGTAATAAATTATTTAGGCTGTCTAGATTTTTTAGTCTTTATAGATTAATAAATTTGTATTATTTTTAGACTTTTAAATTTCCTTATACTATAGAAGTAAGGTGTACTTGAAAACCCCAGGAGAAAATGTTGTTTTGTTATTGACAATTCTAATTGATCATCTCTACTGCAATATGTATGGACATTGAAGAATAGTTATTTTTAAGCCTTACAAGTAGTATATTTTGTAATAAATTATTTAGGCTGTCTAGATTTTTTTGTCTTTATAGATTAATAAATTTGTATTATTTTTAGGCTTTTAAATTTCATAAATATATAAGAGTTTTGACACCAAAAATATATCTTTTAACCAGATTATGAGGTGCACTTTCATGTCATTGTTTGAGATTGACACCTTATAAAGACCTCACCTATCCACTTTATCCACATAGGGCATTGCCACGTGAGAAAATGTTGAAGCTGCAGTCTCTAATTTTGCATTTTAATAATGGGAGATATTAGTACTATCAAAATAATAATATACGAATATCTACCCCAAATGCCCGTATGAGATATGTGCCTATGATGTATTGAAAAAGTTTTTTATGGAGCTGAGGCTTTAAACCATCAAAATAGAGCCCATCTCAAAAATTTCATTAAGTAGAGGTTGTTTTGATACCTAAATATCTTCATTGATCATCTCGACCTTAAGATGTATGGACATAAGAAAAAATGGATTTATGTTTAGAAAATGATGCATTTTGAAATGTATTTTTGGATTGTCAATTTTCAGGATTTTCAAACTTTCATAGATTTGTTCGATCCAATGGTTTAAAAAGCGGATCGGTGACCCGGATCGGGCATCTAAAAATCCGATTCGGATCGACGAATCGGCGATCCGAATCGAGAATCGACTGAATAGGTTGGATTAAAGCTTTAAAAAAATCCAAAAAAATGATTAAAATTCTTTATAAATGTTGTTTTTAAGAATCCAATAAGAAATGAGGATACTATATTATCAACTTTCATTTTTCTCATCAATTTGTATATATTGAGATGCTCTTTCCCTGTATAAACTTAAATTAAATATTAAATTTGCATCACATAAAAAAAAATTATAGAATTATCATGGATAAAATATATAATTACACATGGACAATTATAAAGTGTAGACTAATCAATGAAAGAATGGCCATTAAAATCTTGTTTTGGCGAAAAACCCTAATCCGCTAAAAAAACCTAAATTGTTACAACCTAACTAACTATAATCCAAAATTATTACAACTTAATTAATTATAATATTATATACTGAAATTATAATTATTAGTTTACATTTTATAATTATTTTATTAGACAAATAATAACAAATTAAAAATATTTTAGAATATTATCTAATTGAAAAGTGATTAAAAAATTATTAGAAGAGGCTTCCATATCATATGACTAAAATTAAAAATAAAACGACCAATAAATTCTAATGTAATTATATTAAAAGATTCAAAATAACTTTACCCAAAAAAATGAAAAATAAAGATGCCAAAATTCAAAAAAAAATCCTATCGGCAATATGCACAATAGCTACAAAAAAATAAAAATAAAAATAAAATATTGTAATAAAACCCATCGAAAAAACTATTTTACTAATAAACATCAAAAAAATTTATATGGCTATTTTTTAATTTGGCACACTAAATTAATGAGTGCTATTAATTTATTTTTTAATTTTATATAGCCGTTTATTAGTGCTATTAATTTGACACGCTAAATTAAAACGCTACACATATGGATAATGGCTTGCAATAATTAATGGCTTGTGTGACGATGGCTTGCACGCTGTTGAAGGCAAGTGGGAATTGTCCCACATCGGAAATATCAAGCGACTTTCAAGTTTATAAAAGATGTGAGGTTGAGCTCTTCAACAGCGTGCGAGCGAACGGTGCATGGGGTAACACGTGGTTATATATGAATGTGGTACTGCCGTCCAACAATATCGAAAATTACCTTTATTTTTAAGACAAATATCCCAATTACCCTTGGAAACATCATACATACCGAGACATGACGTCACCATCCGATTTTATACAGTGAATCGACAACCTTGCACGTGCGCACGTGTGAGCTCGCACGGGCGAACGAGAGCACGTGCGTGAACCGGCTGAACCGGATGGAAACCGGCGGTTCCCGGTTTTATGATGGAACCGACACAGCCTGTGCCGGTTCTCGAGTTGAACCGGGCGAGTCTGGTTCGACTCGCCGATTTTTAAAACACTGGTTCGATCTATACTATTTCTGAAGCTTTAAATTGTATAATTAAAGATAAAAATATATTTTAAGGCTATCACTGAGATTTTCATTATCGAAACACATTTCTCGATACTATTTGAAGCTGCACTTTATTTTGATTGTTTAGAGCTTTGGTTCTATAGAAACTGTACCCATTTGGTATTTCGAATATTATTATTCTTCAATTATTTTAGAATACGAATATCATTATCATCGCAAGTTTTTTCTCAATTATTTGGGATCGGTTATTTTGAAATATATATCTACCCTAAATACCCTATCACATAGACATTAGCCTATGAGATATTGATGACTTGGTGTTTTCAAATATGGAAAAAAATGGAAATGCTATCAAGTCCTGTTGTGAGGTATTGATATTTTTAGCCATATGTCATGGGCGTTTGTGAGGTATTGACATTTTTAACCATATGTCATGGGCGTTTGTGAGGATTTGATATTTTAACCATATGTCATTGGCGTTTGTAAGGTATTGATATTTTTAACCATATGCCAGGGCGTTTGTAGGTACTCTTCCTGGTGTAAGAGGGTTCCAATCCACCAGGATCCACATAAAAAGTATTTGACAGGTGTTGATAAGGATGTTTCATCTCCTCTTATAAAATACTGCCTCAATATAAAAATTTTTCCCACATTTGACCGGTGTTCGGTTTGAGGTATTTGTATTTTTAACATACATATCTTCTTTAAACTATTATTATAATATATTATATATATATATATATATATATGCGATACGGAAAATAACACATTGAACTGTATGGAGAAATTTTATTTTGAACTTTTTGTCTAGTGATTGGCATATCCCCTAACCATCCCATTTTCCCATTAATAATTAATGATTGTCATTCCTTATAATAAAGTAAATGATATTACCCTATACATTCCTTATTAAATAAGTCACCCTAAGTAATTTTGAAAAAAAATATTAGCATAGAGAAATTTATTTATAGGTTTTGTTAGGGTACTCTTTCACATAGAGTATTTTTTTTAGGTGGATCAATAGGGAATACTGGCCCCTACTCTTGGCTTATGGTATAAAGTTTTTGGAGCAAATACAGTTTTCATCATTAGGAGGAGTAAAATAGATACTAGTGATATTCTATTACTTGTTAAAAAGTAATTAGTATTCCATGTATGTGATGTCACACTTTATTTTGATAATATCATTCTCTACTATAATTAATAGTTAATTTTCTGTAGTCAAGAATATCTATTTTATCCTTAATTAATTATTTAAAATATTTTTAGACAAAAATTTACTAAATTTTGGGATAAAGGAGTGTCCAAAATGTTGAGCAGATTAAAGACATACTCTATGTGCAAGAGTACCTTAACAAAACCCTTTTACACCATAATTTTTAGTTGTTTAACATTTTACCTATTTTTTTGCTATTTCAACTCAAAGGCATGTGTATTTTTTTGGGCATCTTGAGATTAAATCAAAATATATGGCAAAGTGTTAAATAAGAATAACTTAGGTACATTTTGACAAATTTCCCGGTTCTTTTTATTTGATAACTCATAGGCTGTTTAGAGTTAGATACTAGGACCCAAAAATATCAACTGTTTAATACTTAAATTTCTTCAACGAGTGAGGTTGAAGTTCCTATATTGGAAGCCTTACGATGATTTGAATCCATGTTAAACCTTAATTATAAAATTTAATTTTTGAAAAACAGTGCAAATCAACCACATCTATAAAGGCTGAAAAATAAACACCCCATATAACTAGTTAAAACCTTCACTATTTTTAAGACTTGAAATTTGTTTTTCCTTTATATTCATACATCTCGAGATTGAGATAATCAACTGAAAAACTCTTTTTTTTTTACAACATGAAAAACTCTCTTTTTTATTGGATTTTTGAGGTACAGTTAAAACCTTACAAAATTTTTTTTCTACAAAGCCATTTTTTATTTTGATACTAGGTCGAAATTGAAAATTGGCCCTTCATTAATATGCGACTCCTCAATAGCGTACTTAAAGTTCACCTTGCTGAAATGTTTAATCTAAATGATTTCACAAATATCAATTTTCTTTAAGAATATGGCCCAAAAGAACACAAAATTCCAAGCAATTACATCAACACTAAATTAAAAATAAGAAGAGGAACCTTCCACACAAGTTCCTCTTAAATTAGAATTTCAATTCTCCAGCAGGATTTCTTGCTTGTGTGATTATGTTAAGATTGGATGGGGTAATAGAAAGGAACATTCTACGGCACTTGGTAGATCTAGCCATCTTTCTTTACTATTCCTTTTGTTACTTTTTTTTATTTTACTTGGCTGAGCCGGCCCTGAGAGGCCCGTCCTAAGCCTAGGCCAAGGCCTCTTTGGTCCGTTCGGGACCAAGGCCTCTTTGGTCCTTTCATGGCCAAGCCTGGCCTGGGCTATCCCTACGAGCCCAGGTCAGACCCATTGCCAAACCTACACAACAAAACTTGGGGTTGAATAAATCAGCCTAGGGCGTCAATCCTACACATAGTTTTCTTTCCTACAATCCAACAATGGATGACCCATGCTCACTGCATTATCTCTCCTCAAAAGATAACCTTTGGTCACTGCATTTTCTCTCTCCTTAAAGAAGAAATCTTTTTTTTTTTGCCATCTTCTTTGTTGGGACCAATAGAAATCATGCGCCAAACTTGGGGCACAACAACCCCCAAAAATGGGGGAAGACTCACAGTGTTGCATTCCTCCCTTGTGTGGACAAAACATTTCCTATACCTTTAAGTTTGCCCAAATTTTCTTGAACTTTCCAACATGAATTACTAGTTATATTGCATTGACTAAGTAAATTTGAGGGTCCCCATCCATCCATAAATCCATATTTCGATGAAATTTCTTTCTGTAGGAATATGAATAAATTGTAAGATACCTAGATGTTTTCAATTTCAGGGTGGTGGTTGATGTCACGTATTCCGAATGAGTTAAAAGTGAAAACAGAACAGGGCCATCACTAAAAACAATGCTACCGCACTTTATAAAGGGTGCAGTTTGTATAGAGCCAAGGCTCTAAACAATCAAAGTAAAGCGCACTTTCAAATAGTATTGAGAAATGTGGTTTCAATACTGAAAATTTTTGTGATAGCCTTAAAATATATTTTCATCTTTAATTATAAAATTTAAAGCTTCAAAAATAGTATAGATCAAGCAGATTTATAAAAACTTGAAAATTGACGGTTCAAAAATGTGTTATAAGATGCACTATTTTCAAAGTTTGAAATATATATTTTTTTCTCATGCCCATGCATCTTGATGTCGAGATGATCAATTTAAGGATATTTGAGAGTCAAAACGACCTCTTCTAGTGAAAATTTTGAGATAGGCTCTAATTTGATTGTTTAGAGCCCCGAGAGATATAAACTTTTTCCCTTTAATAAAGGTTTGTCGCCATTTTGCTTTATAGCATATTTTAAATATAAACTTTGGCAAAGAAACATGCTTTTTTAATCGGAAAGAACGAATCTTTTTAAAAGTTTAGTGGACCACCCCAAGAAAGAGCATTCAAGCCATCTGATTCTTCGCATGACAAGTTTTCTTTCTTGCCAAAAATGCGACACAGTTGAGGAAAAGCAAAAACCAGAAACAATTTGCCTACTTATTTTATATTGGTTATTGTATCGTAATCTCATTTCATTTTTCTTATCAACCAATTTATGGATTGTCATCAAAATTAGAGTCTTATACTACTATTTGGAGTCGATTACATGAATCTTGTTTTGCCATTCTACTCGAATTAAGGGTCACACCTTTAGTAAGACCATAACTTTGCCTTGCCGGCCCCCTGCCAGTCTTGCTCGTCCTAAGCCTGAGAAGAATTGTGTTAGGTAGGCAGTCAGTGTAAAACTTTATTGTAACTTTCCATAAAACCGATATTTGGATAGAGCTAAAAAATATTTCATATAATAAAGTTTAGTTTATACAAAGTGTCGTCTTGACATGAAATGAAAAATTGCATTCTCAAAGATAGACGCCGTGCTCTTTTAGGTTAGGATGAAGTTTTTATAAGCCCTCAGCTTTAAGAAAATGAATAAAGCCTCTAGGATGAAGTTTTTATAAGCCCTCAGCTTTAAGAAAATGAATAAAGCCTCACCTCAAATCCTTGTCCAAAAAGCACTTTCGGCAATAAAAGTTTCCATTATGACTCTAGAATCAATTTCCAATACCAATAATAAATTTTGAAATTCAAAAAATGGTACAAACTATTTTTTGGACGAAATGGATGGTTTAGATGATTTGTTACACTTTTTGAGAGATTGAAATCCTAATTCTTTTTACAACCATAATGTCCAAAAGCCGAGATGATCGATGTAAAGGTTTTCCAATGCTTGAGTTACAATTTTCGATGAATTATGAGGTCGGGTATTACTTATTTTAATAGAGCGGCGTCATCAAACATATTTTCCTTTAAGATGCTTGGCAAAATATCATGCTTTCGTGTTCAAACTGCGGTATTGAAAACGTAAAGAGAAATACACTGAACCAAACAGACTTAGACCAAATGAAAGTCACGATTCTGCTTTCTGACAAATTTGAGCTTTGGAAAAAGCTTTTGCAAGCTTGCTTTATACCTTCTCTTATTTGGCTTCATGGAAATCTCAATCTTGGATTTGATTCAATCTTTGATACGAGTTTTTAGGAACAAATCGTGGTTTACAAATTTGAGCTTTGGAAAAGGCTTTTGCAAGCTTGCTTTATACGATCATTTATTTGGCTTCATGGAAATCTCAATCTTGGATTTGATTCAAACTTTGATATGAATTTCAGATACAAATCGTGGTTTTTGGATAAATGATATTGATATGAATCATGTTGGAGATACAAATTATAGGTTCTAGGTAAATGCTGTTTGAAAATCATCAAGACGGAATTCAGGTTTTGCAAATTCTATTTTTGACTCACCTATTTTTAAAGCCTGAATCCGACAATTTTATTATGTTTTCGAGTAGTAAAATGCTTATTATTTTCCATTTTATTTTTTAGATTTATTTAAACCATGTAATTCTCCACATAACTATAAGGTTAAATCATTGTTTTCTTTATTTAAATCATTATAATAAAAATTCCTTTTTATTCCTTTTGAAGATCTATTCATATATGATTTTTTTTTTCTGTTTTTTGAAGATCACTTTATATTTTCTTAACTTCTGGCAAAAAACACATGATTTTAGTGTTTGAAATTAAGCCCATTAAGGGGTATTCATGAAGATACCATTGGGTTTTTCTTGTAGAAGTGATTTACACGAAGAAGTATTCATGAAGATACCACTGGGTTTTTCACATAAAGGATTGCACCAAGTTTGCCATTTGATTAAGTCCCATTATGGACATAAACATGCTTCTAGGCAATGGTTTACCAAATTTTCAAATGCATTACTAACAGCAGGATATGTTAAATCAAAGGCAGATTATTCTTTATTCACTTACATTCCTCGCAGTTCATGCACATAAGTCCTAGTCTATGTAGATGATATCGTGATCATCGACAATGACATTAATGGCATTAATGCTCTCAAAACCGTTCTTTGTGATTGATTTCATATCAAAGATTTAGGTCCTCTGGCATTGAGGTTCTATGTTCTACGAAGGAAATTCTCCTCGCACAGAAAATACACTCTCGATATTCTTCAAGCCATGACTCATTTGGCTACCAGATTTGTTGCTTTCCCAATGAAACAAAATTTAAAATTGATTGCAACAAATGGACATCTTTTGGATGGTCATACGACTTATCAACGGTTGACTATTAGACTTATATATCTCACTATTACAAGGCCAAATATTATTTGCCCTATCTACATCCTCAGTCAATTTATGAACCAACTTGGCAAATCACACTTAGATGTTGTTACTTGAGTCCTTCGTTACTTAAAGGGGCACCTGACCTAGGAATTTTACTTTATACTAGTAGTAGTCTATAACTCCCTGTCTATTATGACTCTGATTGGGTTAGTTGCATGATGACTAGACACTTAACTACATATACTGCAATAAGTTGGGTAATAGCCCCATATCTTGGAAACTAAGGAGCAATAGATAGCTTCATGATCATATGTAGAAGTTGAGTATTGTTCCATATCTTGTTTGGTCTTGATCATATGTAGAAGTTGAGTATCGTTCCATTTCTCATAATGGCCCTATGATGCTTTATTGTGACAACAAATCCACTGTACATACTGGCGACAATCCAGTCTTTCATGAACGAATAAAACATATTGAACTTGATTGGCATCTAGTTCAAGAGAAAATTCAATAGGCCAAATTCATATTGCTCATGTTCCAACTGGTTATCAAAGGGCCAACACATTCACAAAAGCTCTTGGGAAAGAATAATTTCAATTTCTTATAAGTAAGTTGGGTGTTCTCAATGTTTATGCTCAATTTGAAGGGGAGTGTTAAGAGTTACCAAAATTTTTAATAGAAATTCTTGAATTTCAAATTTTGTAATTTTTTACATTTTCTAATTGGGATAGTCATTGTACATTTTTTTTTTTTTTGTTAGATAGATCCGTATAATTAAGAGATAACATCTTTTTTAATCTTCTATAAATATTCTTGCTATTGGGTAATACAAATCATTAAAATTTACTCCAGACAGAATCCCTATTTATATGTATATGTATGTTAAAAAGTGTTACCCAGTAAGGAGGGAGAGATGTTACGCCATAGGGAGAGAAGACTGTGAGAGGAACTAATGGTTGTGATCAAATGAGTGAAAATGAAAGGCCATTACTGCAAGATAATGAAATATACGCATGCATTATGAGAAAATCAGTATATATGAAATAGATAATCAGGAATTTTTGAGAATGCATGAAAAATTCTAGTATTTTATCTTGGCATAAATCGGTTGAAAATAAGACTAGAAAATTAATTAAAAATGATATATTTCAAATTTCATAAATTAGAGCATCGAAGAATTCACTTGCCATATGATACTATATTACATTCTCATTCTCAAGCACATTCAATAAGTCTATCAGTATAACTCAAAACCATTCTTATACTCTTTCCAAAATGCAAGGAAATGAACCACCACTGATTATTTTACAAATAAACACTATTCATAATTTAGAAACTTGAAATTTATGTTATTGATAGATGTTATGAGGAGGAAGTTTTACTGAAAAAATCCAGTTTTTATCAAGGTGAAACTAATTAAAATAAGAAAAAATAGCATAAAAAAAAATTGGGATAGTTTATTGTATGACTCCAACTCATGTTTTTCTTGAAATTTCAGATCTCTTATTTTATTTTGAAAACAATTAATCTTAAAATAAATAAGTTGCAATTTCAACTTTTAAAATTTATGTCATATATTGGATATTATAAGAATAGCTGAAAATCAAATTGTTATATATGAATGAAAATAATACATCCAGGTGGCCTCATTGTTTGGGATCCTTGAAGTTTGATCAACTACTGAGCCCATTGAGAAAATAATAAAATTCATTTGTAGACACAGATTTAAATAATGTGCACCATGTGTCGACACATTTACCACCACCTCATCCATCTCTCTACAAATATGAGACTCTTCCTTGAAACTAGATATAATAATGTTTGATATAAAGAAATTAGGTTAAAAAAGAATTCTTGGTAGTTCAGCTAGACTATAGAGGCGGTTTCTGTAAACTGTTGTCCTCTCATTTCCCCCATAATAAAGTATAAGATGTTTACTCTCTTACTAAAGTAATGGAGAAATTGCTCGTGTTAATTATTTAAAAAATAATTGAGCTATCATCGGTGGTCTAGATCAGTGTGGAAAAACTTGGGTGAGCCAATGATTTCGAGCTGGTGGTCCGACTTGAAATTCAAAAAAATTATGAAATCTAAAAATAAATAAATATATTTGTGATATATATTTTTATATTTTCTATCATTTTAACAAAGAATGAAAGTATTTCGATCATGAGTATTATTTTTATATTTTCCATTTGTTTTGAATTATTTCTAAAATACCTGTCTCAAAGTCAGGTTTTTCAAAATCTTTTTTATTCACTACATTTTAACCTCATTTAGATGTGTTTTATTTAATTTTATTTTAAACATATTTTTCTTAATTTTCAAATTTTTTTGTATTTTTTTTTTATTTTTTAACACTTTTTTTGGCTATGGATTGGCCAGACTCTCACCGGTGATGAACATAAAACAAGTTTTACCATCTTGATCCAAATAACACACGGGCACAAGCACTCACTCACTCGTAGGTCATCCCCAGAAAAGATTGGGGGCATTTTAGGTATCCTTTCTTAATAACAACTATTTTAGACGACATGGGCTAATTTTTTTTAAAAAAAATCAACATAAAGATCACTTCGTCCAAAGCCTATCTAAAATTCAAAACAACAAAATCATCAAGTTGGTTTGCAAACAAACCAATTAGATCATCCCAAATCACATTAAAACAAACAATCTTTATCCATTAAAAGAAGAATGATAATCCCTAATTAACATCCCATCTATGAACCACTACATAAATTACTCAATTGAAAACGCATTGAGAGCAACAAAGACCCTAAGTTCCACCTTAAAAGCATAGTGCACCCACCATGGCTAGAAACCAAGCCCAATTGGGCCTTTTCCCAGCCATTTTCCTAGCCATTTTAATGTTTGAATGCATGGTGGTGGCAGCAAGCCCTAGCCAAAATATCTCAGCTCTACTTGTATTTGGTGACTCTACAGTGGACCCTGGAAACAATGACTACATATCGACCTTCTTCAAGAGCAACCACGTACCATATGGTCGCGATTTTCCGGACCATACAGCGACCGGAAGGTTCTCAAATGGAAAATTGGTCACTGACTTCTTGGCCTCGGCCCTAGGACTGGAGCCCTTGGTCCGGCCCTACTTGGACCCAGGTCTAACTGACTCAAATCTAGAGTCAGGTGTGAGTTTTGCCTCTGCGGGGTCGGGGCTCGATAATGGTACTTCTAGTATTTCTTCCTCGATTCCGATGTTGAAGCAACTTGCTTACTTCGAAGAGTACTTGGGGAGGCTACAAAAGGTAGCTGGAAATCGGACGCAGGACATCATTTCGAATGCAGTGTTTGTGATCAGTGTTGGCTCTAATGACTACATATGGACTGTGTATGGAGTGAGTGGGAACGACTCCAAGGGAAACTTGCCTGACTACCAAAATCTTTTGCTTGGAAATCTCAGGTCTTCTATCCAGGTTGCTCTTTAATGTCCTGTTCTTTTTCTTTTCTCTTTTTTTATGTAAAGCTGGGATTCGAACCTCTGATTTTTAGAACTTATGAATAACTGTTTTTTTTTAACCTATGAATAACTGCTTTTTTTTTCTGAACCTATGAATAACTGAATTTATATATTTTTTCCTTTGGACTTCATTAGAGGCTCCATGAAGCAGGTGGTCGAAAGTTTACGGTAGCAGGCCTTCCTCCTATAGGGTGCATACCCTTACAAATGACGCTTGCGATCCTTCAAAAACCAGTGGAGCTTGTTGAGAGAAAATGCATAGAGACACAAAATGAAGATGCAAAGGCCTACAATTCTAAGCTTCAAGCCATGTTAGCAAGTCTGCAAACTGAGCTACTTGAAAGCAAAGTTGCCTATGTGGACTTGTATAGTCTCCTTATGGACATGCTTACTAATCCTCACAACTATGGTAATTCACAGAACTAGTCTTTTGTATTGTTCATCCCTTTAAGATTAGGTTTAAGAACATTGAAATAAATTAATTGAAGAAATAGGGTAAGGAACTGTTAGACATGGGAATACATAGGACTGGCCTATGTTACTCCTTACTCCTTACTATATCCCTTCAAGTTTATTAATTTTTATTATTGTATGTGTTGTGTGGTAGGTTTCGAAGTAACTTCAAGGGGGTGCTGTGGCACTGGTTTGATGGAGGCCGGTCCGCTGTGCATCGGTGTGGTGGCTTGCCAGGACGCCTCCAAGTTTTTATTTTGGGACGCCATTCACCCCACCGAGGCCGCTTACAAAGCCATTGCAGATCACGTGCTCCAATCTGTCCTCCCACTCATTCTTTGAAAGAAATTCTCTCAACTTCATGTGTTCTGAGTTTCGAAGCATTCTCTTCATTACTAAGTTGTGATATGCAGCAATTGGCACTTGATTTTTGGTCAGAGAATCAATCCTGGCCACCCTCATTTCCGTCTTATCAAACCCTAGTAGCTCTAAAATCTATTGCCACTATTAATTATGAAATTTATAGCTTGAAAAATGGTGCAAATCTTGCAGATGTGCCGTAATATACAAACTTGTTTTTTTTAAAAGTTGAGAATAATTTGAAATCTTGTCTTTTTTGAGGTTGAGAATAATTTGAAAGGTTCTCGACAGCAGAATTATAATTTTTAGTGAAATTTGAGATGTGGTTGATTTTTAGTGAAATTTGAGATGTGGTTAATTTTTAGTGAAATTTGAGATGTGGTTTTACTTTTCTTTACAATATCTAGGCAATTTAGCCCAAGATAAATCTTGGTATTACCAAGAGTTATTTTAAACTAGTATTTTCAAAACCAAAATGTTCTAAAAAATTGTTTTTGTTTCATTTTAGAGAACCTTTTGTCCCACATTGAAGAATTTGAAAGAGGGTGGGGCTTGCGGTTCGTTTAATCTTTATTTGAAAAATATATTATGTACATTAATTTCTTCAGCATGGGGGAAATTTGTCTTAAGAAAATGTCATTTGTCATGCTTACAAACAACAACAAGTTCTATTTCAACCAATTCACCACTTAAATTGGTGTTGGTGGATTAATTTACTAATTGTTCTTGCCCTAAGTTGGGGCTGACAAATGAGCCGGCCTAAGGTGGGCCAAGTTCAATCCTGTAAACTCTTAATGGTATAAGATGGCAAGTTCAATCCTCTAAATTATTAATGATATAAGTTAGGATTGAATGAGTAGGGCAAGACTGTAGCCGAGTCCAATCCGAACTTTATTATTAGGCTTGGACCCAAAAATTTCAAACCAAACTAACCCCAATGCTAGCTTGTTTCTAGGCTGCTTAAGACCTGAAATGGGCCCAACTTGGAGCCCGCTAGTTGTCCCAACCTGATTAGCAGCCTACACTTTAAATAAGGTTACCAGGACTTCATAAACCCAGCTAGACCCGACCCTTGTCCACGGGCCTTAAAGAAATGCCTAGCCTGCCAGAATTGGCAGCCCTAATGAAATTTTAGAGAGAGCATTCGTATATGGCTAAAACAAGAAGGGGTCCGATATGATGTATCCTATTCAGGAAAATGGACCATCCTTCCCAGCCTTAGGGTAAATCCGCACCTAGAATTAATTTTAGGACCTCAAAGTTTAGGGATATAACATCTTCAACTCATAAAACACATTCTTAATTGCAAACTCTATGCACCTAAAATAATAATGTGTCAAGATAGAATATGGACCATCAAATTTTTAAATGGTGAGATCTAAGCATTAAAAAACTCAAATTTTAAACTTTTCTTTTGAGAATAATGAACTAGTGATTCTATGGTGATTCCCAAAATTTGAGATTGAAAAAAGCCTCCCAAGTAGGTCCTCTGACCGAGGAAGTAGAAATAAATTATGCTCGTAAGGCAGCATAGTATGTGTGCTACTTAGTTAAATGATAATTGTATAACAATGTGCGACCTCCAATGGGTGTTATATATTTTGCCCAATAGATGGGCATTGCACTTTCTTGTTAAGCAAACTGTTCATTTGCTCTCCTTCGGTAAAAGATGTAAAAAAAATAACAGTGTTCGTTCGATTTTGCGACATTGTTTTTTTTGAGGCTCATTGAATATGTATTTGAATTTTTCATTTGTTTTGAAGTTAATCTATAGGTAGTAGAGGATATGTCCCTAGAATTTGGGATCCGTAAAGTACCCCTAGCTTGGTATTTGTCCAAGGGAGTAAAGGGACAGTTTACTCGTGCACAAGCATAAAATTATTTGGCTTATTTTTTAGGTATTGCAAGTTTGCAACCAAGATAGATTTCTCTTCCCTCAATAGCTGTTACAAAGTTCAGCAAACTTGAACTTCTCTCAATAACTGTTAAAAGGTTCAGCAAATTGAAACTTTGTCCTTTGGACTCAGGGGGCTTCTTTTGCTGACTTCTCTAATTTTTAGGTATGTTAAGGGTTAGGATTAGTACGTAATCAATTTTTTTAGGGCTTTTTAAGAAAAATCCTCTATGTTTCAAGAAAATGAACATGTTCAAATCCTTCTTCCTTTTTTCTTTTTTCTTTTCTTTTTTTAAATTTTTATATGTTTATTCTTTTGTTTTTTGGTCTCCCAGCCCATGCAGTGGCTTTTAAAGTGGCAATGTACTCATTTGCCCTATTTTAAGATGAAAATTAAGCCCTATTTTTTTAAGATGAAAATTAAGTGTGAGAGCGTGGGAGAGAGTAGAGAGAGAAAGATTGCCCATAGAAAAAACTATGGGTGGGAGTGTGGGAGAGAGATGATTAGAGGGAAAAAGATCGTAAAGAGAGAAAAATGGATTGACAGAGAAACATGAGAGAGAGAAAGGATGGTTTGAGAGAGATCTCAGAGAGAGAGAAGTATTGGGTGGAGAGAGGAACATGACAGAGAGAAGGATGGTTTGAGAGAGAAAAGGCACTTCTTGCTCTTCCCCATTGTGAGGAACCGAGGGTATCTCGTTTACCCTTGTTGTAGTGAACGCCTCACTACAACAACTCTAATACCTCCAAACCAAAGCCGGCAAATTGATATCAAGAAATCCAACACCCAAGAATCGAATATGTGGCGTAGTAAATTCAGTAAAAATATGATGAAATCAAGAGAAAGCAAAATATGGAGGTAACGAGATAGCGGATGTTTTGGCCAAAAGAGGAGGATCGATGCAAGCTTTGGTTATTTCGGATATATTGCTTATTTGATTGCAGTGTAATTGATTAATAAAATTTTTGAACAATGTCAAAAAAACATAAAATGGCACAACCACTCACGACAAACCATAATCAAAGCACCATGAACATATAATATACGTGGTATGGCTAATTCACAAGTAACCAAAAAGGAAATGATTCACTATCAATGTAAGAGTTATAATGTTACGTGTCTTTCTCTTCTTATGAATAAGACTCACATGGATGAGTATGGAGTTATGTTAGGAGTCTTTTGTGGGTTGTTAGTTTGTTAGTACAAGCTAATTTAGTGGGTTGTTAGAGTTTTCTTAGTTTGTTAGTAGGAGTTGTGGGTTGTTAGAGTTTTGTTAGTTTGTTAGTAGGAGCTGATTTAGTAGGTTGTTTTAATGGGTTGTTAGTTTGTTTTATTAAGTTGTAGTTGTTAGTGGGAGCTGATTTTTTGGCTCATATCTTGTAGGTGGGTTTTTCTGTTTTTCTATTTAATGAATGGTAATCTAGTTGGGAGGGGCACTTTTTGAACCAGCAATACTTATGGCCAGGTTTCCTCAATTAAACTTGCTCTTTTGTTTTCTTATCTATACAACTTCTTTTGTGGTCAGCACCATAAGTACGTCCAAGAAGGTTTCACCTCAATATGCACCATTGTGGTATCATAACAAAGGCATGGATCAGCGAGTGGAGAAGTTGGAAGGTGAGGTGAGCTCTCTCAACATTGGCTAGCAGCAGATCATGGACAAATTTAACGAGCTGTTCAAAAAAGCTTAGTTCGTATTCCGGTACTACTGAACCTGAGAAATGAGAGAACACCAGAGCTCCATTCTCGAACCATGGTGAATGATCTAGGCACACCAATGGAAATCGTCAACATGGAACTCAACAGTCCTTCGTTGCAAAGCTTGTTAAGCTCGACTTTCTCCGCTTTAATGGCAATGAGGACACAACGAGCTGGACTTGTAGGGTAGAGCAATTTCCCAATTCTATCAAATACCGAAAGAAGAGCGCGTGGCTCTTCCATCCTTCCATCTAAAGGGTGACGCCCTATTGTGATACCAAATCTTTAAACAAGAAGTAAGCGAGATATATTAGTAAACGTTTTGTGATGGGGTACATACCAAGTATGGACCCACTCAACTCCAAGACTTCTTTGGAGAGTTGACTAAGTTACAACAAGCTGGGAATGTTCGAGACTACCAAACCCAAATTGAGAAGCTTTTAACTAAGGGGGGGTATCTCCGGCTCGATTGCCAGGTTAGCTGCTTCATCAGTGGGTTGAAAGACAACATCAAAGCAGACGTTTTGGCAGGGCGTGGTGCTATTGGGTTAGCCCGCCTTTATGAAGCCCGCAACTTCTCTCAACAGCGCTGGCACACTGATCGACATGACGAAAACTTCTACAATCAGCAAAGAAACAACCAACAATAGCCCTGTACTTTCCGTTTGGCGATTGTCACTTGCGGAGATGCAAGCGAGGCGAGCTAAGGGTCTGTGCTTTAACTGTAATGAAAAGTTTATAATTGGACATCGCTATAAGAAGTTGTCCTTGATTAAGGGCCTCTATGAAGAGGAAGATGACTACGATACCGGAGGAAGACGTTTCAGAAGAGTTTTGTGAGCTTCCTGAGATCTCTCTACATGCAATCTGTGGGATATGAGCTCCCGAAACCATGCGTGTGAAAGACAAGTTAGGCCATATTGCAGTCATGGTTTTGATAGATTCGGGAAGCACTCATAATTTTATGAGTGAAACACTTGCAAAAAAGGTAGGTCTGCAACCAACCAATGTTAGTCGTTTTGAGGTGATGGTAGCATCCGGGGAGAAACTTCCTAGCCCCGAGAAGTGCTCAGACATTAAGTTAATTTGCAAGGTGTCCCAGTTAACGTAGACTTTTATTTACTTACGTTGGAAGGCTATGAAGTTGTCTTGGGTGCTCAGTAGTTAAGAACACTTGGCCCCATTATGTGGGACTTCGCAAGGTTATTTATGACCTTCAAGGTGGCTGGAAAAGAAGTAACTCTTAAGGGAGTTACCTCATTCAATGATAAGGCAATTAGAGATCACGAGTTCAATCATGAAGCAAGGAGAAATAAGAAGGGGACGTTGCTACACTTATATTCGATTGGGATTCTACTTCCTATAACTAATGGTAAAAATCAACCTACCTGGTTGCAACATATTTTGGAAGAATTTCAGGACGTGTTTAAGGAGCCCAAAGGATTACCACCTTCGCGATTACATGATCATAGGATTCCATTGAAAGTGGGAAGCAAACCTGTGTGTACCAAGCCTTACTGCCACCCACATTACCAGAAGGTGGAGATTGAGAAGTTGGTGGCTAAAATGCTTACTTCAGAGGTAATCCGCCCCAACAACAGCCCCTATTCCTCACATGTAATACTAGTTAATAAGCATGATGGGTCGTGGCGTATGTGCATAGATTACCGTGCCCTTAACAAGATCACTATCAAGAATCGATTCTCAATTCTAGTAATTGACGAGTTACTGGATGAGCTGAATGGAGCACATGTATTTTAAAAGTTGGATCTGCGTTTTGGATATCATCAAATTCGAGTGGTGTCGGAAGACATAGAGAAAACGACATTTCAGACGCACCATGGCCACTATGAATTCCTTGTGATGCCTTTCAGACTTACCAATGCACCATCAACCTTTCAGTCCTTAATGAATCAGGTATTCCAAAACTACTTGAGGAAATTCATCTTAGTATTTTTGATGATATTTTAATATATGGTGCATTATGGGACGAGCATTTCAAGCATTTCAAAATTGCATTGTCTACCTTGCGGTCTAAAAAGTCGTTTTTCAAGAAGGAAAACTGTTGGTTTGGCGAAAGTGAGGTTTCACTACCTCGGTCATATAATTTCTAATGTTGAAGTGGCAATTGATCCTGACAAGATCTCTGAGATGTTGAGTTGGCCTAAGTAAAAAAACCCCAAAGCTATGAGAGGTTTTCTTGGTTTAACGGGCTACTATCAAAAGTTTATTCAAAATTATGATAAAATAGCTAGGCAACTCACTCACATGCTCAAACAAGATTTGTACAAGTTGACCCCGAAAGCTGAGGAAGCATTCCAAAAATTGAAGGAAGCCATGAATAAGGCCCCCGTTCTAGCTCTTCCAAACTTATCCAAGAAGTTTATTATTGAATGTGATGCCAGTGGATCGGGGGTCGGAGCTGTATTGATGCAGGAAAGACCAATCGCTTTTTATACTCAAGCTTTGCAAGGGAGGACCTTACTATTGTCTACCTATGAGAAGGAGATGTTGGCATTGGTGTTGGCCATACAGAAGTGGCATTCATATTTACTGGGAAGGCAGTTTGTGGTGAGGACAGACCAACGAAGTTTGCAATATTGATGGGCTCAAAAAATTACATCCTCAGCACAACAAAGGTGGCTGTACAAGTTGATGAGGTATGACTTCATTGTGGAGTACAAAAATGGGAAGGAGAACGTTGTAGCTGATGCGTTGTTTAGGAGGGAAGGAAATGAATAATGTGATATAGTTGCAGATGGGAAACTGGCTGCTGTTATTTGAAACGTATCTTTCAGCAGTTTGGTCCTTGATGCGGAATAAAGAGGAAGCAAGTCAATAAAGCCTCAACATACAGTGGAGATTTTGACAGTCACATAATGACCCTAGAATCAGTCAAGATCTTCATTAGTACTCCAAAAGACCACCTGCCAAGTTTCATTGCATTCATACATTTCTAAAGCAGTGAACACAAAGAAATAATTTCGGCAAAATTGGCCTCTAGTCCTCTAAAACAGACCCCGTAACTAGAACTAAATTTTTAGTATGTCAAATTGCTGTGAGACCACCGCCATTGGATCCGGCACGGTCGAAAACCCCTAATTGTCAAGTTTCGGCTTAATCGGGCATTCCAGAACAAAATTATGGGTAAAATATCGAAAAGGGGTAGGCCGCACACTATTCATGTGTGGCCACCATGCACCAAAACACCATTAAAGGTAGTTGTTTTCACAGTTACAGGCAGTCACTTTTGGGGCCTATATCTCATTCGTTCCAATTCGGATCGCGCTCAAATTTTGTGAGCATATTTGTCTCATCGAGACGAGCGTTTCGATAGATGGTGCGCCCTGTGACGATGCCCGAGCAGGGAGAAAAACTAGAAAGAAATTGCTGATTCGTGAAGAAAGTTGCAGAAACTTCAGCAGCAGCATGCCTCACTCTGGCGGCCAAATCGCGACATTCGTGTACCCGATCGACACGAAACCAATTGCATTATGTGCAAAAGGTCCGAGGCTATCTCTGGTAAGAACCCCGCGTTTGGAGAACGGTTAGATTTCACACACGGAGGCATCGAAATTTCTATAAATTTCGACTGCCGGATTTCAAGATTCCGTCTAAAAACTCAAGACGACAAAATCTTCATCCGGACACGAAATTGAGTTGCGCTTGTTACAATCTGATCGTGACGGCATGCTTAGTGCGATTCAGTGAAGAAAACAAAAGAAAAACATCAAAGAACAAACACACTATCGATTTGAAGATTCATCCAAAATTCAAGTTTGTTGATTATGGCTCAAAAACATGACTCATGGCTCCAAATTGGTATCAAATCGATCGCCATGTTCAGCTCTACAAGGAAACAGTTAACTTTCGATCAAACGGGCATCAAAGCAACCCCAGATCAGTCATGGAAGATTACGCAAGTTCTCGAGCAGCAGCATGGACTGTTATGGAATTCAACACATTGTTAAGCAAGGGCAAAACAGTCATTTTGTATCCATTTTTAGAATTTCTTTTAATTCAATTAAATTGTAATTATCTTCAATTCTAGGTAGTTTTTGGGCGTCCATCCATGTTTGGGCCCAATTCTATATAAACATGCAAAGCTTCATTGTAAAAAGACCGTCGGTTCAACTTTCATTCATTCAATAAAATTTTGCTTATTACTTGAGTTCGTGAGTGCGTCTTAGAGAGAGAGAGAGAAGAGAGAGAAAAAAAGGGCCGGTATCCTTTGGTAAGGTAACTTTCTCTCTCCTCTTCTTTATCTCTTCCCTCTTTTTCTTCTCTCTTTCTCTCTCTTCCTTTCTCATCTTTGTCTCTCTCTCTCCTCTCTTCACATCTCTATCTCTCTTACTCTCTCTTTCTTCTCTTCATCTCTATCTCTCTTGCTCTCTCTTTCTTCTTATCTTTATCTCTCTCTCTCTTTATCCTCTGGTCCATCATGTCTCTCTTCCTAGGCTTTTGTTTCTTTTCTCTGTTCGCCTATAGCGGACCTCTGTTAAGATTCTTTCTTCTTCTTCGAACATAACCGACGAAGGTATAGTGTCGCTTGTGTTCCCGATCTCTTCTTCTTTTGACACAGCCGGCGAAGGTCTAACACCGCCAATGTCCCCTCTCTCTTCTTCTTCTGACGCAGCAGGCGAAGGTCAAGCACTGCTTGTGTCCCCTCTCTCTTATTCTTCTGACACAGCCGACGAAGGTTTAACGCCGCATGTGTCCCCTCTCTTTTCTTCTTCTGACCCAGTCAATGAAGCTTAGCGTCGCCTATGTTCTCTCTCTCCTCTTCTTCTAACATAGCCGGTGAGGGCGTTGCGCCGTTTGTGTCCTCCCTTTCTTCTTCTTCTAAGACAATCGGCGAAGGTTTAGCGCCGCTTGTGTCTTCTCATGCTTCTGCTCCCGCCACAGCCGGCGAAGGCTTAGTGCCGCCTGCGTCTCCTGCTTTCTCTCTCTTCTCTCTTCATATCACAGCTAGTGGAACGCATCGCTGACTATGTTTTCTCTCTCCTCCTCTCATTGTTGTCTGTGTCTATCTTTGCTCCTTCCCTCTATCCTCTCTCATACTCTTCTCCTCCTTTTTATTCTCTTCTTCTCCCTTCGTTCTCCTATTCTTTCTAGTCCCTTCCCCTTCTTCTCTTCTCTCCTTTTCTGATCTTTTTTTTTCTCTTTCTTTCTCTTACTCTTTCGTTTAATTAAGAAGGGTCGAGATTAGCCCTCCATGGTAGTCTTGTCAATTAGTCATAATGTTATTGTGCCAGTCAGAGTCACTATGCCTGCTTTATTGCCACGACAAACTAGCCACCGTGTCTAGCTAGTCGGTGTTGGTACTGTTGTCTAGTAGTAATTCTGTTAAGCCAGTCTGAGTTACCGAGCCCGTTTTACTGCCACTCCAGGTCAATTACTTATCGGTTTAGTCATTGTGGCGATCTCCCCGCCTAGTCAAATTATTCTCTCCCCCATCTTTCTTCTCTGATTCTTCTTTTCTTCCTCTTGAATGTGCATGCCCCTGTGCGTTCACCAAAAAGGCAAGGTGAGGTCTATTGACCCACCTGTCTTATAACATTTGCCATATGTGTGCGATTGCAGAAAACAAGAGAATACAAGTTAAGGGATGTGATTCCGAACTAGTTTTACGATTAAGGGGCTTTCTTCAAGATTTAAAAGGGCGCCCACACGAGCCAACCCGAGTAAGTCCTGAACCTACCTTAAATTCCTCTCTCATCGATCGATTGGTCTACCTGCCCTTGTTCGCGAACAAGGTTCCCGAGATAGCAATCTCAAAGTCTCGAGTCTTTCTGAAACCCGAGACATGTGCCACCCGATAATCCAGATCCGGAGGGTGAGATCGAGGCACCTAACCAGCTGTCTCTCAACCAGTCACCAACTGGGTAGCAGCAATGAAGGCTAGTGCAAATTTGGTTCTACATATATTGATTTAACATATTAAATAGGATGAAGTAGTGGGGCCATGGCAATATAAGGAAGCACTTATCTTGCTAGGAACTCCATGTTGATCGACAACATCATTGATCAGTTTCACGACAACACTCATGAGGGTTATCATAAGACCCTCCAAAGGATAAGAACCAGCTTCTATTGGCCCGGTATGAGAGATAAAATAAAAAAATTCATTGCTCAATGTGACACGTGTCAGCGTCACAAGGCAGACCAAGTCTCTCTTACTGGACTACTCCAACCTCTGCCTATTCCACAACGAATACGAGAATATATATCGATGGATTTTGTAGAAGGGTTGCCCGTTTTAAAAGGCAAGTTGGTTGTACTTAGAGTGGTGGATTGACTATCAAAGTATGTGCATTTTATTCCCCTATCTCACCTGCATTTTATTCCCCTATCTCACCCGTACACAACCACCGTAGTTGCCCAAATCTTCTTTGATCAAGTGTTCAAGTTGCATGGTATGCCTAGAATGATCGTATATGATCGATATCCTACTTTCACCAGTAACTTTTGGTCAGAGTTGTTTTGCCTCAAACGTACAAACTTCAATTTTGGTTTCGCTTACCATCCCCAAACTAATCGGCAAAGAGAAGTGGTGAACCGAACAATGGAGATGTATTTGAGGTGCTTCACTAGCTCAAATTCTAAGGAGTGGGGAAGGCGGATTTCTTAGGCAGAGTATTGCTACAACACCAGTTGGCATTCAGCCATAACGACAACTTCGTTTGAGGTGGTTTATGGTCGACCACCACCATCATTGTTGACATATGTTTCGGGCATTGCTAAGGTTGGATCAATTGAAAGACAACTGTTAGACCGGGATCAGAAGATTAAGGAGTTAAGGGCCACACTCAAGGAAGCACCAAACCACATGAAGAAGGTGTATGATTGTCATCATCAGGTGAGAGAATAGGAAGAAGGGGACTAGGTTTATCTCAAACTTCAGCCTTACAGGCAAGCAACATTGTCCCTCGGAAAAAACCTCTAGTTATCTCTAAGTTATTATAGGTCATACCAAAAATTTGAAAAGGATAGGAGTCGTGGCATGCAAAGTAGACTTGCCAGAAGAATCACACATCCATCCGGTGTTCTATGTGTCCATGTTGAAGAAGAATGTGGGAGAAGGCACCTTGGTCCAAACTGAGCTACCACCAGTGAGTGAAAACGATGAGACACTCAATCCAAAGCCTCAAGCAATCATTGACTTCACAAAAGGAAGAAACAAATTTTCATCCATTAGCAAGGAATGTCACCTGCACAAGCCACTTGGGAGGATCTCGAAGTCATGATGAAGCAATTTCCAGAATATAGTATTGAAGACAAGACCAAATCTTAAGGGGGAAGGAAATTATTAGAGTATGTATATCTATACTGATATTTATCATTATGTATATTGCAATATATTATCTAGACCGTCCATTTCATATGTTTATAAATATCCTTGATTTTAACCATTTTTGGTGTTTAAAATTTTATCTCTTAGGTGTTTCTTGATTATGATAAGATTAGTTCGTAGTTTTCCATAACCGTTGGTATTTATCTTTAATTGTTACTGGCAGTATATTTATACGGGTCATGTATATTCTTAATCAATCAATAAACAACGAGTTCTTTGTAGTATTCTGAAATAATCTTCCATGGGGGCATAAGGCCCAAATATACAGAAATATAGTTTCTAACATGTCATTGAAATACATACATCCTTTAATAGAAATGTTACGTGTTTTTCTGTCGTTATGAATAAAGCTCGCATGGATGAATATGGGGTCATGTTAAGAGTCTTTTGTGGGTTGTTAGTTTGTTAGTAGGAGCTGATTTAGTGGGTTGTTAGTTTGTTAATAAGAGCTGATTTAGTGGATTGTTTTAATGGGTTGTTAGTTTGTTTTAGTAGGTTGTTGGTTGTTAGTGGGAGCTGATTTTTTGGCTCATATATTGCACATAGGTTTTTCTATTTAATGAATGGCAATCCAGCTGGAAGGGGCACTTTTTGAACCAACAACACCTATGTGTTAACGAGTCCAGATTTCCTCAATTAAACTTGCTCTTTTGTTTTCTTCTCTGTACAACTTCTTTTGTGGTCAGCACCATAAGTACGTCCAAAAACAAGAAGGTTTCACCTCAGTATGTACCATATAAATTTTGAGGTAAATAGAGATTACCTTACAATAGTATATAAAAAACATAAATAAATTTTTCATAGTACAAAGAAACCATCAATCAATTCTTTTCTTCGTCACCGTCGCCATGAAGGAACGTCAATGAAATCTGTCCTAATATATAGCAAAGCTAGGGTTTGTAGGATTTGGGGGTGAAGGAGTGAGAGAGAGAGTTCTAAAAGGGTCTAAGGTTTGGGCGTAGTGAAACAAACTAGACTTGCTAGATAATGGATGAGAGATAGAAGAGTATTAAATGAGCATCAAATAGGTTAGTGCTACAAACATAAAATTAACGAGATAGGCATTAATTGAGAGAGAGATTTAGTGAGAGAGATATAAAAGTGTCATCCAAATAAATAGGTATTATAAATATATAAAATTAATGAGATATACTTTAATTGAGTGAGAGAAAAAGAGATTTAGTGAGAGATTTAAACTTGCCATCAAAATAGATAGTGCTACAAATAGGTAAAATTAATTGAGATTTAGCCAATTTTAAAAGTTTAATTTTAAAATTTTGAGGAAAACTAAAAGGGATACTTCTCATGAAAATAAAGTAGGCACCCTTCTCGAGTAATATATAAATAGATATAAATAGATAGATAAATGTATTACATAAACTACAAAAAAAGTAAATAGATATAAAACTCACACACTTTTTTAACCACAAATATAGCGCGCTCTCGCTAAACAAATTAAAGGGTTGTTTGATGTCATGAAGTTAGAACTTCTTTAAAAATTGGGAAGTTGGGAGTTTGGAATCTAGAAGATTTTGTATCCATAGTTGAAAAAACATCTATTTGAAAATGTGCCTCTAAGTCCTAGGAAACTTGAGAATGTGTTCGATTGAACCTGGAATTTTAGTACTTAGAAATCAAGAAAATAGCTAGTTTTAACCTTTCATTGAAGTTATCAATAATGAAAGGTTGATATTTTGTTAATTGAACGAGATTTTGAAACTATTGCACGCACATGATAAGTCTAACAAATGGAAAAAGTTAATATAAAGATGCTACCTTATAATGTAGAACGGATGCTCCTAAAAAATCTATCCGAAAATGTAGTTTTAATATTGAAAAACCCTTTGATTAATCATCTCGATATCGAGATGTATCACTATGAAAAATAAACTGATTTTAAGTCTCAGAAATAGTGCATTTTACAACATATTATCTACACCATCCATTTCCAAGATTTTCATATGTTTATAGATCTACTTAATTTTAACCTTTTTTAAATTTAAATTTTATAATTAGATATAAAAATAGTTTTTGAGATAATCCTAAAAACATTTTACATCTAAATTATATACCATGATAGAAGGTGCACCTTGCATCTACTCCTACAGATGGGTCAGTATGCAAACTGCACCCCTAACAAATTGGAAGGTTTAATCATACATACACACCCACGCATGGAGAATGTGGTTATAGGTCACCACAAATAGATGGCTGAGAGTATGCATGAGTATTTTAATTTTATTTTTGCGTTATATATAATTGGAAAATAGTTTGATAGGGCTGCAGCCTTATCAAAATAAGCAAAGCCTAACCTCATAACTCATTGAAAACTACAATTCAAGCATTAAAAAACCTTTACATTGATCATCTTGGCTTGGACATTATATTTATGAAAAAGAATTTGGTTTTGAAGATCTAAAAATAGTGTATATTACAACAAATTATCTATGCCGTCCATTTCGCCCTAAAAATAAGTGTTCATGGATTCACAAGATTTGTACAATTTTTTTAGTTTCAAATTTTATTGTTGAAGTTGAAAATTGATTTTAGAGCCATCATGGAGTTTTCCGTTGCCAAAAGTTCTTTCCATATAAGGATTTGAGGTGAGGCTTTTTTTTTGTTTTCATAAAGCCTAGGCCTTTTAAAAACTTCATCTTGTATAATTAAATTAAACTTTTAGTACTTCTCAACCCCGTGGAATTGTATAAAATATATAAAAAAAAAATTGTTAAACATAAAATGGCTGTCATGACTATTTTGGCTATTTTATTTTACTTGAAATACTGTTATATCCTATATAGATGCCTGAATGAGGTGCACCCCAGAAAAAAAAATTAAAAAATGAATGAACTTAAAATGACTAAACAATCCACATTGTAGTTCACTGAATCAATCTCAATTGTACGATCTTCATCTAATGTTTGAAAGCATGTTTAAGTATTTGAATTTTATTTTTATGTATATGGAAATATACTGAAATTTGGGACTACCATTCTTCCATCCCTCGCGCACCTCTAAAAGATATTAAAAAAATATTTCAAAAAACATAAGATAACCTTATAAATTTTAGGATTTCTTATTTTGCTCAAATTATTATTTATAAATGTGTCCCAGTGAGGTGTACATAGCCTTCAAATTTCTTGTAAATATGAGTCTTGAAAAGAAATAAAAAAAATTTCAAGCAACAGATTGTTTATTTGTTTACAGCCAAATCTCAGAATTTCTAAGGAAATACCCTCTTATTTATGCTTTTAACTAAACAACAATTTAAAAGTACGATCGATAAATGCGGGTTCCGTCAAATTACAATATATAGTAAAGTAAGTTCACAATAGAACTTTGCCTCATACACCGAAGTCGGCTTGAGATCACATAAAATTAAACAAAAAACCAAAAAAACTCGAAAGAAGTCGGCTTGAGATCACATAAAATTAAACAAAAAACCAAAAAAACTCGAAAGGAACAGAAAGAAAAGAATTCAATTTTTTTTAAAAAAGAACTAGTTACTTGGAAGCGAATCTTGCAGGCCCGGCACCTGAGTTGGTGGGCCCCTATTAAACTAGCAGTTGAAGCATTTTCGTCCCCCCACCCTACAGAGATTTGCTTGCTCCATATAAATTTTCTTGAACTTAGGGAATTTTGATGTTCTTCTTAAGTTTTTGATTGCTCAGGACATGGTTTTCATAAAGCTCTTGGTTTCAAGGTTTCAAGGCTAGTGTAGCTGCAGGGGGTTAGTGTTTAATGATCTAGGGTTTCTAAGGTCTAGAAGACTAAAGACTAGCAGACTCTAAATTTAAGAGCTCCAATCTTTCCTGAATTTGAATTGGAGGGGGTTTATATAACCAAAAAGTCATATCAGCAATGAGATTAGCTTTCCAATAATGTGCCTGTTCACCAGTCTTAAGCACACCAAAGTTTCATGTTCGGTTTTAAAATAATGAATTAAAATCGATTATAACCATAACCTTCCAAGCTAACGATGCGGGTTCGATTCTCGCTGCCCGCTCCCTACCAATGGTATTAGAAGACACACTAAATCCAACGGTGGTGGTCTAATCAAATTAGTTGAAAGTCACGATCTATGTTTTGTTTGTCCATTTTGGGATTTATCCTACCTGAGGCAACTAGCCAATAAAATAACATGCTAGCCAATGTGGCCGAAATTAAATGTGGTACACTAAAAACGTACAGAATGATTATGGCTAGTTGGATCTGTTGGGCTGTGTGATAATGTCTTGGACTTAATTATCCAGCTGTAGGCCCGAGACATGCCGAACCGGGCCACATCCCAGACCACTTATCCGCTTAAGATAGTCTCGGTTAGCCCCTCTTTCTCACGCACACGGTGGGAGCATGGCATATATCCACTCCATCAGGTAAAGCCTTATTAGGAGTAATTAGTACTTTCATGACTCCAACGTTTAGGCGTGTAACCTTCTTAACCAAACGATTGAAAAGGTATCGGGTTGTGGGGGTACGCCCCACAACTCCGTCACCACAATGTGGTTTTCAATCCATTACTCTGCTAAAACTTTAAAAAATATAACTTGTAAAATGATTTAAAAAAATAGGTAAGGGTTTGTCTTCTCTTATTAATTACCCAAAACAAAAAAAATCATTATATTTTTTATTACTAATTTAGAATTTCTAAATTAGATTTATGATCTCGCTAGGTTATGACCTTTAAATAAAACAAAATAAAATGATGGATCATAATTTGTGTAGCCATCCCCAACAAATGGAAAAAAGCTACGATGATGATGATTTAAAAATTCTAAATTAGATCCCAAAATCTTAATGAAAACAAACTACTTGATATGCCTGCTGCCAAGGGAGTAAGCGTATAATGTGCTCGGACGGGACTACGTTTGGGAAATCCTACAATTTTTTGCTTTGTGCAGGAAGATCGTGGAAAACATAGATGGGGTTTATAGCTTTAGCCAGTAAGGGTGGAGAAACTTAGGAGCGGGCGGACACTACGAAGGTTGCATCTACCAAATTAATATTGAATTACCACCAAATGCCCAATTTTGCGTTGAAATGACATTAGCATCCATTTAAAGATTTCAACTCTAATCCAACAACTCAATGAATCAATTAGAAGAAATTAAATTTTCGACCACAATCCCAAGGATAAAGTTAAGCTATGAGACATGGAGGGCTCTTATTTTAGAACATGGAGTTTATGAGTCCGTTCCCAAAAAAAAAAAAAAACAAAAGACATGGAGTTTATGAGTCGGCTGACTCACGTCTAGTTATGCGTCCTCTTTCTATATTTGAGATGGATTGTAACTTAATTTTTTTATGAACGTCTAATCTCTAATATGGGGAGCATTATTATGTAAGATATTATATTTAAATTAAAAATAATATTTTTTTTAAAAAAAATTGAGTATCAAGTTTACTTCAATGTGGGATTACATATATTTTCTATATGTGATGCATCAGGGGACGCAAATGTAAAGTTAACATCGTATTTGATGCGATCTCATGTCTAAATGATTTTTAGAGAGAGAGATATCATCCTCTCTTTTTCTTAATCTCAAGCCTTACGTATTTCTATCTCTTTCTTAATCTCAAGTCTTACATATTTCTATCTCTTTTTTAATCTCAAGTCTTATATATTTCTATCTCTTTCTTAATCTCAAGTCTTACATATTTCTAAAGAGAGGGACATCATCCTCTCTCTTTCTTCAAGTCTTACATATTTTCTATGAACATTTAGAAACCTTTCGAATCAAAGATGCACCTAAAAAATCCAACATAAAAGGTTGTTTGGATGTTGGAAAACCCTCTAATTGATCATCTCGACAGCAAGGTATATGAATATGAAAAGAAAAAAGATTTTGAATCCGTGAAATAGTGTATCTTGCAACACATTACTTGGACCGTCTAATTTCAATATTTTCTTATGTTCTTAGATCTACTTGATTTGAACGATATTTAGAGTTTAAAAGTTTATTATTAAAGATAAAAATAGATTCTCAAGCCTTCTTAAGAATATTTATATCAAAATTGCATTTATGATAAAATTTAGTGGTGCACCTTATTTAGATTGTTTAAGGTTGATGGCCGTTTTAATGTTAAAAAACCCTCTAATTGATCATCTCGACATCGAGATGTATGATTATGAAAAAAAGAAAGAAAGATTTCGAGTCTCAAAAATAGGACATCTTGCCGCACATTATCTAGACCGTTCATTTTCAAGTTTTTCATATGTTTATAAATCAATTTCATTTTAACCATTTTTGGGGTTTAAAAATTTATAATTAGAGATGAAAATAATTTTTTAGATATTCCTATGAATTTTTTACGCCGTTCATTTTCAAGTTTTTTATATGTTTATAAATCAATTTGATTTTAACCATTTTTGAGTTTAAAAATTTATAATTAGATATGAAAATAATTTTCAGATATTCCTGTGAATTTTTTATGCCAAAACTACATCTAATGATAAAATTTGGAGGTGCGCCTTAAAATTTGGAGGTGCGCCTTAATTGGATTGTTTAAAGTTGCGAACTTACATAAACCACGCATTTGTTTTAATGGATGAAATTTCGAAGAGGATGGTTTGGACATTCGATATAATGTCGAGGTGCTTTTTTTCCCTCTTTTTTTCCTGCATCTTCGATGCACCAGTCTATAAATCGAGCTACTTAATTTTCGTTCATCTCGTAATCTCTCTCTCTCTTTCTCTTCTCTCTAAAAATTTCCTCTCTCCATTGATTCAACCAGTCGCAAAATGGAGGCTGCAGCAACTCTCCGTTCAATTCACGGTAACTTCCCATTTTCATTCTATTCCTCTTTCGACGTTTTTTGTGTGTGAGACGTGGCCTGTGCTTAAATAATCTAAGTTTTTCTTCTCTTTTCTCTCTACTTCATTTGATGTGAAAATAAACTCAAATTTCATTTCTAGTTTATTGCGAATGAAATCGCGCGTGTTCTTATGATATTTTTGTTACCTGAAATCGCGCACGTTTTTTAGATTCACATTTTGTGTAGTATTACGAGTAAAATTAATTTGAAAATTCTGAAGAATTGTTTGGAGCTCCATATTTGTTTTCATAAGAATGAATTAGTAATGAAATGACTGAGATTTTGTTGCAGTTTCCTATATTTTATTTTTCATTTCTTTGTTTGGACATTTTTCTTACCCAAGAGTGCGTTTTATAGTATGCACTATAGCAGTGATTAGGAGATAAATGCCTGGGATTTAATTCTAGTTTAGTTTCTTTTCTTTCTTTTTTGAAAATTATCAAGATTTTAACTTTTCCTGGTTATAATCAGTATATAAAAGTAAAATGATGATGATTTTGTTGTAGTTTCTCATCTTTTTCCCCTTTCTCTGTTTTTACACTTTATACAAAATTACCAAGATTTTGCTTTCACCGATGTTCTTTTACACTATCTGATAATTAGAGTCCAAAACCAGAGACCTTTTTTTTTTCCTTTCTTTTGTTCTTTTCAATATTTAATACATACCTATAAAAAATTCAACATTCTCTCTATGCAGTTTTGATGAGTATTGAGTAGTTTAGTGGGCTTATTTGTTTAATTGTGTCAGTGGGATATGTGTGCTTATTTTCTTGAGGTGCATTTCAATGATGATGTTTGTGTGTCTGAGCGCGTCGCATGTGCGTATGTATTTGTATATTATTTGATTGTCATTTGCTTATCATGCATCTAACAAAGTTGTAAAAATCAGGATGGAAAAATTAGGAAATTTTAAATTGTATGAAAATGTTGATTGAGACATCATACACAAAGAACGTGCTTATGCATTTTTGAATTCGGGTCTCTTTTTCATTGTTTTGTAGCTAAATTCGGTAAGTTCTTCTGACTGTTTGGCTACTAATCCTAGGTAATCACAGTTTTTGACTTGTTTGATTCTGCTGAATATATTGATTAGCTATCTCTTACACCTTTCTCTAAGGAATCTACTCACTAGGATTTCCAACAGTCAATTTCCAAATTGATATGCATAAATTTCTGTGATATATGTTTGCAAAGTTGTGCATCGATGATTAAGAACAATCCTTGGGAGTGTATTTTACCGAAAGGATTGGAACTTCTGATATTAAATTTCTAATGCAATTATGAAGGAGGAATTTAGTTATAGTGTCCTGGTTGTTAGAATAATTTACTTGTTTGTCTATGATTTGGACACATGTGTCTTCATTTTCAGTCAATTTTATAACTAAATGTTACAAATTAATTTCATATATATCCCTTATAAATATATATGAATACTTAGGTATTTGTATAGACTTGTGCAGGCACTTGTGCCCCATATACCACTTTATGAGGATCCATGTCAGACACAGCGTGTTTCTGTTTGAAGTGGACGTGCATCTGTGCCTGTGAAACATAGCTTCCCACCATTAAGGGAATTCTGACAAAACTTCAGCTCTTGTAGTTTACTTTTATGGTTTTTGAATTGTTGTAATATTTACCAGTTTTGTTTTGTGCGATGGGAATCTCATAACTATAAAATGAATGTCTGTTGCTGAGTTTTCTGAATAAGAAGTATCTTTATGTATGATACTATATAACTCTCATGAGTTTTATAGTATAATGTGGAATAAGGCTCGGATGATGATGACTTCGTGAGTTATAAAGTTTAATGTGATACTAACACAAGTATATAAAGCTTTAATTGTTTGGAAGATGTTAAAAGATACTTATAGAGCCTCGGATGATGATGACTTCGTGAGTTATAGATTTAATGTGAGACTAATATAAGCATATAAAGCTTGAATTGTTTGAAAGATGTTTTTAAAGAGACTTGTGGAGGTATCATTTCGGATAGACTTTACTTCGAGCCCTTACATCAATCTTAAGCTATGAATTTGTTATGAGCCACTGCAAAATTCGTAGAGTGAATGTAATTGACCATGCTAACATTCATCATGGGTTAGTTAAAACCAGGAAATTTTAGAATCTTTTGTGATAACCATTATAAAATTTACACAAATTTAAATATTGATGCTCACCTGTATCATGGCTTTTTCAAAGAAAGGAATTATCTTTACTCTGTGTAAGGTCTGGTGACTAACATTGGTATATAAATTTGTGAGTATGGCATGTGATGTCTATTTTATGATTTTCCTAAATTCATGTCCTGATATGGTCTTCTTCTTTCCTCTTTTATTCTTGATGCAATTTTTCATGTAGAACTGACCCTCCTCTGTTATTATTGTTGAATAACAGTTTCTGGGGCAACTATTGCGCATGCTCAGTCATTTTGTGACACATCAGATGCGGTTAAGATATTCAGGGTTGTTTCGTGCAGATCCTCATTTAGTCATCGACATAGAGTTTTTCCTTCACCAGTGAATAGAAAAGTACCACTTGTCCCATATATCAAGGCTTCCAAGACTGTATTGGCTGTAGCATCTGATTGTGAGTCTTCAAATCTGTAGTTATGAATACATATATGCATTGGGTTTTGTGTAATGTACGGATTCTCTAGTGTTCATGGATATTTGTTATAACAATTTTTTGCCTAGAAGTATATGTGAATTTCATTTAGTTGGGAAAAGGCTCTGATGATGATGATGATGGTGGTGGTGATGATGAAGTATCTATGATTTTGTACCTAGTTCTGATTCTAGAGAGATACTTTTCTTTTACCCACACCAAATGGTTCCAAATTCTTTTTGAGAAATAATGGTTCCAAATTCGAATTCAAATTCAAATGGAAATTCCAATTTAAGTTCCTCAACCCATGGGGCTCCCTAAATGAGTAGATGCTTACTGTCCACCTATCATTTGTCGAACCTTCTTGTCCTTGGTACTACAATTGCCCCCACTCTAGTACATCTTACCCATGCTTCCGCTCCTCCCGTTGTGAGGTACCCTAGGGCCATACCCCACCATCTAGCCCACCTTGCTCAAATCTAGTGGCTAGCCATGCTCTGACAGCTGCCCTTTGCCCAATACATCCCTGCAATGCCGAACAGCTAGCAGGCCACATGCCACTCTCTCCCCACTTCCCTAGCCCCCTAAATCCTGATTGTCTAATTCAAATTTTGAAATATCATTAACAGGCTCCTCAGCTATCCATGGGTTTCCCTCCCCGCATTACCAACTGGTTGTCATCCAATCCAACAACCACATGGATGAGGGGATCATTCCCACACCACTAACTATGCAATGGACAGTGGCAATTGTTGGAGGCAGGAGTGGGTTTGGGAGCACGATCGGTTCAGGGAACGCCGAACCGCCACAGGGTGGAAGCTTCCTGGGGTTAGGATCGGCGCCCATTCAACAACTTAAAGAGCTAGATCCTAGCATACCTGGGAGCAAGATCCCATATGTCACTGGGATCAAGGTTTTCACGCAGAGGGATCTAAGCTCCACTATACATAAAACGTGATAAATTAATATTATATGATAAAATTAAGATCCAATCCATGCCCGCTCAATCCATTATCTTACACCTTAGCTTATTACCACTACCATAGCTATTATACTCCAATTTACTACAATAACATAGTTTAATAATATCATAAATGGGCTGCTATGATATTAAACTGTAGTTTTTTTAATACCATAGTTTTATAGTTCTAGTATACCACGATGTGATATGCACCACAATAAACCTATAATATCAAGGAGAGGACCACTTGTTCAATTAATAGTATAGCTCCTCTCCTTGAAGAGATCTTACATGCATGTAGACCCAGATCCATTTTATAGGGAGCGAGATCCCTATTTCTCTAAACCCAGCTCTATCTAAGATCCCTTCGAGGAACCGCGGGATCGAGTTCCTAAGTTGGGACTATTGCTTAGCTCCCAAGGTTACCGCAAGTATGGTTCAACCAATCCTCCCATGTGTCCGAAGGAAATAGAACCTAGCCCAATGCAATCCTGAGATTTGCTCAGGTCTCAATGCACATGTGGCTGCTAAGATGAAACCAAAACCCTCACCATAGCGACCCTTGTGTAGGATTCCTTGGTGAATCCCCAGAGCAGTGGAAACATGATGGGAGGCAAAAGTCTTCTTATTTTGTATTTTTATTCAATTTCAATGATGTATATTGTAGTTTTACTTTTAAGATTCATTTTTAGGGTTTTTAAGATTTCTAGACTTTTTATTTTTTTATTTACTATTCACAAGTAGTATTCATGGTATTGTTCATAGTTACTGTTCACGTGTTACTACTCACACATTACTGTTCATGATTTACTGTTCACTTGCTACTGCTCACACGTTACTATTTACACATTACTGTTTATAGGGGCATTTTTAAAATTTTGGTATTGTTTTAGGGTTATTTTAGATTATTAAATATTTACTGGAATCTCAAGTTAAATTAGGGATCATAGATTTATAAAAGGTTGGATGTCGTAGTTTGAAGGAGATGTTATTTGGAATAAATTTTACTTCATGAAAGACGAAAGTCTTCTTCTCTTGGCTTGATTTATAACCATGTTCTTTCTCTCTTCTTGCTGATTTTACTTGTTTAAGATTCGGGAGAACGATGGATTCAATTCTTTATATTTTCTCCCTGCATCAAGTGGTATCAGAGCATGGTTCGAGGACGGCTAGATATTGCGATGGCTTGTTGTGGAGGTCTTAGCTGTAGGGATACTTTGCGCAAGGAAATCAACAACTTGACGAAGAAGGTTTAAGAGCTATTGCTGCGTAAGCGGTGCCAGCAACAGTGTGCCCTAAACGCAAAGGAATCTACATGGATAGATCCAAATCGTGAGAGTTTTTATGGAGAGTGGCGCAAATCAGAGTCCGATTCAAAGTTGGAGCGGAATGACGAAGCTGCCTTCAACCACCTGTTCTATGCACGTGTTCTGTGTTGGGAGCCTCATGTTCGGGAGAATAAATCATGGGGTTTAGTTGATCTACATGATTTGAAGGAGAACGAGGTTGATCTTGCTGTACGTCATGTCGAAAGTCAGAAGGTTGTAGATTGGGATCTGCCACCAATTTTCAATACATACTTAGATGATGTACATGATTTTGAAAGAGATCTAATCTCTGATAGTGATCAAGATTTTATGGGTGAACCAATCTTTGACGAAAAAAAAGATGAAGATCTGGAACATTTAAGATATTTAGGGCACTGGAATCAGAGTAGCGCAGTGGAAGTGTGGTCGACTCAGACTATGTAAATTGTGGCCCTGATTTTAGAGAGTGATCAACTCGATGTTGAGAAAACCTCCAAAGGCCAAAAAATTGAGTTTGGAGTATCTTACATGATTTCCGATGGGAATTCACAAATAACTGAATTTGATAAATTTGCATGGATTCCTCATTATCCATATCAAGACCCATTTCTTGAGGAATTTTTCTTGCGAATAATATTTGAGCCGACAAAGAAAAAGAAGGTCAAAGAAGGTGGTTTTGATGTTGAGTTCATCTTAACACACTTCAAAAATCGAGGACGAGTTTTCTCCAACAAGGGGAGAATGATGGAGGGAAAAAGTCTTCTTATTTTGTATTTTTATTCAATTTCAATGATTTATATTGTAGTTTTAGTTTTTAGGATATATTTCTAGGGTTTTTATTTTTTTATTTTCTATTCACAAGTACTATTCATGGTACTGTTCATAGTTATTGTTCACATGTTACCATTCACGTGTTACTGTTCACGCATTACTATTAACGGGTTACTGTTCATAGGGCTTTTTTGGAATTTTGGTATTGTTTTAGAGATATTTTAGAGTATTAAATATTTACTTGAATCTCAAGTTAAATTAGGGTTTCATAGGTTTATAAAAGGTTAGATGTCATAGTTTGAGGGATATGTTATTTGGAATAAATTTTATTTTATGAAAGAAGAAAGTCTTCTTCCCTTGGCTTGATTTACAGCCATGTTCTTTCTCTCTTCTTGTTGATTTTACTTGTTTAAGATTCAGGAGATCGGTGGATTCAATTCCCTACCATTTCTCCCTGCATCAAAACACAAAAATAACAGATTAGATAGATGTCACATACCTTTTATGAATGCAATTCCTCTCTTGTGGATTTCCATGAACTTGAGCTAAATAAGGAGATTGAGCCACAACCACTTAAGAGGAGTGAAAGAGTGAGAAGACCACCCGAGTTCTTTACTTATCTTGGAAAAACTTACGAGAGAATTATTGAGGAACACGAGCATGAACTCTACACATATCATGAAATGAGTTCCGTCATTAAAAACCATATATGGGAGTTAGTCCATCTACCACCTTACCGAAAGGCAATGGGGTTAAGTGGGTATTCAAAAAGAAACTAAACTCCGAGGCCAAATTGAGAAGTTTAAGATGAGATTAGTGGCTAAAGGGTTCACCCAAAGGAAGGAGTAGATTATTATGATACCTAACCACAGGTTGCCAAAACGCCCTCTATTAAGATGATCTTGTCCGGTACCACCTTCCTTGACCTAGGTTGGATCCATTGGATATCAAACTGTTTTTTTAATTGGTGTAATTGATGACTTAGAAGAGGAAATTTACATGAACCAACTTGAGGGATTCAAGGTAAAAGGGAAGGATAAACTAGTGTATAAACTCAATAAGTCCTTGTATGGTCTCAAACAAGCCTCTTGGAGATGGTTTCTTAAATTTCACCAAACCTTGATTAGAAATAGCTTTAAGTCAAATGAGGAGGATCATTGTATATATGTTAAGGCCAGTGGGAGTGGCATCACATTCATGACCTTATAGTGGATGATATTCTAATACCTAGTAGCACCTTAAGCCAAATAAGGGAAATGAAGGCCTTGTTATCCGAGAAATTTGACATGAAAGATTTGGGAGAAGCATCATGTGATGGGAATAAAAAATAATGTCGATTATCTCAATCCACATATTGTAAAAAGATACTTGAAAGGTTTGGAATGAGTGAGCGCAAGCCCATTGATACACCCATTGACAGAAGAGGAAAATTAAGTGTCAATATGAGCCCAAGAAATGACTATGAGAAAAAATAAATGGAAAAGATGCCATATAGGATTGCCGTGGGCTCTCTAATGTATGTAACCATGGGAACAAGGCTCGATCTAGCTTTTGCCCAAAGCTTAATAGAGCGCTTTCAAAGTGATCCCAGGATGGAGCATTGGAAAGCAGTTAAGAGAATTATGAGATATTTAAAGGGGATAATTGATTATGCCTTGACCTATGAGGATGTGAATGAATTGAGTGTCTTGGGCTATTCCAACTCCGATTTTCAAGAAGATCCGGATGACCTAAAATCAACTTCCGGTTATCTTTTTATGTATGGAGGTGGCATCGTATCTTGGCATTCTACGAAGCACAATTTAGTGGCTTTATCGACTATGGAAGCTGAGTATATGCAATTATGTTTAGCATCTAAGGAAGCCATATGGATAAAGAAATTTCGTAACCAACTTCACCATACCTCACTAAGACATGGAACCATAAGAATCATGCGTGACAATCAAGCTGCCATTTCAAAGACAAAAGGGCCTAGGTTTCATAGTAGGCCTAGAGACATAAGGACTGAATATTATCATGTGAGAAATTAGTTTGAGGATTGCTGACCCTTGACTAAGGGTTTGGCTGCCAATGTGTTCATGAAACATGCACAAGAGCGATTTTTTTTTTCTTGAGTACTGTTATTATAATTATGAGTATGCTTATATGATATCGATATTGAGTATATGAGAGCTTGAGAGTATGAGAGAATTCTCTATGAGTTTTAGGCCTCAAAAGTCCAAGTTGGAGAATGTTGGAAGTTTATCAATTTTTAATAAAGTGCAAGGAACAAGGGTAAGCCAATGAGATCCTTGGTTCCCCTTGGCATGCCTTATTAGAAGGAATCAAATTCTTAGATAATGGCTGGGGTCACACTCTCTCTGTAGAAAAGGATTCCCAGAAGGTTATTTCTTGGGCCTCCGAGTCTTCCAAGTCTCCGAGGAGATAGGGAACCATTTTTTACCAATTTTTTTAGATCACGAGGTCTCTACAAGTCACCTTCAAGCACTTGTGGAGGGAGGCTAATGCAGGAGTGGGCACACTTGCGAAGGAGCGATCATCAGTCCACCCAAAATTTGTGACAAATTCACCACAACCAAGGCTTTTGAAGTCTGCATTGTTTGTATCATTTTGTAAAAACCATCCTCAATAGTCAGAATTGTATAGGGGACAGATCCATGTTACTGCTATTACTTCTTTTTGGTTAAGTATAACTGCTATTACTTTAATACACTGTTGTCAGTTTCATGGAAAATATACCAACTGCATAACCTCATTTTGTAGCAAGATAGTAGCTTTGACAAATTATGATCTTAGGGGAGGAGTTTATTGCAAAATTTGAAGAATTAGTCGGATGCCAGCAGTTCCTCTATGGAAATTTTACTTAACTTATCTCTGAGTTTGGACAGAATAATAGAAACAGATTGGAACCCCTTTTGAAGCACTTCTTGATGTCTATAAACATTGGATAATCTTCCCGGTTTCTGTGGCACTAATTTGCATGTTTTCTTGTGAGGAAGCACATGCTTGCCAAAGTCACTGGACTTGGGTTTGTATAGCGCACTTATCTTTTTCAATTCACATATATAAGTTTTTGCAAATTTATTTTTTACCTGAGTCAATAGGTAAGTAGCCTGGTGAACAAACACGAAACGAGTAAGTTGGGGTTACCTTGCTTTAAATTAATTATTTGGTGGAAGTCATATGTGCCCATTGTATTATGACTCATCAGAGTAATGGAAAAGAGGTTTCTTTAATCTTTGCTGATGAAGATCCTACTAGGGGTGGTGTTCTTGCTATGCAACTGAAACTCCCTAAGCAATTTCAGTAGGAAACCGTGAACCAATGGAAAATTTTCATTTGGTTAGGTGCTCCTGGTTCCTGCACCCCTCCAGTAACTAGGCTTGGCATATGTAACATACATCCCACGGTAATTGATGTCTGCATAGCATGTTCATGTGTATGTGCGTTTTAAATTAGCTAAAAGTACAGCTACATTTTTATTGACCAGGCAAGAAATAATGTTAGGTGGTTATTTTAGGACACACTTCAAGATTAGACTCATGTGAGTTCTGGTGGATGATGATGAGGTAGCATCACCTCATATACATGGATACCACCAATCTCATTCTCTAGTTTGTTGCTATTATGAAATAGATATTGAGATGGCTGTCTTGGATTTACTAAGCTTTTGACTTCCAATGCAGCGGTTACTTCAGAAAGCAGCTCAGATGGGAAACTGGAAAAGAAAAGTCTCCACAAGACAACCTTTCCCGATGGATTTGAGGTCGAGCTCTTATGACTTGAAAGACATCTCTACACCAGATTGCAGTGGTTGTTTATGGACCTGATTTGTGTGCAGTATAATATGTTTCCTCCACTTCAGTTCCATTTTAAGGAATTTTGTCATAGTTTAGTTGTGTATATTATGTGCAGGGAGATGTTTCATTCTATTAACATAACTCAGTTGATGTCCTAAATTATAATTGTAGGCATGGGTCTCGGATATCTGTGATGAGACAGAAGTTGCAGAACTGAAGCTAAAGGTGTGGAAATTATTTGTCTTGCTCTTTGAAACTATGTTGTACCAAACACAGCAACTATGTTGTACAATTTTAGAATTTCAATAACACTTGATAACCATTAATTAAACATTTTGCAATAGCATGATAAGCTATTCACTATATCAATATCAAACTCAGTGTATATAGCTGTAAATTAGTTGTACCTGTGGTGTTCAAGTTGAATTTTGTTGCTCAAAAATTTTGGGCCATCTTGAGTTCAAAATTAATATTTTTATTTATCATTCTTATATAACTGCGTCAAAACTAGTTTGTTCTGCCCATTGTTGGTTTCCTTTACTGCTGAGCATTTAATTCATTCTTTTGAGACATTTGGGTGCTTCATATATAAAACTAAGTCTTTCAGGAAAATGAAGCCATTTGTATCCTGTATAAGGTATCCTATGCTCAAGTTCATTATCATACCAACACTCAATATATGCTTAAGTTCGTTCTCCTGATAGAGCACGAGAAAAGTTCTTAACTGACTTCACGAAGTATCTCAATATCTTTATCACAGCTTAGGGATGGGGGATATATGACAGATATGGTTCAAAGTATTAAATAATGAAAATGGGTTGAGAAGTCGAAAAAGAAGTATGCACCCGTATAAGTTCACATGGAACATAGAGAAACATGATACCTTAGGAGTGAATCTACATTTTTCATTGTTTAACCCATACTGAAACCTATACTAGCTTTGTGACAACCAAACATCTTTACAGTGATCCAATGTACGTGTACACCAGTTGACAAATCTTAGAATGCACAAATCAAATTTGGACTTTGAGCTGGAGTTTGTCTTTGGAAAGCTTTGACTAATCAACTCTCTGAGATGTAGGATTTATCCCATAAATTTGACATTATTTACCAGAGACACTTGAGAACCTAGGAGGTCAAATCTACATGGAGCACTAGAAAATTAACATCAGCCTGACTCATGTGTTAGAGAAAAGTGAAAGAAATTCTATTCTGTAATTGGGGTTTTGGACAAAGGATGTTTGGGCCTGAGGTGCTTTCAGGTTTGATAAGGAAATATTGCTTAGGATGCAAGAGCCTTCTAACAAGGTTGAAGTCATTCTCTGAGTACTTCTGTGGTTTCTTATTATTAGCTGAAGGTGATTTTATGAATATCATTTTGTGGGTGCCAGGCAAGGCTCTATTCCCTTGAGATTAGCTGGAGATTGGGTGTCCATTCATTATGTCCTTAGGGAGCCCAATGAGATAGTTGACTCTTTGGCAAGTTTGGTAGTTAGAGAGAAGTTTGACCAACGGAATCTTATTTCTCTCCCTCAACAGATGTCCTATATTGTGAATTGTACCTCCTGATACCTCCATTTTGTGTATCGTGATGATATGTTGTCCATTGCATGAATGAAATGCTATAATGGCTACACATAAAGGAAAAGAGATGCTAGTTTAAACTGAGCACAGGCGAAATGTAATTCCAAAGTGCAAAAGACACCAGAGCACCTATGCTATCAAAGGAAAAATGCAACTGGATGAGGTTGCCTAGAGAAGTGCTTAGAATCCCATACCAAACAGTATTTGATATACACTTGTGAACTTTGTCATCTTACTCCGATTCTATGGACATAGAATACCCTGGTCACTAATGTGCATCACTTTTTTCAGGGGTAGTTTTCATTATTTGTCAAGAGCACATGTGGAATATATGCCCTTTTGGATGGGATTTTTGGTTTGGGATGATGAACTGTAAATGCTTCAGTAAGGCTGATGTCGAAAACAAAAATGTGTCAGTTCGACCAAATGACTCCCACCCAATGACGATTTGTACCTGTGGGCAAAATGGTATTGAAGTCTGTAAGTTCTGTAGTTGGAAACAGAAGTTCTCGATCAATGATGTATTTTATTAGTGTGTGCATACAAACATCTGAGTATGTATATACAGATTTTGATGGTGTGTGTGTGTGTCAGAATCAACATTTCTTGACTTCATATATTTAGGTTTTTCCAACCATTATGTGGAATCGCAATTAAATGATTTGTCTTTTCATGAATAAGAAACAATCACTTTCTACAGCAAAAGGACAAAACACTAGTTATGAACTTGTGCAAGATGCACGAAAATTTAGTGCAAGTTGCTAACCCCACGAAAATTTAAGTTGTCATATTGGGATTTTTGTATTATGACTGAAAGTTATTTGACTTTTCTCAGACAATCCACCAATTGGTGTCACCTAATTGAAAAATAAAAAGGTTTGCTTCATGTGCCAAGTATGGATGTATCCCTGATCTAAAATTCTAAATTACATTTTAGACTTATCATTAACATGTCCTACAACATCATATGCACATCATGGAGAATATGTCCATTTTCTGAGCATTCACAATACCTAACTTCCGTGCAGGTTGGAGACTTTGAAATGCACCTGAGGCGGAACATTGGAAATACAAAAGCTCCTGCTCCTTCCCCTATTGTGTCACCTTCAACTCCTCCACCTGTTCCAACAAAACCCATGGTTGAATCGGCTCCTGCGACTGCTCCATCTGTCACACAAAAAGCCCCTCCAGTTGCTTCCAGTCCATTCTCTAATGTTTCCGCGAAAGCGTCAAAGTTAGCGAGTCTAGACAGTGATGGAGCAAATGCATATGTTATAGTGGCTTCTCCAACTGTATGATCAATTAGATAATTAAATTTTCAAAGAAAAAAATTGTCACTCTCTTTCCATTGTAATTTTATGTCTTGTATCTGTGTTGGTTTTGTAATTTCAGGTTGGGAAATTCCGAACTGGAAGAACTGTGAAAGGAAAGAGGCAACCTCCAGTTGCTAAGGAGGTCGGTCATTTTTTCTCATGTTTCAGTTGGAGGTGTTCAGGATTTTTTGGTTGAACACTAGGGAAATATATATTATTTGTAGGAAAACCTTATTTTGTAGAGATATTTTGCTTACAGCTGTTATGATCTCATTTTCAAAAATTTGTATTCATTTATGAATAGGGAGATGTCATCAAAGAAGATCAAATCATCGGATACTTGGATCAGTTCGGCAGTGAGCTACCTGTCAAAGTAATCTCTCTCTCTCTATCTCTCTCTTCCTCCGATTGTTGTGATTCAATCTTCATACAGGCAGATTAATGATTGATTTCTCTTCCTTTTTGGAATTTGGCAAACAGTCGGATGTGGCAGGAGAAGTTCTTAAGATTTTGTTCAGGGACGGCGGTAAGTCTTGCAACATTATCAAATTTTCGACCCTACTCTAACCGCTCTTGACTTTCTCTTACAAGGTCTCTCTCTCTCTCTCCAATTTCTTGGTACTAAATAAAGGGCTTTAGCTAATGTTGGCTGGTGATCTTTTGCAGAAGCTGTTGGTTATGGGGATCCTCTCATTGCTGTCTTGCCTTCCTTTCATGGGATAAAGTGATTTTAATTTTGTCCATTCATTGTCCTTGGTAGCTCAAGTTTGAGGTTTTGTGGATTTTCCTTATTTGTTCAACCATTTGAGCATTCAAAATGCACAACTTAACGTTTTACACGAAGAGAGCGAATAATATGATGGAGGGGAGCTTGATTTAATTGTTGAATTCAGGAGGTCCTCCAAATTCATGTAGATTGAAGCTGGGCTCTTGGTAGCGTTCATTTTTGTCTAAGCAAGAAAAGGGTAGGGTGCGTTTCTTGTCTTATGAGAAACCAGATATGTATGTTTATGCATTTTCCTGGATATCGAGTAAAAATTTCCCTTATAAATCTGAATTTAAAGTACTTTCCCAAATAAATTTCTGTTTTTTAGTTGTGTGTGCACTTGCCTGCATGCACAGAAATTATATTGGAAGAATAACTAATGGTTTAAAGTAACTAAACCACCAAAATTGTAGTACATGAATGACAACATATTTTGTCTCTGATCTCTCTCTCTCTCTCTCTCTCTCTCTCTAGGTTTTCTTGTAAGGGGACGAGCAGAGATTCAGCCACTCGATTTTATTATTCACCCAACATTGTGGGTGGCCAAAATAGTGTTGGGAAAGCTTTCTATGCTCCTCTTACAACATAGAAGTTCTATCTTTCTTCTACCATCTAGCCGTCCATTTTTTATCGAGAGTCACTTACCGTTTGATTTTAAATCTGACGTCTCAAAGTATTTTATTTTTAGTTTTCTTTAATATAATTTTTTCTGAATATGAAATTTGGTATGTGCCATCTTCTCATTGGGCCACACCTATAAAAAATATTAATAATATTTTTTCGATAAAAATGATGACCAACATACCCCTTGAAACGTTTAGGGGTATTTTGGTCATTTTACTTTATCAAAAATATTTTTTTTTTATACTTTTCGTTAGTGCGAGTTAAATAGAGGAATGGACGTTTAAAATTTGGTTACAAAATAGTTTATAGAACAAAATTTAAAATTAAATAGTGTAGAGATTTGACATTGTGATTGGGGCAATATTAGCCCTCCATTAAAAAATGAACGGTTGGATACAGGGGAGGATAGAACTTCTATGTTGTAGGGGGAAAGTAGAAAGCTTTCCTTGGAGTGTTACCTAGAATAATTGAAACAATGGCTTGGTACATAGTAAAGGGCAAGCTTTCTATCTTGGGTGTGGTTTTTATAAAGTTGCAACCTTAAACAATCCAATTAAGGTGCACCTCCAAATTTTATTAGGACATATAATTTTGGTGTAAAACATTATTAGGATTATCACAAAATCTATTTTCATATCTAATTATAAAATTTTAAACTCCAAAAATAATTAAACTTAAGTGGATCTATAAAGATCTGAAAATATTGAAAATGGACAATCTAGATAATGCGTTGCAAGATGTACTATTTATGAAGCTCAATATATATAAAATTTTCATATTTATACATCTTGATGTTGAGATGATCAATTAGAGAGCTTTTCAACATCAAAACAACATTTTCCGATAGACTTTTGAGGTGCATCTTTAATTCTATATTTTAAGGTTACAACTTTATATAAATTTCTTCCTTATATCTTTTTTCTACTGCATAAAACTTATATACTTCCTCTATCCAACCGTCTATTTTGAATGGACAATTGAGATGGCCCTAATCACAATGTCACATCTCTACACTATTTTATTTTTATTTTGTTACAAAATATTTTGACCCCAAATTTTGGGCGTCCACTCCTCTCTTAAACTTGCACTCGTATAAAAAATATAAAACAAATATTTCTAATAAAATAAAATAACCAAAATACCCCTGAACGTTTTAAGGGGTAATTTGGTCATTATATTTATCAAAAAATTCTTTTAATATTTGTTTTAGATGTGCCCAATGACAAGATGGCACATACTAAAATTCATATTTTATAAAAAAAAATTAAAAATAAAATACTCAGAAGCGTTGGATCTAGATCAATAACATTTTATCTAAACTGGACAGCTGGATGGGAAGAGTATATATATTCTATGTTATAGAGGAAGTATAGAAATCTTTCTTTTACTTTACAACTACTCGATTTAAAATCTAAAGGACAAGAATGATTATAACCTCATCCGACACAAAATATTCTAAAAGACAAGAATGATTATAACCTCATCCGACACAAAATATTTATTAGGAGTAAGCTTTGTGAACGCGAGATGCGGGATGCCTAACACTTATGGTTGCAGTTTTAGTGCAAGACCATATAAATGAGGAGGCATTTGCTACTGCTACTAGGTTCAATGATGTGCCCCATATAGTGATAAACTGTAAGACATTGACTTTCTTATCTAACTTAGGATATTGTTTGTAATCTCCCCTCTCTCATGTACGACAGTGAAAAAATGAATTTTTATTGCATGGTATATCTATCTAAATTATTTTATATATGAAAATGTATAAAATGAGATCATTTACTTTTGATACAAAGATATCATAATCATCATTAACAGTTAGATTTAAAATCGGGTGGTTGATAGTGTGTCATTGTTTAGACACAAAGTCCAAAGCAAAACTTCTCGAATTAATTTATAAATTTAAATTTATAATTGAGAAATATTATTAATTGATATAAAAAACCAACTTTTAATTTATAAATATTTTAAATCACAAATAAAGTTAATAAGGTCACTCATTTTTCAATTATCTACTAGGCAACTAAATTAGTATTTAAAATTATGCAATTAATATTGTCTCAATTGGACCTAACAAGTTGGTTCTTATTCAAAACCGGTGAACTAGTCGGCATTCCGGTCTCTTTGAACCCCTAGATCGGAATAGCCATCAAACTGGCCTTGAATTGGTGGACCAGCCAGTCCACTGGAAATGGAAATATTATATTTGCAAAGGAAAATTACATAAATATCTGTTATATTTTGTGTTATTACGGATGTACCAAAAAGTTTCTGTTATTACATGTTTGTCCATTGTTTACCTTTCATAATGTAATGTTTTTAAAAAGACGGTGTTTAACATTCGAATTAAAGGCTTTTTCTGAGGTTCAACATCTAAATTCAATGTATTTTCGACAACAACCGAAAATATGTTGAATTCGGTTGTTTAACAACCGAAATTTAGCGATTTTCAGTTTGGATTAACAGAAAAATTTTGTGCTAAAACTTCTCGTGTCTTAGCGGAATGTTTATGCTTTTTTTTATAAAATTGGGGGAAAACGAACAAAATACAATATCATACGTGTATCATACCTCCTTTACTGTCTCCCCAATACAGTATCCCACAAAGTTGAAGAGATTGACTCACTATTTGGTCGTGATTGGTAACGTTCTTACTTTTGCTTATACTGTTGATTAACTTTTGTTTATTTTGTCACAATTAATACAATATTATATTTTTTTATTAGTAGTTTTTGTGTATTGTTGATTAATAAATAAAATTCGTTAAATATTGTTGAAGTTGTTTGTTTGTATAATTATTTGTTGGTTGTATTAATATTTGTTGTTTGTATTATGTTGATACATTGTATTCATTGTTTTGGCTAAATATTGTTCAACTTATTTGTTTGTATTAATATTTATTGTTTATTTTGTGTTTATTTAAGTATTTATTGTTTTTTTTTGTTTATTGATTACTTGACTTTTCTTAGTAGTACACTATTTCAATCTAATATGTATTACTGACATTTTATGAACCCTAAAGTAGTTAGAAATATCCAAATTTTTTGTATTCCTTATTGTATTGATTTTTTGTAACACAAATTTTGCTATTCATTTAATACAATAGTATTGACGAAAGTTACCGAGGGAGTGCAACTGGTATTCCAATATGGGGGGTCATTTGAGACGAATGCAGATGATGAACATGTTATTTATGAAGGGAGAAAATTGAAGGTCACGAAGTATAATGGAAATAGTTCATTGGACGAACTAAAAAGTTATTTTGGTATTTTAATCATGTGTGATCCAACAAATTAGCTATTAGCTATTATGTACTACAACACAAGTCTACCTAGTGGGCTTGAATTGATTGATGCAAGTGATGATATAAATGTATCTTTTATGTTGGAAGGAGAATCTTCGAGAATTGTTGTATATATTACCGCTACAATGGAGTCAGCACGAGAATCTGTTGCTGATGGCCCATCTTTAAGGAATAGGTATATCTGTAATTTACTTTTTCATCTGTAAATTGTTTTATTTTAATCTTTTATGTGCATAAATTGTTACTTCATCTTACACTCTATCTTTTGTCAACAGTTGGCGTAACGCTTTACTTGATCAAGATCAAAACATTCAAGTGGTGCCCGACCCTGAGCTTGTACTAGAGCATGATATGGAAGATATTGAACCACCAGAGAGCTCATGTAAAGGAGTTGGTAACGAGGTTCAATTGAATATTGGGTAAATTTTTGAAAATATCAATGAATGCTGACATCTAGTTGATTTTGCAATCCACAATAATTTTGTTTTGCAGTTTGACAAAGGTGAATTGGGACGGGTGTGGGCAAGTTGCAAGGCAGAGGGTGTACATGATAAGTGCAGTGCTTACGAGTTGGCAGTACCACATACTTTAAAGTGAAGTCTATGGTTAAGGAGCACATATGTGGTGGTCTAATGGGGAGGATCCATCATCCATTAGTTCGTAATGATTGGGTGGAAAAAAAGATTAAAGGCCGCCTTATTGACCAACCAAAAATTAGAGCGAAAAACATCGTAAAGAATGTCCAACGCGATCATGGTGTCAGGCTTTCTTACATGCAAGCTTGGCGGGGAAAAGATGTTGCTAGATAGATGATAGATGGATCACATGAACAACAATACCATGACATCCCCTTTTATATGGAGTAGATCTGAAGAACAAACCAGGGAATAGAAGGTCGCATCCACATAAATGAAGGCATGTTCAAATGACTATTTATTGCTTATCGTCCATGCATTGTGGGTTTTGTTAATGGATGCAGGCCACTAATTGATATTGATGGGACATTCTTAAAAAGAAAGTATCAAGGCATATTATTGTTCATCATCGCCCTAGATGCAAATAATGGGCTCTTCCCATTGGCATTTGCAGTAGTCGAGAAGGTGATTACCAGAGTTGGTATTAGTTCTTAAGTATATTGGGTGAGATATTGAATGAGTATTCTTATATGCCTGCCTTAACAATTATATCAGATCGATAGAAAAGCCTGTAAGAAGTAATAGAGAAATGCTTTCCCACATATTTTTCCATCATTCTACATGCGACATATGTGAGAGAACTTCAAGGGCTTTATGAAGAAGTCAGCAAATACTAAAGTATTGCTGATGTTGTTTTGGAAGGCTGCCCATAAAGCGACCATCGGTGGGTTTGAAAAAACAATGTTTGATATACAGTGTGTTGACCCAGAAGCATATGAGTGGATTAAGAATATCCCTCCCAAATTTTGGGCAGATGGCTATTTCTAAGGGTCAAGATACAATCATCTTACCTATAACATGACCGAGTCTTTCAATGCTTGGATTTTATCTACTCGAGAGAAACCGATCATTACAATGTGTGAAGATATAAGGGTACAATTGATGATCAGGTTTGAAGAGAAGAGGGAGTTAGGTAATACTTGGAACAACATGCTAGTACCGAAAGCCCATGAATTACTCTACTTGTGAAAAATGAAGGCTAGATATTAATACACAGTTATAACCGCCATGGGCACGCAGTTTGAGATCCACTATCTTGGGAAGAAGTATGCTTTTGATTTAATGCATTGGACGTGCAGTTGTAGAAAATGACAACTTAGTGGCATTCCATGTGGTCATAATATTGCGGCTATTAACCATATGCATTTGGATCCCACTGCGTACTGCCTTCAATATTTCACAGTGAAATAATTTAAAAAGGCATTTCAAATTCCCTTTGGGTCTGTCCCGGATGATATTGAGTTGACAGGTATGTTCAACAGGACCTTGTTGCCACTAAGGATTACACGCTTTCCCAGTAGGCCGAAAAAGCGATGAAGAATATTCGAGACTGAACAGCCTATAACCAGGCCAAGAAGTGCAAACGACGCGGCAGAATGGGTCATAATAGGGGGACATGCAGAGAAAAGATAGAGTGAATTACGTGTTGTAAATCTTGTGTTTTTATATCGAATTATCAATTTCATGAATTAATGAACAGAGTGAATTCGGTGTTGTCAATATTGTGTTGTACTTGGTGTTAGTGTGATTGGAATTCGATGTTGTCCAAAATCTTCAAATTGATCATCTCGACAATATTCCAGAAAGCATATTGCGAGATGTTCTTAGATGATAAGTTATTAGGAAGCATAATTTAATACCATAAAGATCTACCAGTCTGCTTTACCATAACACAAAACAATTAACAGAAGTAAGAACAAAATTTTACTTAAAATAAGAACAATTTACAGAAGTAAGAACAAAATTACAAAAGCATAATTTAATATCGTAAAGATCTATCAGCATGATTCACAATATCACTCACATTTCAGAAAGCTTGCATTGCCATTTTCGGATGTTGAACATCTGAAAATAATTTCGGATGTTGGACATCCTAAAATAGCATATTTTTGGATGTACAACATCTAAAATATGCTATTTTCGAATGTTCTCGGATGTTAATGTGCCCGCGAAATTCCAGAAACCGTCTGGAATTTCGTAGGCAAATTTTCGGATGTTGAACATCTGAAAATATGCTATTTTTGGGTCATATTTTTGGATGTTGAACATCCGAAAATAATTTCGGATGTTGGACATCCCAAAATATCACATTTTTGGATGCTGAACATCCGAAAATATCACATTTTCGAATTTTGAACATCCAAAAATGTGATATCAAAGGATATGCATGTGTTTTATGAAGTTTTTTAGAAAGCAGTTGTTTTCTTATCTCATATGCTTCTTAAAGAATTGACTTACTGCTTCTTCGGAAGAAATACATATTTACTTAAAAAAAAAAAAATGCATTGAACGAATCAAACCAAAAACAAGTAAGAAAGTAAAAAGACTTGACAAAATTCATTTAACAAATTGGGTAAGTAAAAATGACCAATATATTACAAGGGTCAAAATGACAAATAAATTGGGTGGGTCAAAATGACTAATACATTACAATGGTCAAAAGACCATTACACTAACCGCTTTCTCTTGGGCTGATACTGTTTCTTTCGTGTGTTATATCTTATGGGCTCTTCAACTACAGTTTGTGTGGATGGAGCTAGGTCTTCTGCAGCCCAACTACGTTCACCCACTACATCAAGTTTGGCATCGTCAGGTACACATTCGTCATTATATTCATGTTTTCCATTCTGGCTTATATATATATATATATATATATATAATGGATGCTATCAGTTCATGTGTTGATTGCTACAGTGGCAGCCAATGGCTCCGATTGAATCTGCGCCGATCTGATGGTCACGACCTTATTTCATATTTGAATTTTCATTTTTTTTCTACAAATTCAAATCATTTAAAAATTTAGGGTACATTCTACTCATCGAGGTGCACCTAATAAAAATATAAATAAAACAATTCAAAAAATATAAATTGACCAAAATACCCCCAAAAAGTTTCGGGGGAATTTTGCTAAATTTATATTTTTGAATTATTTTTTTTATATTTTTATGATTCTAAGATTTTTTTAAGAATAAACATTCAAAATTTCAAGTGATTTAGATTTGTATAAGAAAAACGAAAATTCAAATATGAAATGAGATCGTGACCATTGGATTGGGCCCAGATTCAATTTGGGCTATTGGCTAATAT
>NW_006494943.1:805242-824019 GCF_000471905.2 Amborella trichopoda
GGTAGTGCTTTATTTTTCATTTTTTTTTTACAAATCAGAATGACTTGAAATTTTGATTGTGTATTTTTAAAAAATAGGCAAATCTATGAAAAATATCAAAAAAATATTTTACATAAATACAATTGACCAAAATACCTCTAAAATGTTTAGAGAGTATTTTGGTCATATAATTTTCATGAATTATTATTTTTTAGATTTTTATTAGATGCGTCTCACTAAGATGTACACACACTCCAAATTTCAGATCATTCCGATTTATATAAAAAAATGAAAAAATAAAATACTACCGGACAATCATGACCGTACGATGAACTTTGGACGGTGATTAAGGTAGATGAAATCATTGTTCATTTTCACCTATAGGCATTGGGAAGAATTTTTCATATATATATATATATATATATATATATAAGACCTATAAAACACCTATATGCGAAATGCTACAATGTTTCGTCACTGCCCTCTCATGCTGGTCCATTAACCACCCACGATACCTTGGCTGTACAATAATTTTGGAAAATGGTATTGATCTCTATGGAGTAAAAAATCTTCAAATGAGGGGACCAATTTTGAGAAAATGTAATGATATTTTAATGTACATGTCCCTTTGTTGGATCAAATGCCTTTGCCTTCTGAGTGAGCACCCTGGCTTGAATGGAGTAGCTAAGGCTGAGCCAAACCAGTAGGTAGCAGTCTTAGACCGATTCCCTCCTCTCTCTCTCTCCCTCTTTCTCTCTCTAAAATCCAAGAGGTTCTTTCCTCTCTCTGAGGGCATGCTCAAAGATCTTTAAATTACAGTAATATACTCTCTGTCTTACAAATTGTAGTAACATTTTCTCTCTCCCCCATCATGTGCTTCATAAATTATGTACGGACCAGAATAATTGCCTAAAATTCAAAATGATCCGTTATAGGAGGAAATTAAAAAGAAGGTTGGTCAACCTATACTTTTTATTTTTTACAAAATTGTCTTTAAGTATGATGATCGTTTTTCTCTAAAAATAAGAAATAAACAACGATCTGAGGATGGGGACCTCTGATCGCTCACAAAATAAAGCCTGCTCAATCCCAAGGGCGCCACTGCCCCTAAAGCTTGGAGCACTTCCCTACTAATAAAAACTAAAAGAAATTTTTTTTTAATGCAGTCGAAGGATGACATCCTTAGATCGACGGATGATTTTAAGAAAAAATTTAAAAATATAGGTTGACCAACTTTCTATGTAATTTTTGCCCAAAACAACGATGTTTTGTATTTTAGATAAAGTTTATGGGTCCCTACATAATCACTCTTCCTTCTTTGACAGGGTATCCAATTTTTTGTATTTCTTTATAATCTTTGCACTTGTAGGCTCACGGTCCACACTGCATAGTTGTGGTTGAGAGAGAGATGTGAGATGTTATAATGTTGTTGTGTTAAAGAGAGAGGATTTCGACATAAACTCATGAGACAGAGAAAGAATGTAGGTGTAGATAAAAATTGCTCGATGTGTTTGAGTGTAACAAAGATAAATAGGGAAAGAGAGAGGAGAGAGAGATGTAAGATGTTTAATGTTGGTGTGTTAGAGAGAGAGAATTAGGCGTACCCATGAGAGAGATAATTTACGTGCATATAGTTGTTTGTTTTATGTGTTAGGGGCGGCAATGGGTTGGGTCCATTGGAGAATGGTGGTTTCAAAATATATTTTGGATTATAAAAATTCTAAGTTTTATATTTTTTAACGGCTTAAGCCAACTTCATCTTCTTTAAGCTTATTGTTTTACTCCAAACAAATATAAGAAAGACATATCATTTCTAAACACCATCATTTCTCTCTCTTCACGTGATTTTCCCTATATCTATCTCTATCTATTTTTTTACTCTCTCTCCCCAGTTAGAGAAACAAAGAGGGTGAATGTAAGAGAGAAATTTGAGAGGAATATATCACGTAAAGCGAGAAAAGGGTTTAGAATGAGTATATTTTTTTTTTATATTTGTTAGGGCTAAAAAAATAGTTAAAAGTGAGTAAAGTTAATTATGGGGTTAGAAGATATATTTTGAATCATTGAGTTTATTGAGATATAAAAGCAAAAAAAAATAAATTATGAAGACATTTACGTTACTATTTAATACTCTCCATCATAGCTCTTAGGCCTGAAAAAGTTACTTTCATGCCCTTTTTGTAAAAATTTGGATGATTTACAAAAACTTGATTTACTTGGATTTTAAACTTGATTTACTTGGATTTTGTTGCTATTTGTACCAATAGACCCAACCCGTAGTATATGTTGACATTTGGGGAATACCTTGTATTTCAACCTATATGATCCAAAGGCATTATTAACTCTACCACGATAGTTTATAAGCCATATACCTGGAGCAATATGGGATATCTTGATAAATAACTATATATTTAGTTATAAGGTAGAATCTTTTTCGGTTTTGTTTGGAAATAACCAAATTATTGTGGTTAGATATTTAATATAGTTATTTATATAGCCTAATGAAATATATTAAAAGCGCTGTGAAATAACCTTTTATTGCCATAACTAAATTTATACTATCAGAAAGTTACTGCAAGCACAATTATAGCCTTCATTTTGAGTTAAATAATAAATCTTTTATTATACCTTTCCAATCATATTTGAGTTATTCCATTAATCAAACTTAGTTACATTACTCTTATAGTTTATATGTGGACAATTCATAAACCCCAACTTTAAGGTATATACTGGAATAACATATTTATAAACTGAGACTGTATATCAATAACAATAGAGATCAACTGCATAAAATAAATAAGTTCAAAGCCATCTAAACAGATTAACAGAAACTTAGAAACATGTATCTTGCTAAAACATAATCTATTAGCATAAACTGTTTACCTTTGGTTCATAGCAAACGTACTTGGGAGTTTCACATAATTTTTTTTTGTAACTGTTAACTTTATTAATTGAACTGGTAGGGTACAAGAGCGTGGTTTCTCAAATCGGGACCGGGAACAAAAACTAACAAATGGGTGATTCTAACGGAAGCCTGAAAATAAAAATAAAAAAGGTAAAAGAGCTAAGGAGCGACACCGACAACACCTCCCAATGCAGCTACTTGTCTTCCACTTGGGGTGTAATCCCCGCACCTTCTTTGGCAAGGATATCCGTTGTCGCATTGCTTTCGCGCCAAATGTGACTCCAAGATATTGAAATCCTCGAATAAAGATGGGCAATTTCTTCAAAGGTATGGGCCAAAGACCACATATAGGGTACAACCGCGGAGGCCCAACAAATCACGTTGAGAGAGTCTCCTTCAACAATGAGCAGAGACATCCATCCTGTAGCATACAGACGCAGGCCTTCGAGAAGGGTGAGGGCTTCAGCAGTTTGAGCATCAGAATGACCAATAGATGAGGAGTTTTCATATAATTGTGCCATCTATAAGCTCCATTTGCTTGGGGCAAAAGACCTAGTGTTGTTATCCTTAACTCATGTGTACGAAAGGTCATTGAGTACCTGCAATAACAAGCTTGCATGAAATTATTGTACAATTTAGTCCATCTACCATTAGATACAAGAGCAGAACATGTCACACCACATTAAAATAACATAGTAACTGCAATAACATTTTCTTTGAGTACCTGCAATGACAACCAAGTTCTTCTTTTATTTCTGAGGGGTAGCCCGTATAGATGGCCGCACAATACTCAAACGCAGAAACAGGGGATTGTATATAGACTGTGAGAGCCTTGTCTGGTGGGAGTGAGAGTCCATTAAGTAGGAAGATGTACATTTCTCTAATCTGATCATACGCTTCGACTGCAAACCACCATGCAGAGATGGGTTCAGTTCTTGTTTTGGGTTTCACCAATAACGATTTTCAGTGCACTTAAGCCAGAATTTTTGGTGAAGAAGTAAGTGTCGCTTTCCATTCTGTAAAAACCTTCCAAGTTTGAGCAATAATTTTCCAAGATTCTGAGATTCAATTTCATATTAAGTATACTAGAGCCAATTTCAAATTTCAAAGTTTGCTATCTCAAAAGGTGATTTTGGTCACTATTGAATCCATAATTTTGGAAAAGAAAATACAAATTCCTCTCACTGTTTCAATATAAGCACTTTCTTTTGTGAAACTTTTAAGTAAAAAAAAAAATACTCATTTTTTCAAAATTTAAAAGAATTTCAATAGCAGGAATCCAAACTTTCAACTCTTAAAAACACCAGCTTGCTTTTTACAAGAAGAACATATTTATGGTCTTCTAGGGAGTGCGAGATACAGCACCTAACTTCTCTAGGAATGGAAAAAGGAAAAAGTTTATATAAGGTTGCAACTTTAAAATATAGAATTACGGATGTATCTCAAAAATCTATCGGAAAATATTATTTTAATGTTAAAAAACCTTCTAATTGAGCATCTCGACATCGAGATGTATAATTATAAAAGAAAAAATGATTTTGAGTCTCAAAAATAGTACGTCTTACAACATATTATCTAGACCATCCATTTTTAAAATTTTCATATGTTTATAGATCTACTTGATTTTAACTATTTTTGGAGTTTAAAATTTTATAATTAGATATGAAAATAGATTTTGAGATAATCCTAAGAATATTTTACATCAAAATTATATATATGATCAAATTTGAAGGTGCACCTTAATTGGATTGTTTAAGGTTGCAACCTTATAGAAACCACACCCATGAAAAAAACATGCAAGGGTTTTATACGTATCCAAAGTTGACTCTTGTTTTCAAAATATTATCCTCCTATGATCTAAACTTACCAAAGCATACACCTTTAAGCATATATAAGGAGGGCATGCTTTCTATGCTTCCTCTACATCATAAAATTTTTATACTTCCCCTTATCTAACCGTCCATTATGAATGGAAGGCTAAATTTTGTACAGTCCAATCCTCTATTAAACTTATTTTGTACAGTCCAATCCTTTATTAAACTTACATTAGCGAAAAATATAAAAAAAATATTTTTGATAAAATAAAATGATCAAAATACCCTTGAAAGTTTCAAGGGGTATTTTGATCATTATATTTTTATCGAAAACTTATTTTTAATATTCTTTTATAGGTGTGCCCCAATGAGAAGATGGCACGTACCAGATTTCATAATCATAAAATTTTCATATAAAAACTACAAATAAAATACTTTGAGACGTTGGATCTAAAATCAAACAATGAATGACTCTCTTGATCAAAATTAGATAATTGATCAAAATTAGATAATTGGACGGTAGAGAAAGTATAGATCTTCTATGCTGCTCAAAAAATATGGAAACCTTTTTCCACATAATTAGACAAACACTACCCATACCTGCAGCATATTGACAATACGCCACATGTCATCTTGAATGTCCATGTTCAAATGAACACGTCACCTTGTTGGTGTGTTGCTTCGACCGCGGAATCCAATCCCAATCGGAAAAGACCGAAAAGGAATGGCACCAACAGTTGGTAAATGCCCTAAACGAGGGAGTTATGTACCCGCTGGAGCAAATATCACAGCATGCTTCTACGGGATCATACTGTACAATTGTTCTATTAGCTAAAGTGCAGGAAGATTTTGTCTCGAAATTTTGGTCTGCATTTAAAAAGCTCTCTTTCCGTTCTCTTTATCTCAGCCCGTGCGACCAAAAGTACATCAGCAACCTCTCTCTCTCACCCTATCTGAGTAAGAGCATTCTCTCCCTCCCTCTGAAAAAATAGTTGGGTATAGTTAGGGAGTCACTATCAATAAATCGGCTCACCGTTAAATTAGAAACCAATTTTTTTTATTTTAAAAAATTAGATAAAAATATCAGATAAAAAATACGGATCGGCAAAAATACTTCATATAAATATATCGTTTATATATTAAATTAGCCTAAAAAAAAATTAGAGTAAAAAACTTGGATAAATTTATAATATTAGAAATTTTATAATTCTAAAAAATAAAAATTATGTCAAAATTATCAATAACTAATTCATCCATAAAATTTTTACTAAACTAATATAATTCAGTCAATTAATTTAAATACTTTCGGGCTCTCATTCAATCATCTAATATAATACCAAAAAAATATACCCATTAAATATTTTAAGAAACATCATACCTACTTATTATATACCAAAAATAAATATACTATATAATTTTATTTATTAAATATTTTAACTATAGTAGGGTGATAAATATACTATATAAATTTATTAATTAAATATTTAAACATCACATTCAGCGGGTAATAAAAAAAAAAGAGAATTTTTTTTTTTTGTTTTTTTGTTTTCTCGTTACAATGATTTCAACTATAGTATGGGTATTGCGGTCACTCCATAACTATGATTAAAATTTTATAAATTTATTTAGTTGGAAATTGGCCCGCATAAATTTGGTTTCACGTCTGTGTTTACGGTTTAGAGAGGGAAGGAAGAAGGAAGAGAAGAAAATGGGGCTAGGCTGATAGCCATTACGGTTTATAGAGAGTGAAGATGGAAGAAGTCATCGGCTTCACAAACCCTAATGGAAGTGTTCATCGGCTTCACAAACCCTAATGGAAGTGTTCATCGGCTTCACAAACCCTAATGGAAGTGTTCATCGGCTTCACAAACCTTAATGGAAGAGGCTTAGAGAGAGAAAAGGAAGATGGTTTTTAGAGACAGAAAAAGTTTGAAGAGGTTTTTCTCTCCTTGGGATGTTGTTTGAGAGAAATTCCTAACTGATTTTTAGAGAGAGAAAAGGAAGATGGAATGGTGATTTGGGATAGTTTGAAGAGGGTTTTTCTCTCTGAGATGTTATTTGAGAGAAAGTTCTAACTTTGTAAAGAGCCCTAACTGATTTTAGAGAGAAAAAAGAAGAAGGCTTTTCATTTTCTTGGGGGAAACAGCAAGCAGAGCTGAAGGATTGGGTTTGGGAAACTAATTGCTCCTGTAAGTTTACAATTTGCACTATATTGTTTATCTTTGTTATCACATAATCAAAAACAAAATATTGATTACTCGGGCCTGTAGTCACACTCTCTGCTTCTCATTAATCTGTAAAAGACTAAGTTTTGAGCTCTAATTTGTGCCATAAACAGTATTGTCATAAAAACAATTATCACAAATGATCACAGAAATCTGCATGTGTATGATTTTCTTTACACAATGATGTACTTTACAAAGTGATTTGCTATAAACAATATTTCATTTACACAATGATTTTCCATAATAACAACTGAAATCTGCATGTATTTGTTTAAGTTGAAAAAAAAAGGGGAAAAAGAAATCATACCTTCAGTCTGCAACTGTGGCTTTGAAGAACACAGTGGGGATAAAAATTTCTATTTTAGTTTTTTTTTTTAAAGAATAATTTTTTTTCAAAAGCATGAAAGTAGCAATGGCTGCAATACACAAAACAGGAAAAAAAAAAAAATCTTTCAAAAAAAAATTGTAGGTAAAAAAAGATACAATTTTTTGGCCTGATTTAAATCGTATTATGAAAAAGGAGCGATTTTTTCCCGACATTTTAAAAAGTCTCCGTTTAAAACTGTTTCCATAAAAACGTCGAGTTTTTTAAAAATCACCTATTAAACGGCGATTTGCTGACTAATAGTCTGTACTTATTTTTCCCTGTTGTAAAGCTACTCTAAAAAAATTTAGAGCTTTGCTTTGTTTTTATGCCCTAAAAATTTGATAATATGATTTCTTTGATTCATAATATTCGATGCCCCAAATTCATGTCAAAAAGCACGTTTTCCAATCTGGGATATTCTTCTCAATTGATGAGTGTTCCTTAGATATTTCACTTTGATCCATAGTTAGCAAATTTCCGTTTAAAACATGCTCTTTTGGAATCAGTTTAGAACTCTGAGTTTTTCAAAAGATCTTCAAAAAATCACGTTTTTTTTAATAGAACCGATTTAAATCCGTACTTTATCTTTTTTGCAAAACAACATTTAAAAAAAATTCCTCCCTATAGCTGTATATCTTCTTTAACTTAATATTATGGAATATTGGTTTAAATATAAGTTCATTAACAGTGGGAGTAAATTAAAAAGCTTGACTTAACAACAACTTCTATCAAAAATTTCTCGAATGAGTTCCTTGTACTGACAAAACAAGCAATATATTCCCCAAAAAAAGTAATCAAAACAATCCTATCTCAAAATAATAGGTAGACTTAGAGGAAGAGTAACCCAATGAAAAATATATATATTTTTCTTTAAAACCAGCATTTTATAACAAGCAAGTGAGAGATTCAATGATATTAGAGATTTGGGTAGCTAGGAGTTAGATTCAAAATTGCTCAAGTATTTTGGTTTTTTTTTTAATTTTTTATTTTATTTTTATTTTTTATATGAATAGAGAAGTTTTGATTAATTTCATATCTTACTTTTTATCTTTTATTTCATTGGTTGTACAACATAGCATTTTGGATGGACCACTATATTACATATTTGGGTCTTTGTGCTTTCTTTTAATTAATTGCAATCCCATATTGAGCAATGATTTCATGCAACGGTTGTATGAAAAATAATCATATACCTTGGTTCACAGTTCTTGTCTTTAGTATTGTTGTTATTTCATTTTATGCTCCTATGTGTTTTATGTTATGACAACATACTAAGTATTGTTGTTGGAGTTATTGAAAGTTTCAACAAAAAAATTGTCAAAGTATTACTCTAGTGACACTAGTAGAGCTATAAAATTATTGTTTAATGGCTTTAATATATCTATACAATAGTTGCAAATCATAATCTTATATTGTGTTAGATTTACATATCCGACTTTTTCACTACGTTTTTTTGAACCAAATCCGAAATATTCACGATTAGATAACTTACCTTTTTTTTTGGCGATCCCTATTTTTTACCCGATTTTTTCCTCCGACTTTTTGAAACAAAACCGAGTTATTTCTGACCTATATTTTATTTTATTTTGTTTCTAATGTTATTATGATTCAAATCAAATTCTCTTCACATTTGATAAAATATAGATCGGAAATAAATTGGTTTTGTTTCAAAAAGTCGGAGAAAGAATCGGGTAAAAAATAGGGATCGCCAAAAAATAAGGTATGTTATCTAATCGTGAATATTTCGGATTTGGTTAAAAAAAAATTCAATGAAAAAATCAGATATGTAAATCTAACACAATATAGGATTATGATTTGCAACTATTGTATAGATATATTAAAGCCATTAAACAATAATTTTATAGCTCTACTAGTGTCATTAGAGTAATACTTTGACCCTTTTTTGTTGAAATTTTCAATAACTCCAGCAACAATACCTACTATGTTGTCACAACATAAAACTCATGAGCATAAACTGAAATAACAACAATACTAAAGACAAGAACCATATACCAAGGTATATGATTATTTTTCAAAGAAAAAATCAGAAAATGCCCCTAATATAGGAGGGACAAGAACTGTAAACCAAGGTATATGATTATTTTTCAAAGAAAAAATCAGAAAATGCCCCTAATATAGGAGGGCAGTGATTTCATGCAACAATTGTATCATAGTATAATGCAACCATACTTCTAGAAAACCATGATTGTGGTATTTGTATGACCTAAAATTTTGCACACACTCTCTTCATCTCAATAATCAATCACCAAAAAAAAAAAACAATTCAATTTGAATCCTAGATATGGTCAAAATTAGTTCCCTCCAACAATGAATCTAGGCCATTGATTTAGTGAATTTCAAGGTCTTAGCCGTTACAAACTCAGAATCATTTTTTCCTTTTTAACAATGTTCATCTATTGATAATAAAGCCATCTAAAAAATGGAAAAAAAAAAATCCTTCTAAGGCCTAGATCTAAGCATCTTATCAAAATGGACGATCTATGTTAATTGGGCTAAAAAAATATTTTTTAAGTTGCATTTTCAATTTTTTCTTTTTTTGTGATTGTTCATTAAAATGAAAAGAGTGTATATTTCAAAATTTGCATCAAACAAATGGCCCTAACATGGTTTTTGAAGATTGTTGCATCATCCTATGATACGACTGTTGCATGACATCATTGCCCTTTTATTATTCCGCGACTTGCTAACTATGCTTTGATCACGTTTGAATGGTTCTTTCACTCTGATCACCTTTGACTGGTTCTGTATCAGATCACCATTGCATGACCTGAAGATCTGGAGAAGATTTTGTTTCTAATGTTACTATGATTCAAATCAAGATCCTCTTCACATTTGATGAATGCTGCTTAGAGCCTGGCTGGCCTAGTTTCCAGACCCGACCTTTGTTTTTTCATCTTTTTCTCTATTTTATTTTCTGTAATTTTTACCTGGCCTGGCCCGTACCGGCCCTGATAGAGCTACAGTCTGCTCTCTCTCTCTCTAAAGACGGGAAGCGCGAACCGCTACTGCATTCAGGGTACTTCTCACCTCTGCATCAACTCTAACCTGCACTATTCCTCTCCTTCCCCTCTTTCTCTCTCTAAACTCTGCAACCCCACCTCTCTCTCTCTCTCCTTCTCTTTCTCTCTCTAAACTCTGCAACTCCACCTCTCTCTCAATGCAAGCCCCCACCTCCACAGCTCCCTCAATCTCTTACTTCTCCTCGCGGCTCTCTCACATTTGCTCTCTCCTCAAAAGCGGGCGAATAACCCAAGCAAAGTCCCTCCTCCTCCCTCTCTTCTCTCACCGCCCCACTCTCCTCCCTTCTCTTCTCTCTCCTCCCCACCCCACCCCTCCTCGCCTCCTCCTCGACCTCTCTCTAACCTGCCTCTCTCTCTCCTCTCACCCCTCCTCCGCTCTCCAAGTGTTCTCTCTCATGAAAACCCGAAACCTTGCCCCGTCTCTCCTGACCTTCAACACCTTCCTCCTCTCTCTCTCCTCCTCTTCACTTCCCCTTTCTCTCTCTTACTCCCGCTCTCTCCTCTCTGATATACGCTCTCTCTCTCACCCGCCTTCCACTTCTTCTTACAACATTCTGATTTCTGCTCTTTGTAATCGCTCCCGGCTCTCAAGTGCTCTCTCTCTCTTCAAGGACATGCCCACTTTCTCTCTCTACCCTGACACTGTAACTTACAATTCCCTAATCCATGCATTTTGCAAGAGGGGGCTCTTAATGGAAGCTCGGGATCTTCTTGCTCGAATGAAAAAGACCGAAATTCCACCGAATCGAATCACTTATAACACCATTGTTGCAGGTTATTGCAAGCTTGGAAGAGTTAAAGAAGCTGTGAAGCTTGTGGACCTCATGTCTCAGAGCAACCAGGTTTTGCCTGATAACTGGACTTATAACACACTATTGAGTGGTCTCTGTGACCAAGGGAAGATTGATGACGCCATTAAACTCAGAGATGACATGATGGGTAAGCTCAGAACTCCTCCTGATGCTGTAACTTATAACACCATTATTAGTTCTTGCTTCTGTTGGGGTCAGAGCAATCGTGCTTTCGAGGTTTTCAAAGAGATGGTTTCGAAAGGGGTGGCTCCTAACTCTGTAACTTACAATATTCTGGTTAATGGTTTGTGTAAAGATGGGAAGTTTGATTCGGCAAATGCATTGTTGAAAAAAATGGTTGGTGATGGTTTCTTGCCTGATTCTGTATTATACAACACTCTGATAGATGGGTATTGTAAAAGTGGCGGACTGATTGAAGCTTTTAAGCTATTGGATGAGATGGTATCAAAAGGATTGAGAATGGATACTTTCACTTTCAATACTCTTCTCAATTGTCTATGCGAGGGGAAGAGAGTAGATGATGCATATGATATGCTGGTTTCTTCGCATGAAAAGGGATTTGTTTCTGATGAAGTTAGCTATGGAACTGTGATAAATGGGTTTTGTGAGAAAGAAAGTGTGGATAAAGCTATGGTTGTTTGGGATGAGTTGATGAAAAATGAGATTTTTCCAAGTGTTTCCACCTTCAATTCGATCATTAAGTGTCTCTGCAAATTGGGTCGGACCAGTGATGCCATGTCGAAGTTCAAAGAGATGTTGGAGAGAGGATTGGTTCCTGATGGTACCACTTATAATACTCTCATCCATGGCTTTTGCAGAGAGGGAAGACTGGAGGAAGCCTTTCAGTTTCATAACCAGGTGGTCGAGAAGTCTTTCAAGCCCGATGTGATCACGTGCAATATTTTGATTCATGGGCTTTGTAATAGGCGGATGGTGGATAAGGGTATTAAGCTTTTTGGAATGTGGGTTTCTAGAGGAAAGACTGTGGATGCCATTACCTATAACATATTGATTAGAGGGCTCTGTTATGAAGGCAGGATTGAAGATGCAATAAAGCTTTTTGAGGAAATGAGGGAGAAGAAATTGGGTCCTGATAAATTTTCTTATAATGCAATTCTTCGTGGGTTATCTAGAGCTGGAAGAAAAGAAGAGGCAGAGAATCTGTTTAGGAAGATGATAGAGAGTGGAGTTTTACCAGACCAGATTACCTATGCAGTATTGGGAAAGTCTCACTCTAAGGAATCTAAGCATGATAGCCAATGCCTAGATGAAGAGTCGGAATCCAAGTTTTATGAAAATAACATCAAAAAATTATGTAGTGAGGGTAGGTTTGAGGAAGCAAAATATGTTATGGAAGAATTGGTGCATAAGGGCCTCTCAATACCTAGCTCCACATATGTAGCTTTGATGGATGGGTTCATCAATAAACAGAATAGAATTGTGGAGGAGGGGTATAAGATAGCATTGTGTGATTAAAGCTTGCTCTAATTCTCATGGAACTCAGAGGGGCTACCATACTGAAGGAGCTTGGAAATTGCAGAAATTTGGTTCTTCAAGGCATTCAAAGGTTGCATTCACTTCTCAAAAGTTGCGGTGGTGACCTTGATGACTGTCAGGTATCTTTGAAAATTTCAGGTATTCTTGAAAATTTATATTATGTGATTTTTTGGCCATGAATTAGTGCTGGTTCATTGTTTAGTAGCATATCTTGTTTGTACATCGATGGTTTTGAATGTTGTGGGAAATGAATCTGTGAAATGCTTACTGGAACATGAAATAACCATTTATTCCTCAAAGAGGATATGTACCTTCCTTGTTAAATAAAAGTTAGCTGTAATTTGGTTTGTTAATGTATAGTAGATACTTCATTTTTTTAAGTTAACAAGCTGTGTAGATACTTTCATCTGCTGCAAGAGAGGAAAAATCTTTGGTAATCATGAGAAAACCTATGAAGAGTGATTCTTTTGTGGATCTTCCAAACAGGGCATTTGTGGCTTGCATAAGTGCCAATTACCGTTCAAGGTCTGCAACTAACTGGGCCTTAAGCTTATCTGTATTTATATCACCCCCTGGGTTTTTTTTTCCACGCTAAGTGAAGACCATAGCTGAGATCCCATGTGATTTTCATGAAGAATTGCATATTCTTTCTCATATATTGTTACTCAGAGGGCTTAAAATTTTGGATTTGTCTTGTGTTAAGCTGAGGAATCATCATGATAATGAATGGCTGCAAGAAGTAAATGATCCAATGGAATGAGAATTTGCTCGAGCATGTTAGGAGTCGAAAAAACCTCCTGGACAATGAATGGAGTGATATGGTTATGGGGAGAGAAAAGGGTGGATGAAGAGGAAGAAATCATACTGGAAAAATTGATGGGAAAAAATTGAAATGGAACATTTGCCGTATAGCTGAGAAACTCATGGTGGATCTTGCATATTTTCAAGAGAAAATGATAAGTCGTTAAATGGTCACCTATGAGATATAATGACATTTTTATGCATTGTCAATTTTTAGAGTGACCATGGAAATGGATTTAACATGATGGACAGTAATAAACTCATTACTGTCAAAATTTCAACATGGAAATAACCATTGAAAGATGGAGGTGTATGGATAACAGGACAAACTGACAAACATTGAGCCATAAGATAGGTAAGGCCAAGTTTGGGTTGGGAACATGAGCCCTAGTTTGTATTAGGCAGCTTGGACCACTTGTCTGATTCTTGGGCCATTGTTTTCACTATGTTTTGAAAATTAGTTACAGATGCAACTTTTGGTAAAATGAACTATTTAAGATTAGATTTTGTAGTTTGCTCTAGTGTATTGTGATTGATGTACTTGATACTTAATAAAAGGTTGAACTTTTGGGTTCATTAGCGACAAGTTATTGTTATCCCACAATCAAGAAGGAAATAAACAACTAGTTGCTATCCCTCCAGGACACACTGATATTGGCCGTCATGGCCAATTGAAGGTCAAAGTTCATTGGATTGTGAAAGTTTTTCTTTTTTCAAAATTTTGTACTTTAGTTTTCATATTTGAATCAGCTAGCTAATTGTTTATAGGTAAAGGGGGTTGTGAGTCAATAGAAGATTACCGTCCCACTCAACAGAGAGTTGGATTTCAGGGCTCACACCTTAATGAGGATTGGAACTGCAGGTTTTTGGTTAAAATAGGAGGCTTCATAACATGATATTTCTAAATTATTTATAGGTAAATGCTGGTAATCTTCTATTGACTCAAATCCAATTATTTATAGGTAAAGGCATGTAAAACGGTACTTTTTTTACGAACGTAGGTTCTGGGTAGTTTCACAAGATTAAATCCATGAAAGTTGTAGTTTTGCATTATTTTTATCATTTGGTTGGTGAATTTCTCCTAATAATGCATCAGGTTTGTGTAGAGGATTTGGGTGGTTGGGACCAGACAGGGTTCCATCTTTTGGAGTCAGATTTGAAACCTATGAACTTTTGACTGGTTCTCATAAAGGTATGTTCTCGTTTGTCTGATATATCTATGTTCTCTCTGGAAGTTAAGTTTTCTCAGATATACCCTGTCAAAGTTAGAATTATATATGTTCCATAATGTCAATTTATGTGCATAAAGTGATCTTATCTACTTTATATTGCAGTCTGTCTATTTATGAAGGAAAATGTGATCGTATTTACTTTGTATTGCGCTTATTATCTTTTGGAAAAACAAGAAGTGAGCAATTCCATGCACTAAAAAATGTTAGGTCAAACGAATGGCATCATTTTCTTGAAATCCTAGCTATTCGATGCATTTTTTATGCCAAAATTACATCTTATGATAAAATTTGATGGTGCACCTTACTTTGATGGTTTATGGTTGCAACCTTTATGTAAACCACACCTTAATAAAAACATTCTAATTTATTTTAAGAGAAATCAAATCATGTGTGGAGCACGTGGATTCCACTAGTAGATCCAAAGGACAAATAAGATTTAACTCATTAATGATTAATCACTATTTTAATAAAATAAATCTTGACAATGGATTATCAAATATTTGGCGGTGTCACTCAAAATTATTTGAAATAAACTTATAGGTAGTTTTACATATAAGTTTATTCTTTGGGAAATTTATTTTTATGTTATTTAAAGTAACTTGCTGAAAATGACTGGTTTTAGTCACTCAAAATTATTCCGAAATAAACTTATAGGTAGTTTTACGTATAAGTTTATCTTTTGGGAAATTTATTTCTATGTTATTCAAAGTAACTTGCTGCAAATGACTGGTTTTAGCATGAAACAACTAAAAATAGTTGAAAAATGTTGAAAAAGTAAAATAATTAAATGACATTATATATAATGCGAGGTATGTACCCATGTAACAAGATACATTTAGGTCTTTATGAAAGTTAATATATATATTTTTTACTTATTGATATGAAGATTTGATGGAGGAATGAAGATTCCTAAAGAAACATGAGGGCATGCTGCAGAGGCAGAATATGAGGCCAGTGAAGAAGAACTGATTTACCAGGTTGATTATTGTGGAGTAAGAACCCATCCTACTCCGAACCGTAGTCCTTTTCTTTTTTTATGTCACCAAATTCAAATACAAACTCTTGGATTCTCCACATCTTGTGCTTATATCTTGTCTATAAAATTACTGGAGATGAGAAAATATGAAGTTTCTATGTTTCAAATGCAAGTAACAACAACTCTCTCCCCCACACGTGCACACATTTTTAGGACGTTGTCTATTGGTGAGAATTATACCAGTGCATGGATTCATCCAAATAAGAGTTGCATTACACCAGAAAATACAATGTTAAACCAATGGAATGAGCAAAGCTTGATAAGATAGTGCACTGACCTCAACGATATGAATTTGAATGGGAAGTAGATCTTCAACTATCAAAAACGACACAACGAAAGCATTCCGTTCGTGTATTGTTTCCCTACATTTCTATACCTGTCTAATTGCACATTGTAATTCTCAATTACATCCTCAAATACTATGCTTGAAAAAAAAATCAGATATGTCTTCAAAAAAGAGTTGTTTCACTTCTGCAACCTGTGAGGCATTTATTTGAAGCAGGTCCTTGAAGACCACCAGAGGGTTATGCCAGTTAGTCCCATCTTTACTATTAGTCAAAGCACTAATGTGACTCAACCATCTCATCCAATGGAGAGTCTCTTTCTGGGTACTCAATAGCAGATTTTACACTGGCAATTGCAGCCGTGAAACTTCAGTCTTCATGTATTTTGCTGATGAGGTGAGAGAAACATGCTTTTGGGTTCAGGGAGAGACTGGTCTCTCTCTCTCTTTAACAACGGGAGGGATTGGAGTTTGAAGGCAAAGGAATTGCTGAAACCAAGCAGGCCTTTCTGAATATTATGTCATGGCTCCGGACAAGCCTGATTTATAGACATGGTTTTCAAAAATTTTGGGAAACCAACATTGGGAGGAGCCAATCTGTCCCTTTTTTGGTACCAGTAGTGGAGAGCAACAGGAATAAAGCCTTCCCACCTGCACAAAAATCAATATTAGATATCGGAGAACATTTCAGACGAAAATCCGAATATTTTTATTTCAACAAAATGATTTAATCGAAATTGTAGGGCAATGGATAATAGCAGGGACATAAGAATCGTCAAGGATTCGGAGGGTGTATGATCCAGGTCTAATGGAACGAACCTAGTAAAAATAATGTGCATAAGAGTTTATGCACAAAGGAATTTTCAAATTCATACGTTTTGAGAACTGGGAGATGAGGGCAGGAGATGGGGGCAGTGGTATGCGATTCAATTGCTAGTTTGTTACCCACAGTTTGGATGGGTTTGGCATTTTGTAAAGCAAAAAGATCAAATTTGTAAAATCAAAACAAAGAAAATATAATTGGGTGGTTAAGGGTTTCAAAATTTTAAACTTCGGGTACAAACTTCGGGTACAAGGGATTTTGGTGAACCAAAGAACTAATAGGGATGTAAATTTTAGGGAGTGGGGTTGAGGTTATTTTACCAAAAAAAAAATAGTTGGGGGAGGTTGTGGGGTTGAGGTCATTTTACTTAAAAAAAAAGGTTGGGGGAGGTTGTCTAGAAAGTTTGTCTTAACGGGGTTTTTGTAATTTTCCCTTTTATATATGCATCCGTATAAAGTTGAGTTTTTAAACAATCAAAGTCAGGTGCACCTTCAAATGGTATCGAAAGATGCTTGTTTCGACACTAGAAATATTTATGATGGCTTGAAAATTTATTCATTTCTAGTTATAAAATTTAAAACTTCAATAGGTGTAGATTGAGCAAATATATGAACACTTAGAAATCTTGAAAATTGAAGGTCCAAAAATACATTACAAGATGTACTATTTCTAAGACTTCAAATCTATTTTTTCTCATAATGTATTTTTGGACCTTCAATTTTCAAGATTTTTAAGAAAACTTTGAGTTCCAGCAGGCGACACACTTACTACCGCCCAATATAAACTTTGATAGACAATAGTGATTGTGACTTTGTATTGAAAGTAAATGACCTCTTTATACAATTTTATTTTTTTTACTTTTTTTTTAAAAAAAGCACACGGATTAATGTCCACGTTTTGTTGCTTGTATAATTAATAAATGGAGATATACGTTTTTTTTACCCTATAAAATTAGGGATGTGGTTAGCATGCGGCCAAGCCCGCACATGTATAAATGCGAGCTTGGCAATAAATATATACTAGCTTAGGGATGGGGGGTATATGACAGATAAGTTTCAAAGTATTGAATAATGGAAATGGGTTTAGACTGGAGAAGTCGAAAAAGAAGTATGCACCCGTATAAGTTCGCATGGAACATAGAGAAACATGATATCTTAGAAGCAATGGTTTAAAATACGGATCAGTGCTTCGGATCGAACACCCTAAAAACTCATCCAGATCGGTGAATCGGCGATTCGGATCGATAACTGACCTACTCGGTTGGATTAAGCTTTAAAAAAAATCTACAAAAATGATTAAAATTCATTATAAATGTTTTTTAGGAATCCAATAAGAAATGAGAGTACTACATTTAACTTTTATATTTTTCATCAATATACGAATATTGAGATGTTATTTTTCTGTATGAACTTATGTTTACCATTAAATTTACATCACACAAAGAAAAATTATCGAATTATCATGGATGGAGTATATAATCATATATGGACTACAATAAAGAATGGATTAAATCGATGAAAAAATGGCCACCAAAATCTTGAATTAGTGGAAAACCCTAAATTATTACAACCTAACTAATTATAATCCAAAATTATTACAACTAATTAACTATAATATTATATACTTAAATTAAAATTGTTGGTTTATATTTTATAGTTTATTTTATTATACAAATTTAAAATGTATTATTGATAATTGTAAGAAAAAATAGTACATTACATAATTTATCGTACAAATAAATTGCAAGAAAAAATAGTACATTATATTTTATAGTTTATTTTATTATATTAATTTAAAATGTCTTATTGACAATTGTAAGAAAAAATAGTACATCACATAACTTATAATACAAATAAATTAAAATAAATAAAATAAAATATTTGGTTATCAATGTAGAAATAAATTCTAAAGTGGTATGAGTTAGTGTTATTTTTCTCTCTTAAAATATCCTCTAAACTAATA